>JAFEMH010001368.1:77500-485857 GCA_022495995.1 Adenophora triphylla var. japonica
ATATTTACTTTTAAAGTCATTTTCATCTTTGTTATCTACCTATTAGTCAATTATTTCATGTCATTATCATAAAATATAAATATTATAGATATCCGTTCCAAGTTCGGAAATGATCCCTTTTCTATTACTTTTCTTATAAGTAATTTAGAGTTAAAAGTGTGGAGATCCCGATTTGTTGATTATCATTTTTATCTTACTTAAAATGTCATTTACCTTCCAAATCGTTTGATTTGTTTATCGTCATTTAAATAATGTCATTTACTTTCCGAATCGTTTGATTTGTCGATCGTCATTTAAATAACGTCTTTTACCTTCCAAATCCTTTGATTTGTTGATCGTCATTTAAATATTGCATTTACTTTAAATGTCTGAGTCAATAAATTGACTTGTCGATCGTCATTTCATTACTGTCAATTACTACTATAAACATCTTTATTTTAAAAGTATTTATTATTGTCATTTTATTAAAAAGGGTAATGTTATAATGTCCGATTTAAATCAAAGAAATGATTCCTAAATTTCCTCTAAACTCATCTTACATGAATGAATGTTACAGAGTCGAATAACGGAAGATCTTGAAATAACATATTCACACACACACAAACACACACACACACACACACACAAACACACACACACACACACACACACACACACACACACACACACACACACACACACACACACACATATATATATATATATATATATATATATATATATATATATATGTATATATATATATATATATGTATATATATATATATATGTATATATATATATATATTGATGCTGCAGGAATTGTGCTTATCAATAATCCTCCACGTGGCAAGATTAGTCACCTGGCTCCTTGACCTGAAATCAGAACCCACGACTAGCCGGATGTGTCTCCGGCGAAGACACTCGGGCGTGAGAGTAAGATAACAGTGTATTATAGCTCAAAATGTATTGAATAATGGATTCAGAATACAAAATGGCAGTTACCTTTCACCGTTTGGTAGTGATGAAGTATTTATAGACAAGAGTGGTGTATTTTTGGGGAGGCGACATGTGCTCCGAGATTGTAGCGGCAGTTACTTGATTGTGGGAACGTGTCTATAACGGCCCCTGATTTGTAGGAATGTGGTTATGAGAATTGTTCAACCAAATACGCCGGCAAGTGTTAGGTCGTCACTTGTTGATTTAGGTCGAGGTCGCCACTCGTGGAATGGTCGACCTGACTGTCGGGTAGAGCATGGTTCGTACCCGAATTGTGATATGGATCATGAGGTCGGACTAAGTTGGGTCGGGACCTGATAGGTCGGACCATGGGCTTAGTCGACTGATACAAGAGATGGGCTTTGGGCCTTGTTCTGATTGGGTCAGCCTCATTGAGAATGTCATGGTCAAGGCTGCTTGTGATTGGGCTTTGCTTGCTTAGCCCATCTTGACACTTTTGGTATGTTCAGTGGCCCCCAACTTTCGAGTGGACTTTGTCGACTTGGAAGTTAAGAAGATTTTTGATGAGAACTATTTTACTCGCAGGTCGATACTCGTTCTGAGGTATAGTCGACTTTTGATGACGTGGCACCATCCTGGTCGTTGGCGATGAACGGTAGGAGATGAAGGAGCGCCGATTTTAGTAATGATTGCAATTCTGACGCTTGGAACTCCTTCTCGGAAACCGTTTCCGCCATTAATATGGAAATTATTTTTTGAATTTTCTTTTTTCCTTTCCAATCTTGGAAAATATAAATTTCACATTCCTTCTCTGTTTAGAACTTTTACCGTTTTCAAGCTCTTGAGAATCTCCGGCGAAAATAGCGAAGAAGCAGTTGAGTTAAATTGGGCTTCCGTCTTCGGCAACAGCTTCCTATTCCGACATTTACAAAGGTATTTCTCTCCCATTCTTCCTTTAGGGCTTTAATTTCTGTTCTATCTTTGATTTCTGCCATGGCTAGAACCTTTAGTAGCGAGCCAGGAGCTTGGTATGGGTACTGCACTGTTAACCGTAGGGTTTACAAGAATGTGAACGGTGAGTGGAGAGAACTGTCTTTGGATGAATGTGCCTCCATTTTAACCAAGTGGGAATTAAATTTTAGTGAGATAGGTTTGCCCATTGTAGGGGACGTTGAAAACCTGGTAGTTGATGATTCAAATATCGTCACTTTCCATCTATTCCATGAACTGCTCGACCATATTACTTTGTTCTATGTTAGGGATGTCCTCAAACCCTCCTTCCTTAGGAATAGGATAGGCTTTCCAGGGGAGTCTAGGTCGCCCTTAAATAGGTCGACCGAAATTATTCATAGGCCTCGACTCCCCGTTTCTCCTGCTTCTTGTACGAATATGGCAACTCAAGGCGGAGCTACGGCATCTACTTCCTCTGGTCCCGTAATCGTTGATGCGTTTGACGATCTGGCCCGGAGTGCCGGGGAAAGAATGAGAGGGGTTATGTTCCTCAAGGGCCATTACGTGGAAAGAAGAACCCGCCTCTAGGTATAGCATGATTTGGGATTTCGTGAGGTAAGTAAGGAAGATTATAGGGTGACCATTTATACTTTCAGGAAGGAGTTTAAGAAGTTGTTCAGGTCGTCATTCACTAAGGATGCCACTAGGGTAGCCTTCTTCTATGGTCAATTCGTAGCTGGCCTCAGGTTGCCTCTTGATCCCTTTATAAATGAGTTTTTAGAATGTGCCAATGCTCTTCCCCTTCAGCTCGGAGCCAATACTTGTAGATTCCTTGTGTGCTTTGCTATGGTGTGCAGATTCCTAGGGTATGAACCTTGTATGAGAGTGTTCAAAGAGTTTTTCAGTATAAAGTATAGTGGAGAGGACCTGAGCATCAGTACCCCCTCTAAACCTAAATCTCCCAAGCTCTTCACCAATCTCCCAAGTAAACATAGTGGCTGGAACTCGCATGTTGTTATGGTAGAGAGTAGATTAGGATGGGAATTCCCATTGCCCAATGATGAAACAGAAGCCATAGATGAGGGGAACTATTGGGAGCCAACCTGGCATCTTAACTTGTATAGGGCTTTGTGTCGATTAGTCGAGAGAAGACCCATTAGCTGGGAGAGTCTCGCTCACCACCAAGTATAATTTCATCCAGCCGGGATGATGTCCGGAGATGAAGTGGTAGAGCCCTTATCCCTGTGTTGAGAGGACAAATATATCCCGATCGGGTTACTCATTCCCTGGGGGGGTTTGGAAATTTATGTCAGCGTTGCAAGAAGACAGAAAACTACTGCAAGGATAACGGGGAGCACGCCGGTGGTAAGATCTCGTTCTGCAACCCTTTACTCGTCTATTGCCTGCTTGTCGGTCTGACAACATAATAGATCATTTGTATTGTGTCCCTTTCTTAGCTCGTCATTTGTTAGCTTGCGTATAAGATAATTGAGTCGTACATAGTTTGCTCGTACATAGAACTTGTGCTCGTATGTAGAACTTTCATATGTCGATCTAACACTTTGTTGTTTTGATTTTGTTGTAGTTCTAACACCCGACCAAGAAGCAAATATGGGTCGCATCGTGGGTGTCTCTGATAAGAAGAAAGCTAGAAAAGCTCACGGAGCTGCTAATGCTCGAGCTTATAGACAGAGGGAAGCCGCGGTGAGGACCAGCTTGCTGCCCAAGGATAACATTGGGATGGTGCCAATGGAGGGGATTGAAGAAGATGACCCTTTGCTGAGCGGTACCCAGTCTATGGACACTACTGATGGGGGTGACGAGTCCACCAAGTCGGCTCGAGCAAGTCTAAACTCCGACCCAATCCAGGAGGTTGAGGCTGCGACTTCAGGGGCTGAGATGGCAGGGGCTAGTCCCTTAGACGTTGTGATTGTTGAGGATGACAACATGGAGGTCGATGCGGATGACCGGCCTTTGAGAAAGAGGCCGTGCGCTCTCGAGAAAGGGAAGTCGATCCCTTCGAGCCAACTACCTCTATCTCCCCCAACTTCTTCTCGCCCCAACCAAGAATCTATTGAAGACATGATGCAGAGGCTAAGTGATGTCCCTCCTCTCGAAGGAGTCAATTGCCTGAGTCGCCGCTACCCAGATATGAACTTGGGTCAGGTGATCGTGAGAAGAGAGCTGTGGATGTGGGTGCGCTGGCTCACTTGGGCGATAAGGGCATAACACCCGAAGAATTCTCGGCTCGATGCAGGGCCGGCTCATTGCGAGGTAACTTCTCACTTTCTCTTTTATTTTAGTCGCTTGCTCCTTTACTCGATCCACTTGAATCTCGAGCTAACACTTCTTTGTTTCCTTTGGAATGCAGAATCTTACCATGATTGAGCAAGCGAAAAGCTCTTGGAGAGCTTCCATTGAGAGGGAGAGACAAGCCCTTCGAGATTATTCCAAAAAAGCTAAAGAGCTTGCGGATTTGAAGGAGAAGTACAACGATCTGGATAACTCATATGAAGCTAATGAGATGGTGAAGACAAAAGCCCTTTCCGACCTCGAAGCTGCAGAATCCAAGCTCAAGGAAGTGGAGACGGAGAAGGATGCTGAGAAGAAGGAACTGGAGAAGGCCAAGACTGAGCTGACCACGATTAACAAGCTTCTGAAGGAAAAGGATGATTTCTTACTCGGGCTGCATGAAGAGCATCGACTTGAGCGAGAGAAAGGTAAGAAGGATCTCCAGACTGCTGTTGAGAAAGCTGCTAAGGACGCTGCTGAAGCTGCAGTTGAAAAGTTTAAGGAGGGGGATGAATACTACAATGCTATTGTGGCCAAGGCACAAGACTTTCTTGAGGTAGGCAAGAGGCACATGGCCCGTCGAGCATTGGTGGATCCCTCAGCTACAGTTACCATCGAGCAATTAGCTCGTTGGTTTTCTGAGTCCCAGTACGACATGGCAGCTCGCCAAGGTCATTCGCTTGTTCCCTATCTCGAGAACGACTTGGCCTTTATTGCCCAAGAAGATGAAGAAGATAATTGTGAGAAGTGGGAAGCTCCCCCCATTGCTGATAGAAATTTTGACGTTGTTTTGCAAGAGTTTGAAGACGCCGCCACTATGGAAGAAGAAAGTGAGCAGGTATATTCAGAGTCGGGTAAACCTTTAGACCCTCAGCAACAAGGAGAGAATGGGGAAGGTCGAGTTGCTACTGACGACCAGACTGATGCTGGCCTGGACCCTTGAGTCATTTGTTTGAATTGTAATGAACAAGTCTTAAACAATGTTTTGCTTTTTTGTTTTGAAATTTATTTGAATGCCTTGGCCCAGCTTTTGGGAGGCAAGATACTTTTGTAAATTTATTTTGCCTAAGTCTTAGCCCGCTTTGGGAGACTTACCTCTATCATAGCTGACCTTATTTATTGCATGTTGTATGCTTTTTAAAGTAAACGTCGAGCTAGATATAGATAGGACGAATGAGTAAACTTGAGCCTAGAGGTGATTTGATCTTTATTAGTCGACCTCAGACTTGCTTAACTTTTTTGTGAATGAGATTGACTATGAGTCGAACCTGCTCACACTATTGAAGCTGACCTAGGGTCTAGCTAATTAGAACAAACTGACTAAGAGTCGAGTTAGTTAGAACGAAGTCGACTAAGAGTCGGACCTGTCAAATGGATAAAGCTGATTAAGAATCGAGCTAATTAGAACAAACTGACTAAGAGTCGAGTTTGTTAGAACAAAGTCGACTAAGAGTCGGACTTGTTAATTGAACAAAGCTGATTAAGAATCGAGCTAATTAGAACAAACTGACTAAGAGTCGAGTTTGTTAGAACGAAGTCGACTAAGAGTCGGACTTGTTAATTGAACAAAGCTGATTAAGAATCGAGCTTGTTAAAACGAAGCTGACTAAGAGTCGAGCTTGTTGGGGTTATTGTAACACTATGCTTGATGGAATGAACTGCGCTTTTCATTGAAGTATAGAACATGCTTACATCAATTTGACACTAGAACTACCACAAACTTGAACTTGGAAACTGAAAACTAAAAGTAGTATTTGATGAGGTGAGTAGCATGCCAAGGATGTTTCAACTCGTCACCTCCGGGATGAGCTATTATGTAGGTGCCTTCCTTGACGACTCGAGTGACTACATATGGACCTTCCCAGTTAGGAGATAGCTTGTTCTGCTGGGTCCTTCTACCCGTTGCCTCAATCTTTCTCAACACATAATCTCCAACTTGGAACGACCTCGCCTTGACCTTCTTGTCGTGATAACTTTTAGTTCGTTGCTTGTAGTTGACCATTCGGAGGTAAGTACATTTCTCGCTTCTCGTCGATCGGGTCCAAGTCGATCAACTTTGTTGGTATCATTCTGCTCTTGATCAAAGAAGGTCACTCTAGCGATAGGGAATCGAGCTCGGCGGGTGCCATGGCCTCGATCCGTAAGTGAGAGCGAAAGGGGTTTCCCCGTAGGCCCCAGAGTGGTTGTACGAGCGCCCCAAAGAGCAAGGGAAGTTCGTCCAACCACTTATTTCGTCGACCTACGAGCCCTGTCTTGAGTGAAGATAGAACAAGTTTATTTGCTTTGCTTGACTTGTCCATTTCCTTGAGGATAGGCGACAGATGATTTCCAATGTTTGATCCCTACTCGATTCATTTCTGCTTCGAAGGTTTGGGAGAACTGTAAACCATTGTCGGACACTATAGCACGAGGAAAACCAAATCGACACCAAATGAAGTCGTGGATGAAGTTGATAGCATTCTCCTCTGTGATGCGAGCTAGTGGTTTGGCCTCAACCCATTTGGTGAAGTAGTCTATGGCCACTATCACATACTTGCAGTTTCCTCGGGCGGGAGGGAAGGGTCCAATCAGGTCGACGCCCCACATGTCGAATGGCCAAGCTGCAATTACTGGAGTCTGCTCGGTTGTTGGCACATGAGGTAAGTTGGCAAATCTTTGACATTGATCACATTGCTGAACAAAGTTGTGAGTGTCAGCTCTCATGTGTGGCCAGTAGTACCCCAAAGTGATTAACTTGTCAGCAAGAGTCCTGGCCCCCGGGTGTCCACCACAAATTCCACTATGCACTTCGTGTATCAATAGGGCGACCTCTTGGGGATGGATGCACTTTAGCAATGGTCGAGTATAAGATCTTCTGAACAGGTCGCCTCCTTGAATGACATACCTCGGAGCTTTCTTTTTGATAGCTCGGGCCTTCTTCTCGTCATCTGGCAGCTCACCACTTTCAAGGTACGCTTTCATTTCTTCGATCCAACACTTCTCCTGAGTTCAATTTCTCGAGGGATCATCTATGCATAGGATTTTTACTCTTTCATAGGCTGGACTTTCGAGGAAAGAGATAGGTTCATCATGTGGTTCATCCGAAGTGGCTAATTTCGAGAGGAGGTCAGCTAGCTCATTGTCTTCTCGTCCAATTCTTTGAATCTCCCAGAATTCCAAATCTTTTATCAGTTCCTTCACCAGGTCGCAGTATTTGATCAGCGTGACACTAAGCACCTCGTACTCGCCTCGGACCTGGTTAACTATCAATTGTGAATCACAGTAAGCCATAATCTTAGTTGCTCCAAAACACTTAGCGTACTCTATAGCTGCTATCAAGGCTTCGTATTCGGCCTGGTTATTGGAAGCATCGAACTTGAACCTTAATGACTCCTCGTGCACTGTCCCAGATTCTGGTTCAATTAACACTATCCCAGCTCCACTGCTATTCTTGGTCGCTGACCCGTCTGAATAGACCTTCCAACAATCGTCGGGTAGGCGATGGCGACACAGGACTCGACTCCTTCCCTTTAGCCTTTTCTTTTGGAGCTCGCTGCTCGTCGTCTTCCTTGGTGAACGTAAGCTCGACCAAGAAGTCAGCTAGAGCTTGAGCCTTCAACGCCTTTCGAGGTCGATACTCAATGTCAAATTCAGTAAGGGCAATTGACCAATTGAGAAGTCGACCTGAACTCTCCGGCTTGTGGAGAATTTTTCTTAGGGGAGCATTTGTAAGAACCACAATTGGATGAGCCAGAAAATAAGCTCGCAGCTTCCTTGAAGCCACGACTAGGGCATAGGCGACCTTCTCAGCATTGTAGTATCTGCTTTCTCCACATCGATAGGGCCTTGCATTGCGTGTAGTATGCGGCTTTTGAAGCCCTTCATCTTCTCTAACCAAAACCGCGCCCTTTGATTTATCTCCCACGTATAAATACACAAACAAAGTTTCGCCGGTGGTCGGGCTACTCGGGGAGAGGTGGAGTAGCGAGGTAATCCTTCACCGTTGGAACGACGAATGACATTCGGTCGTCCATTCAAAACTTTTCGTCCCCCTCAATGCTTTGAAGAAGGGGAGAGACCTCTCTGCTGACTTTGATATGAAACGACCAAGAGCTGCTACCCTTCCGTTAAGTCGCTGCATCTCTTTGACACTGGTGGGAGCCTTCATGTCGACTAAAGCCTTGATTTTTTCTGGATTAGCTTCTATACCCCTTTGAGATACCATGAACCCAAGGAACTTTCCAGCAGCTACACCAAATACACACTTGCTAGGGTTGAGCTTCATGTCGTTTGCTCTTAAATTGGCGAACGTTTCCTTTAGGTCGACCACGTGACGTCCAGTCTTTGTTTTGATGACCATATCGTCGACGTAGGCCTCCATGTTTCGGCCAATTTGAGAAGCAAAGACTTTGTTCACCATCCTTTGATAAGTTGCCCCTGCATTCTTCAATCCAAATGGCATCATGTTGTAGCAGTAGATGCCTCCAGCTGCTTGAAATGCCGTCTTGATTATGTCGTCCTCATGCATCTTAATCTGGTGGTAACCTGAGTAAGCGTCGAGGAAGCTGAGGGTTGAGTGACCAGCAATGGAATCGACTAGCTTGTCGATTCTAGGAAGGGGATAGCTGTCCTTAGGGCAGGCAAGATTGAGAGTGGTGAAGTCGACACACATCCGCCATTTGCCATTTGATTTCTTCACCATGACCACGTTGGCCAACCACGTTGTATGAGTGGCCTCTTTGATTATCCCTGCATTCAAAAGTTTTTGTACCTCAGTTTTTATGGCCTCCTCCTTGTCGCGAGCAAAGCTTCTCAATTTTTGGGGTCTAGGCTTTATGGTCGGGTTGACTTCCAGTCTGTGAACAGCGACCTCCTCCTTGATTCCCCTCATGTCTTCTACTCTCCATGCGAAGACATCATTACTTTCCTTGAGTAGCTCGATGATTTCTGCTCGCTCCTTAACTGATAGCTGCTTCCCAATCTGAATTTTTTGGTCGGGGTAGGAAAGGTTGGTGATTACTGACTCTAGCTCATCCACAGCTTCTAGCTCTGGTCCATCCCTGAATTGTAAAGTCTCAATGATTATCTCCTTGACCCTTTGTCTCTCCTCGGCCCTCGGGTGTGGAGCTTCTTCGCTATCATATCATCTAACTTGTCCGCAACCTCGCCGGTGGTGGTGGTGGCCCCGAGTTATTGTCGAGCTGGAGGCATAGGTTGCCTATGATGACTTGGTCGACCATAACTACATCTGAATCGACCTCAGTGGCGTTAGAGTGACGTGTCAACTCAAGCATGACCTCGTCATTTGAGCGATAGGTCGACTCTTCCACGTCGGTGATTGTTGACGGTCGGTAGTCTTGGTGGTGATTGAGACAACTTTAAATAACCGTCTGCGCCTCGATTTCCAACTCCCTTTTCTTTCTTTCTCTGAGAACATGATCAAGGTAGGCTCGAGCTGTGCCTTGTACACACCCTACTCCAGCGGGTGTAGGGAACTTGACTCGCTGATGAGGGATCGATGCCACCATTCCAAGAGCGACCTGACCTGGGATACCAAGTATAGCGGCATAGTCACTATTTACATCAATCACTATAAATTGTACCTTTGATACGATCCTGAGGGGGTGTTGGCCTAGGTCGACGTCGAGTTCTATCTTGCCTTTTGCATCAACTCGATGATTGGTGAAGCCCTCCAACCTACCATCATATCTCTCCAACTGCTCATCATTAAGACCCATTTCTTTAAAAGTTTTGTAGAACAAAATATCCTTGCAGGCCCCCGTGTCGACCAAGAGTCTGCTCGTCGTACATCCGTCTATGAGACCTGGGATGACGAGAACTTGCTCCCTAGCCGCCATATTAGTTGCCAATTCATGGGGGTAGAAGCTGATCGCCTCATCTCTGACTTCTCTTCTTGGAGGTACATGTGGGGCCTTGTTGAGTTGGAAGATCTTGTGCTTGATGGCCGTGTTGCTTGCTTGCTCTGTAATGACCCCCAGGTTCAATCTAGGTTGCCTAGGTCCCTGCTGTCCGCCTGCTGGCTGCTCGCCTCCACCAGTTTGAGGCCTTTTCACGTAAGCTTCGAGTCTCCCTTGGTCGACCATTCTCTGGATGATACGCTTCAATCCCAAGCAATCCTCTGTGAGATGACCAGTGTCCTTATGGTAGTCACAATATTTGCTATTGTCCCTTCTAAATTTGTTGCCTGGGTTCATTGGGACAGGAGGAGCGAGCTCGACAGCGTTCATAATCTCTGTTCGACTCACCGTAAGGGGAGTGAAAGCCTCGGGCACTTTCTCCGTTGCCCTAGTCCTGTTCTTTCCATTTTTATTATTTCCTCCATTCTTGTTGGAGTCTTTCTTATCATCGGCGACCTCCACCTTGGGGCTTTTACCATTCTTTTTCTCTTTCCTTTCCTCAGCAAGAGCAACATTATACACCTTCTCAAACAACTCCTGTCGAGTTGTTACCGTCTGGCTTGTGAGTTCATAATCCATGTCTGCGAGGAAATACCGTTTCGGAAGCAATTAATGACTTCCCTATCGGTGAGGTCTTCCTCTATCTTATCAACCATTTCCTTAAACTTGGTGAAGTAGCTCATCGAGCTTTCATTCTTCCTTTGCACCAAGTTATTCAGATCGGTGACAGTTATCTTCCGAGCTCCTGCAGTCGAGAAGCGATCCAAGAACTTTGTCCTGAAGCATGTCCAAGTAGTGATGCTACACGCAGCTAGACCGTTGAACCAAGTTAAGGCTGCCCCGGTGAGTGTGCTTAGGAGGGCTTTGCACATATTGTCGTCCTCATTGGCGACAAAACACATGGTGGCTTCCAGATGTGCTACATGACTCCTTGCATTGGTCGACCCCGAATACTTCTCCGAAGTGGCAACTTTGAAAGTAGGAGGAGGCCGACTATCTGCGATTTCTTTGGATAAAGGTCGAAGAGCAAAATCAATTCGTTTGACCTTTCCAGCATCCTTTTTATTCTCCTCCTCCCATTGCTCAAACTTCTTTTTCATCAACAACCATTCCCTAGCATCGGGTCTTTCATCTCTTGGAGGGGGCGCAGCATTTGACTTCTGGCCTTCACTTCTAGGGGGAGTCACCTGCCTACTCCTTCGTCCCTATGAGAATGAGCCCTCTCGATCGTCTTGGAGATCTCGCCTGTCACTTCCTTGTGGCGACCTCGTGCCTATAATCTCCGAATGGCGACTGCGCCTCTCCTCTCTTACGGGCGACTGCGCCCATTCCTGTCTCTATGAGACCACGACCTCTGCGTCTGGCCGGCGAAACACATGCTTCTATTGGGTACATTAGCGCGTCCTTAAGTCGACCGAGCCTCTTGCTCCTGTTTACATTGAGGCTAGCCCTTGGGTCGTTCTTGGGCACATGAACGACCGTAGGAGCTCGTTGGACTATCCTGTTTTCACCATTCCGCCCCACACCTTCATTTGGCCTCAAACTCCTGGCATGTTGCCCATTGGAAACCTGAGTTGGGGCCACTCTCTCAGAGCGTACGTCGGCCTGTTCTGCCTCCTCCATGGCTATCAAGTCGGCCAGAATTTGGGCTCGCTCCAACATCATCTCCTTCTTGCTCATGGGGTTGGTGGAGGGACCTGCCCTGTGTCCAACATTAACCTGAGCAGTTGGACGTTTTGGAGGAGGTGGAACTCCTTGCCCATCCATATGCCTTTTCCCTCTCCTTGTTTCAGGCAATCCTCTGCCATCAACAACACTGGTAGAGCGGGTGGCTCTACCATGGGGACGATTCGGTGGGGGAGGAGGCAAGTTAAGGTTCTCAGCGTTTGCGTTCGTGTTGTTGTTGTTTTCCTCTTCATGCCCAAGTGAAGCCTCAGATACGTGTCCGTCTGAAGTCACCATTGTTGTAGGTTGATGGAAATTTTCGAGGTCAAGCTAAAGCACGATTCCCGGCAATGGAACCAAAGCCCGATCTTTGCGAGGAATTGTGCTTATCAATAATCCTCCACGTGGCAAGAGTAGTCACCTGGCTCCTTGACCTGAAATCAGAACCCACGACTAGCCGGATGTGTCTCCGGCGAAGACACTCGGGCGTGAGAGTAAGATAACAGTGTATTATAGCTCAAAATGTATTGAATAATGGATTCAGAATACAAAATGGCAGTTACCTTTCACCGTTTGGTAGTGATGAAGTATTTATAGACAAGAGTGGTGTATTTTTGGGGAGGCGACATGTGCTCCGAGATTGTAGCGGCAGTTACTTGATTGTGGGAACGTGTCTATAACGGCCCCTGATTTGTAGGGATGTGGTTATGAGAATTGTTCAACCAAATACGCCGGCAAGTGTTAGGTCGTCACTTGTTGATTTAGGTCGAGGTCGCCACTCGTGGAATGGTCGACTGGCGTCGAGTAGAGCATGGTTCGTACCCGAATTGTGATATGGATCATGAGGTCGGACTAAGTTGGGTCGGGACCTGATAGGTCGGACCATGGGCTTAGTCGACTGATACAAGAGATGGGCTTTGGGCCTTGTTCTGATTGGGTCAGCCTCATTGAGAATGTCATGGTCAAGGCTGCTTGTGATTGGGCTTTGCTTGCTTAGCCCATCTTGACACTTTTGGTATGTTCAGATATATATATATATATCCAAACTTATTTTTAACTAATTTTCACACACACACACGCACAGTTTTCGAGAAAGGTAGAAATACTCTTCAATATGAGGCATTTCGGGTGAGCACAAATATTCTCTTCTCGAGGCGTAACGTGACCTCCGAACCTAACAATCTCTTTTTAGCCTTTTTCAAAATTTTGGCTTATAATAAAAATGGCGTGGCGGCTCTTTTTTTTCTTAGAAATTCATCCGTTCCTGTTTTTCGTGATTTCAAACAATTCGATGCATCCATGCCATTTCTGATCGGGGGTAATTTCAGTTGGCGACTCTGCTGGGGACTTTAACTTGTTTTTTTAAAACTGCTTTTGTTTTAGAATATTTTGTGGGTCAAACTTTCGTTTACCCTTTCTCGATTTTGTGCATGTGTGTTTTCATCATATTTTGTAATTACTTGCTTTTCATTCAAACAAAGAAATTTTAAACAGCTCCGGTTTTCAAAACATTGAACTATTTAAAAAAAAATGTGTTGTTTTTGCACTCTTTTAAAATCATAAAATGCTTTGTGCATATCTGTTCATAAGTTGGTTTTCGTGCATAATTTGAACTGCTCACACTAATACATTTTAGAGCTAATTGTAAGTACCCAAATCTGGCTCATGCCTTCCGGTTAAATTTCCCGGTAATTTCGGTAAATTTTCCGATAATTCCCCAGACCTTCCTAGTGTTCCGGAAACATTCCGGAACTGTTTTTAATTAATTTAGGGCTGAAGGGGATCCTTCCTAATTAAGAAACACGTTTTTTTTAATTAGGAGGAAAGGTTCTAGAATTTGCCACCTTGCATGGTTCTAGAATGCTGAGTCATTGTGGATAATGCCGCACGGCTGCATTAGCTCGATGTCCTTAGCCGCACGGCTTCATTAGCTTTATCCAGACTGCCTATAAATAGAGCCCTCCTCTACCCATTTCAACAACGACAATTAACACAACAAATCACCCACAAACACTCCAAATACGTGAAGAATACTGCTGGAAGCTCAAGAAGGTGAAGAAGAAGGCCAAGAAGCTCCCTCCCTCCTCCTTGAAGATCCAAGACCAACCTCTCCTCCTAGCTCCGCCCGAAGAAGAAGGAAGCCATTGGTAACCTCGCACGCCCTAACCTCGCATCCTAATTGCTTTATAAATTGCTCATTGCATTACCTTTATATTGCTTGGGACTTGGTAGATTAAAGATCATATCTTCATATTCCCCCTTCCCCTTTTACATGCATTAGACATCATTTGTCATAAAAATGTAGTCTTTTTCCATAAAGGTGCATCCTTTGCACCTAAAACCCCAATTTTCAAATAAAAATGTCATCTTTATGCATCCGTTGCATATAAAAATCAAATCTTTTCAATCAAAATGCATCATTTGCATTCAAAATCCCTTTTTCAAGCATCATTTGCTTTAAAGACCACGTCTTTACCATAAACTAGCATCATATGCTTTTCAAAATGCAATCTTTATGCATCATTTGCATAATGAATGCCAATTTCTTCAACAAAAATGCATCATTTGCATAAAAATCAAATCTTTATGCATCATTTGCAATAAAGATCATTTCTTTAAATTAAGTGCATCATTTGCAACCCAAAAATGTCATCTTTTCATTAAAGTGTCATTTTTACATACATTTCCCCCATTCCCCCATTAGCAACCTAGGAACGGACCGGTGTAAAAGATCCTATCTTTACATCGTTCCTTCCATAAAGGTTTCATAATCTCTTTAGAAAAGGGACACCTTCGAACCCTATATCTCCGATTATCACTTAAGATGAGTATGAAGCATCGACCATCTTAAAGTGTAGGATTGATGGGCTAAGGACCCTCCTTTTCTAAAGAACCTCATCTTTGACTACAAAAGAGAGTCATTCTCTCGATCACGCAAGTCCCGAGGTTAAAATGCGATGATCACAAGTCACAAGATGAGGACGGGAACATAATCCCGAATACATAAATTCCAAGAAATCCCGAGCGACAACCAACAAATGATTTGTACGTCCGGAAGACGACTTGGGACATTCCCTCCTTATTTTCAAACACATGCACACAAGAAAGCACGCAAGCAAGCACGATTAATGAAATCATGGGAGACTTGCTCCGGCAAGGCACCTTGGGTGAACGCCAAACGTTCTTCCCAAGGGGTAACTTAACCTCCGAACCCATAAAACCTTTTTTTCAAAGTTTTGAGGTAATCAAAATGGCGTGGCGACTCCGTTTTTCAAATTAAACCGGATGTCTTCAAACTCGCGTGAATCCAACAAAAACAAAATTTGGGCACACATTCACAGTTTGACGACTCCGCTGGGGATAATCCCAAAGGAGAAAAGCTTTTATTTTCTAAACAAAAAAAATCGATACTCGGTATATAGGTGGAAACCACTTACCCTTCCTGTACACTCCCTGATGTGGGAGTTGGGATAACCGGTGGTTTAACAATCCACGTACCAGTATCACTTTTTTTTGAAAAACAATATAGAAAGCTTTTCCCTTTGAGCGGGTTAGACTCCCGTCGCCGATTTCATTAATCATGCTTGCTTTCTTTACCATGCATTGCATCATTTGCATCTTGGAATTTGTGCATACTTTGAACGGGAAACAACCCGAAAAATAGCAAAAGGAGTGGAACCTGGAAAATTGATCCATGCAGTCGTACGGCTCAATCCTCATTGGATTCTGACCGGGCGACCTCAGTGGCAATTCCACCAGGAAAAATCATGGTTAATCTGGCGCCCTAGCAGCTTGGGGCTACTCACTCCATGACCGACCGGGGCTCCTTAAAATTTACGTGCTTATGTGTTGCATTCTCCCCGTCCCGAAAATCATTCCTTTAAAACACATTTCGAAAATCTCTGTTTTAACTCAAAAAGGAACATTTTTAGGAGACCGCACACTACGCGCACCTCGATATATCCTGTACACTTTTGCACGCACGTCCTTCAAACCCGAGGGTGGTTCCAAATGCAGTCACGGACAGCCTTACGATGCTCTCCGGCGCGCACGGAATCATCCCAACCTCCCCATGGCACCGGTGTCGACCAATGCACACCCGTGTCACACGTTTCAAAACCGTGACTTTTGGTTGGTTTTTGGTCTAGTCCGTGTCATATAGCCCAGCTTGCATACCCTCGTAAAGGTCAAGCCTTAGTTCATAACGGAAGAAGAACTCGCCAAAATTCCGACAAGGAAAAATTGGCGAGATCTCAACTCCGACATTGACTATTGACCTCGACCCGCACGGAATGCGTAAGAGTCAAGACCGAGTCTTTGCCAACAAATCAAAAGATCTTTCGCTCAAGCGAAGCTCTGCTAAAATTCCGACAAGGAAAAATTGGCAAGATCTTAACTCGGCATTGACTTCGATTCTAACTCACGCCCGGCGTATGCAACGAAGTTCAATGTGACACTGTGTCATCCGGCTTTTGCCGCCCGACCCATGCCTATTATCTTCTCGGACATTACTGAAAGTCAAAACGTCATTCGCTCAAGCGAAATTTTGCCAAAATTCTATCAAGCAGTAAAGACGAGACTTTCCCGTATTGCCTTGACTATAATCCGCATCGCTCGTGCGTTGAAAGTTCCTATGACCCGCTAGACCCGTTAGGAGCGTTCTTTACTCTCGGCCGGTGGGATCCGCGTGCCCTATAGGACCCTCGCCCGGGCCGTCCACCCCGGGAGGTCGAAATACAGTGGAATACGAGGGGCTTATAGACGTAGTGACGGAACCCACCGATCCAGATCTAGTGTAGTTACGAAAAAGAAGGGCAAACCCCTTTTCCAACCAAATAGATATTAATAAAAGACACTGTTTTAAGTAAACCGGAAGATTCTAATTTGCATATTGCCCGAGCCTTCACCCTAAACACCTACCCCGAGTCTAAACCTTTCCTATCCCTTTCCCGCAGCCGAGAAAGAAGTGGGTGAGAACACCGGGTCAGGCGACTTGTTAGCGCAGAATTCTCGTACGCCCGCCTGTAATCCTCGCCTTGGTCGATCCGGAAAGTCACCCGTAAAGTCGAATGTCCGATTCGACAGAGAACAAGACTGGTTTGGGTAACCAGATGACTAGGGAAGCAGAGCTAGCCTATAGCCCATCCTCCTAATCCTTTGCCAAAGACTCCGTCCCTTTTCGCCTTTCCCCAACATCCCGAGCCATCGTTGGTCCCGACACCCTCACAGCCCTTTACATCCCCCGTGGGACTCTTTTCCTCCTTTCACCCTAATCCAAATCCCTTTTACTTTGGAATCCCAAGCACCAACCCGACCTCTCTAATTTCGTCAACGCTCGTGAATTTGCCTATCTCTCGACAATGGTAGTGAAGAATCGCCGGGAACGAGAATAGGAATGGATGGATTTACAGCTGATGATGACAGCCCCGTAGAAGGAATGGACTTGGAGTCAAGTGAAACCCAAAGGGCAAGATGAGGTAGAAAACCACCGACCCGGAATAGGAGATGAAATCACTTCAAAGTGTATTTGCACTCGTGTGAAGACTCGTAAAAGGAAAAAGATGCTAGCTTAGATGAAGCAAGATATGAGTCCTACATCCTAGAGTTCAATACTCCTTACAAAGACTTGGTCGGTGAATGGAGGGATTTAATTGAAGCCCTAGCCGAAAGAGGAAAATGGGCTCCACCCACCGATCCGGAAAACGTAAGCATCGCGGAAGCCAAACTCTCATCAGAAGAGTAGACTCGTTACGGTGTTAGTAGTCACTCCCGAGACCTTGTCCGAAGAAGAGTGTATGGATGCCCCGGAAAGAGTCTTAAGTCTCGAGGCGACCCAGTCCCCTTTATGTCCCGTGACGACAATGATGTTTTCTTGGTAATTCCCAAGTCAAAGGAGGAGTCCAAGATACCTCTTATATGGCGTCAAGTATCCCGACCTCGCTTTTGCCCTCATTGGTCATCGAGTCAAGACGAAAGTTCCCGCGAGAGTTACTACAAAGGATACCGATGAAGACACGGCCGAAGTGCCGGAAGGAACAAGAGAAGAGTGGTTAGCCCGTAAGCCAAAAAGCCCGTAAAACCTTCCCGACAAAGGAAGAACGTAAACCCGCCATGAGGTTTGACCCCGCAGTAAATCCTTATTGATGATGGAATTTCTCACTTCGTAAAATGTTTAGCCAATGTCAAAGATGCCATCGTAAGGTCAACCCCTAGAGAAAGAAGGGACATGCTTGGACAAAGGATGAGGAATGTGATCCCACTCGTTGAAAAAAATTGTTGGACCCGGATGAGAAAGCCGCTGCCGTGCTCCAAACCCCGAAAGTGATAACTCCGTTGCATGTTGACTTTGAAAAGTTTGAATGAGACTGAAGGCTCTAAACGGAGAAGGTAAAGCCGAAACCAGCCCACCGCTAAGCCAATCGTAGAGTCGAACCCCGAGAAGGTCGAAAGCCGTTAACTTGGGATCGATTCGAGAAGCCTTACGCCTCCAAGAGTGCCGTTAATCGATTAATCAGCCAGAATTGGCCATACGCCGAAGAGCCCGCCCGACTTTGAAAGAGCTAATGTAATCCTCCAGAGGGAATAATGACTCAGAAAATCTAATGTTTATGTGATGACTCGGTCCGGGACAGATGAGTATTGAAAGCGTACTCCTAAGGGTGACAAAAAGAATGCCATCTCTGAGCCAAAGACAGATAAGAGGCCTTATAAGTCGGAAGTAGAAAAGCCGACTCCGACAAAGAGGATCCAAAGTGTTGACTCGCTGAAGTGTACCCAAGCCAATATCTCCTTGTGGTCCCCGTTAACCTCTTCATACCCTCATAAGTTGAAGCTAGAAGAAAGTTTGGCCAAGACCACGGTGCCCATAGATGTCACCCCGTATGAGGTCGTCCAAATGATTGGAAGTATCCACTACGGAAACATCATTACCTTCACCGACTTGGACCTCGCCAAAGTATGGGGCTAGTCATAACGAACCTCTTTACATCACAGCCCGCTAGAAGAGCGTCGATTGCCACTGTATTAGTCGATGGAGGGTCTCGCAATGAATGTCTTGCCGCCCAAGATGATGGACTTATTGGACCCGAAACCAACAGATTTGAAGCCTTCTAGTCGACTATTAAGGCTTATGACTCCACCGCACGGCCGCTTTGGGGATTGCTACTCTCAAGCCGTGGTTCGGAAAAAGGTCATGGACGTTGATTTTCAAGTGATTGATATTCCGATTTCATTTATCGCTCTACTGGGACGACCCCGGATCCATCAGATAAATGGGGTAGCCTCTACTTTGCACCAAGGCCAAATTTCAGTCAAATGATGGTACTATCACCACCATTTATGGAGACAAAGGTCACGGTAGAAGGAACCAAAGACTGAGACATCCCGATATTGGAAATCAAACATGATGACGAAGGGTTGGCATTGACAGATTCTCTCGTAGCTCCTTCCAAAGCACAAGTGTGTTGCACCGACCTCACTACTACTTCCGATAAAATCCCTCCCGCCATGAGAATGATGAGAAAAATGGGTTATCTTCCTGACTTGGATTGGGTGGAAGACTTCGTGGTCGCAATACTATCATCGATGTAAAGGAACAGAATACCGTATACGGCTTGGGGTACAAACCAAATGGCGTAAAAGATAAAGGGGTCCAGTTCATCCCTACAGCTTTATCCCCGACCCATTATTTTACAAAAGGCGAGACACAATACGATAAAAGTGATCACCGTATCTCCTTGCGTAAAACCCTTCCGGAGAATCTTGAGAAAGTAAGGGGAAAGCCACCAATCCCGTTCGAAGAATGTTCCTTGACTTGCCGTACATTCCCGGGGCTACCACTACCGTTCGTAACGAGTATGTCTTCAAAGGGAACTCGCATACCAAAGAGTCAAGATCCAGTGGTAATGGATTTCTCCGCCTTCGAATTAGCTCTTCCGAAGATCACCCGTATAGAAGTCGCCAGAAGTGAAGACAAAGGAGCGGGGCTTGCTACGCTTGTTTGATGAAGAAGCACGTATCCTGCATTTGATCGACTTCAAACTTTCGATGATGAGATAGTTGCCGTAATTGGAGACGGTGGTGAAAATCCTTTTGATCCCCGCACTTTGGTAACTAAGACAGAAATGCCATTCAAGAATTGGGAGACGTTCTCAGACCGATAGCGCCCGACAAAGAAATGATAGAGGAGCTTGGATTGGTACTCGTCCTTCTCAACCCAAATCGTGTCAAACACCCCGTTGTCCATACAACGAGTCAGAATCTTTGAATTCCACCTTCCGAGTCATCCGAAGGCCTCACGCCCGAGGACTACCAAAATGTAATCGATGTCATCTTTCCCCTTATTTTGAATGAAATGACAGATCTTTCTCGAGTATCCTCTTATTGCCAACTTAACAAATGATAAATTAACTCAAAACTTAACAACAAGCTTAATAATGAATCATTTGAACAAGATGCAAACACACTAAATGAACAATACATTAAAGAAATCTTTAAGGTGTTTCGTAAAAGAGGAAAACCGGGCCCAAGCCGCCGAGGAGGTTTTGACAAGTGTGAACTTGGGTACCGTCGAGGAACCTAAAGAGACACAGATCGGAAACTTCTTCCAGTGGGGTCAACGGGACAGATCGATCGATCCGCTCGTGGAATACGTCGACGTGTTTGCATGGTCATACAGGATATGCCGGGGCTAGACAGCTCGATAGTAGAGCACGTAATCCCTCTAGCACCGCATGCTAAACCAAGAAAGCGTAAACCGAGGAAGATCAAGCCGTAATGGTCTCTACAGTCAAAGAAGAAATTGAGAAGCTACCGCGGGTAGGATTCATCGTAGTCATCGAATATCCGACATGGTTGTCCAATATTGTGACCGTCACCAAGGCCAATGGGAAGGTGCGCCGCCGTGTGGATTTCCGAGATCCGAACAAGGCCCCCAAGGACGATTACCCTTTGCCAAACATAGACATCCCGGTAGACTCCACTCGCTAACTACGAAGTCAAATCCTTCGTTGACGGCTTTGCAGATACAACCAGATCAAGATGGCCGAGGAAGACCAAGAAAAGACAGCCTTCACCACGCCGTGGGGAACTTACTGTTATACGGTGATGCCATTTGGGCTTAAGAACGTCGGGGCTACTTACCAAAGGGCAACGACCGCGCTTTTTCATGACATGATCCACAAGGAGATCGAGGTCTACGTAGACGACATGATAATCCACTCCAAAGGCGAGGACGGGCAAGCACTTTGTTGACTCCGCGGAAGTTCTTTGAGAGACCGAGACAACATTCCATGAGACTAAACCTCGCTAAATGCACCTTCTGAGTGACAAGGGGAAAAGTGCTTGGGTATATGGTCACTGAGCGAGGTATCGAAGTTGACCCCCAAAAGATCAAAGCCATTATGGATATGAGGCCACCTCGGACCTGCATTTAAGTCAAGAGCTTTATGGGAAAACCGCAAGACATTAGCCGTTTCACAACCAGGGCTGACCACTATGTGCGAGCCCATCTTCAAGCTCATGAAGAAGAACGTAGACACGTAATGGACCGAAGAATGCCAGGATGCTTTTGACCGCATCAAGGCATACTTGGTACACCCTCCGGTGCTATGCCCCCCACATAGACGTAAACCTCTTCGCTCTATCTCACCGTCACCGATACGGCAAATGGGGCTATGCTTGCTCAGAAAAGAAAGACTCTCGTAGAAAACGCCATTTACTTTGTCACTAAGTCAGCAGGAAGTGAGCTCAATTACTCAAGATGTGAAAAGACCTCGTGCAGGATCGGGTCCGGGTAGTCGGCAAGTTGAAGCATTATATGCAAGCCCACCCCGTGAATTTGGTCTCAAAAATGGACCCCATCAAATACATCTTTGATAAGCCTTCCCTCTCGATGCGTCTAGCAAAGTGGTCCTTCTTCTTAGCAGAGTACGACATCAACTATGTGACCGTAAAGGCTATCAAGGGTCAAGCGTTGTCGACCACCCGGCAAACTTTCCCAAGAATGAAGACAGAGGGCCCGAACCCCAATTCCTGCATGAAGGGATCTTTGCAGCCGAACCCGAAAACCGATGGCGCTGTTCTTTGACTGAGCCGCTAACAAAAGAGGAAACGGTATCGGGAATGCTACCGGTCGATCCGAAGGATGAGCATACACCCATAGCCCTCAAGTTGAACTTCCCGCCACGAACAATGTTGCCGAGTATGAAGCCTCGCATTGCCGGTTTGGAAGCCGCCTTAGAAAGGAATGTCAAGGAGCTAGAAGTTTACTGAGACTCACTCGATCATCAATCGTGTTTCCAACAAGTGGAAGATCAGGACCCTAACCCGCAGCTGGTATCATGCCCATATGGAGGAGTTGGATCGGACAGCCGTAGAAGTGACCTTCCACTACTTGCCAAGGGAAAAGAACAGTTCGCAGATGCATTAGCTACTCTAGCCTCATTGGTAGAGATCCCCGAGGGAAAAGCCATAAAACCCTTCCGAGTGGGTAGAAGAGAAGCCCCACCCTTCGTCGTGAAGTAGCACTGGGACCCGAGCCTACGAAGGAACCCCGGTACAATCAAATTTACCAGCTCCTCAAAGATGGAGAGTCACTTTCAAAGACGAAGAAGGTAGACCAAAAGAAGGTGTCGTGAGCCAAGAGCTTGCAAGCTCGAAAAGGTTGGCCTCCCATTATGTCATTCTAGGAGGCAACCTGTACAAGAAGCGATACCAAGGACCACTCCTCTTGTGCGTCACTCAAGAAAGGGCCAAAGAATTGATGACTCGAAGTCCACAATGGTCCCCGCGGTCCCCATATGAATGCCGAGCCCCGATGCAAGTGATCCTCGAATGGGTTACTACCGGATTTCCATGGAAACAGATCGTGTCCAAAGACGTCCGAGCATGCGACAAGTGCCGCCGGTTTGCCAACCTCAACCATCTCCCGCCTCATGACCGTGCATCGTATGACGACTCCTTGGCCGTTTGCAACTTGGGGTATTGACGTGATAGGGAAAATAGCCCCTAGAAGCAATGGGCATGAATTTGTGCTAGTAGCCATCGACTACTTCACCAAGTGGGTAGAGGCCAAGTCTTACAAGGTCCTCACTTCCAAAAGTGGCCCAATTCATCAAAGAAAACATAATGTGCGTATATGGGGTGCCCAACGAGATCATTTCCGATAATGGGTCGCACTTTGAAGGGGACTGCGATAGGTTGCCGTCGAATTCGTAATCACTTCACCACAAGTCGTCTCCGCATGCACTCGACTAATGGAGCCGTGGAAGCCGCTAATAAGACGCTCGAATCGGATCATCCGGAAGATGGCCACCCGTGGTCGTGATTGGCCCGAAAAGCCGCACTTGGCACTCGGGGCTGGGCGTAACGTCTGTCGTAATGTGCCTACAGAGAAACTCCTTTTGCCTTAACCTACGGGATGGAAGCAAGTGCTACCGGTGGAGTTGGAAATCCCATCATTAAGGGTCCTCCCGGAAAACAAAGTGTCAATGAAGTAGAATGGTTGCGCAGCCGGCATGATGAGTTAGCCCCGCTGACGAGAGAAGGCTAAAAGCCATGGAACACACCCGAGCCTACCAGAGGCGGATGGCCGTGAGCGTTTGATAAAAAGGTCAAGGCCGTAGACATCAAAGAGGGTGACTTAGTGTTGAAAGTGAAGCCCCTACCGTAGACAACCCCGGGAAAATGGGAACCCGTTTGGATCGGCCCTTATGTGGTGCGTAAGATACTATCGGGAGGAGCCATGAAGCTTGCAGACTGGACGGCAATCCCTTTGTCCACCCAAATAACGGTGATAAGCTCAAAAGATACTATGTCTAAAAGAAAAATATAAAAAAAGTGCAAAAAGAGTAATACCCAGCTAGGCTGAAAACCCCAAAAGGGCGGTCTAGGCAAAAGACAGGTTGCACATAAAAAAAAAAAAAAAAAAAAGAAAAAAAAAAAAAAAGAAAAAAATCATAGTGCAAAAAGAGTAATGCCCAACTAGGCCGAAAACCCAAAAAAGGGCGGTCTAGGCAAAAACAGGCCGCACATAAAAATTTTTATAGTTCACTGTAATGAACTACGAAGACCCGAGCCCCTTAGTCTTTCTTGTAAAAGGGGAACGTAGGCGGCCATATATGG
Source organism: Adenophora triphylla var. japonica (assembly GCA_022495995.1). NCBI lineage: Eukaryota > Viridiplantae > Streptophyta > Magnoliopsida > Asterales > Campanulaceae > Adenophora > Adenophora triphylla. Next base: position 101,368 of record JAFEMH010001368.1, read on the forward strand.
TTCGGTCTAAACAATAAAAAGGACGATTAAGTTTCCATGAAATGTGTCCTAAACAATAAAAAGGACAATCAAGCTTCCATGAAGTGCGTCCTAAATAATAAAGGGTATTTCGCTTTTCATAAAACGGGTCCCAATAAATAAAGACATTTGAATTTCCATGAAATGTGTCTTGACTAATTTTTAAGATAATATTTCTTGTTCATTACAAGTTAAAAACTTCTTGATGAGTTCAAGCACGGCCTACCTCTTAACTCGCTAACCCGCTACAAAGATCTAAAATACAATAAAATGCCTAAATAAACTAATGTGTTTGCAAAATGGCAATAAGAGGATCCTAAGAAAAGATTTGTCACGTCATTCGCCGAGTCTTCTTTGGTCTTCTTCCCTTTTCCTCGGCCCCGTCGAGTCTTCTTCCTCTTTTTATCTATGATGCTCGGTATCCCTCATCCCGACCTCCAGATCCTCACCGGAGCCTCTACTAAACCCGTGTCAATAAGTGCTCTCTATCCGAGCACGAGTCCGCACCTCCTCCCTCCGAGCCTCGCCAAAGGAGCGACCTCTGACAACCTCTTGTACCGAGCCTCCATATCCCCGACCAAGTCACCTGATCGGGTTATGGCGACTCGCCTTAGCCTCGCCTCCTCAAAGTCCTACTCGAGTCGCAGCCACCTCCCAATAAAGCCTCGACGTCTCTCCTCCAAGATGACCCGAGTCGCTCCCATCTCCCTCTCGTACTCACCCAAGTAGACAGTGGTCAAGATGGTGCTTTTCCCGCTCCCGAAGATAGCCCCGGTGGGAAAGCAGCATATGTCCAAGCCCTCGAGAAGAATGAGAAGCCGGCCGGATCTCTCATATCCAATGGCATCACCTCCATGGTCCGGATGTCCTCCCAATCACTCAATGGCTCCCGTAAAGCCCCAAACCGCCCGGATACTAAGCAGGTATGTAGAAGGATGACCGCAGAATCCCGGAACCCTCACAAAGATAGGACTCCCGAAATATCCTCCCGGGTCCGCAACCTCCAATGAGGTATCCACCAACGGATGTCCGAAGTGGATAGCCTAGCCATCGTCGCTCCCGGCCTACTCGGTCCTCGTTGCCTCGCGCACCTCTCCGAGAAATCACCCAAGGGCACCGAGTCGGCAAAGCCCCCGGCAAAGCCCCGAGCCTCTCCCCGCAGCCCATAAGGTCAACACAAATGACTCCCTGATCTCATGAAATGGTCTCCCGAGCCATCCCGTCAATCCCATGAAGTGTCTCTCCCAAAACCAGCGGACAATATCCTTCCTGCCTTCAGCCTCTAACCATGTCCAAGAGACCACTATGACAGATCCCCACGGACTCGGTAGGAACAGAGCAGAATACGCAAAGGATGAATGCGTCCATAGCCACCGTGGTCGCAGCCATATCTCGGAGACCCAAACTCCGCCCGGATATCGAAAGGTCAATCCTATCCGGGCTACCATCATCCTCTCGCCTCTCCCAAAGGAATCTCGCAGAAAAGATGCAAGCTTTACCGCCACCGGCACGTCTCCGATCAGCGGAATAGATATAGCCTCAATCTCGGGACCCCCAATCAAGGCTCGGAAGTCTTCATGCGTCGGACAATCTCGTTATAAGAAAAGCAAGAAACATGTCTCCTGGACGTCCCTGTAACTTTGCCGCGGCTCTCAAAAGGTCCCAATCGGGCGGGAGATCCCTCAAATGCCATAAAGACTTGATCTTGAAGGAAGAATCAAGCAGCCCCCTATGAGATTGGAAGTTGTGTCTCACCCAAGATTGAAGATCGGACGTAAAACGGTCTCGTTTCCTCCTTTGCAATCTAACGGGCTTCTCCATCGCAAAATGATCAAAGGTGGTGCTTTTAGGTCCAAAATGTGCTCGGGAACAATTGGGACAAGTCTAAGTTGAAAATGAAATGAAATGGCCAAGCCTTGCTTTTATTCGTAAAATAACCGCTCGTACAGAACCGTGAGCCGCACGGCCCTATTTACCCTCAGACCTATCCGCACGGCTACATTAGCCCTCTCGCAGAAAATTCTGCAGCAACCAAAGTTGCTGCCCAAGGGAGTTTTCACCCCACTTTTTCAACCAAAACCCGTACAAAAACATATCCGTAAGCCATTCAAGCATTTATACACCATTATAAATCATTTTGGCCCGCCAGCCCCGATTCCAAGCAAAAAATCGCCCCAAGGCTCGTATAATATGCAAATTTAGAAAAGCATAAATTAGAAAAGCAAATAAAACATAAATACAATGTCTTCGCCCCATCGGCGCTGGAATAAAGCAAAAAAATAAATAAAGTGTGCATAAAAATTGTTCATTGTTTGTTTTTGTTCCAAATCTACTCTAGAGACCTCCTAGGCCTCCGACTCTTCTTCCTCCTCATCGCTACTCAGCTCATAGACGCTAGCCTCCTCATCAAGTCCTCCCGGTCGCTCACGCGACAAATGGACATTATCGTGCCCATACTCACCCACCGCCCGGCATGTCGCCGTTGGGTCCCCGCCCCGAGGCATGGCACCGGGAAGAGTACTCCGAGGCCGATGAGGTAGACGCCGTGCCCCCGACATGCCGTCTCTTGCGCCTGTGCTCCCGTGCATCCGCCGCCGCCTCAAGCGCAGCGCCTTCCTCGTAAGGGACCGGCACATGTCCTTCCAGCCCCTATTCTCGCCCGACCATTCTGTCATAGGTGCGAGCCGGAACTCCGAGAAAAAGAAGAGAAAAATCTCGTAAAATCTCGTAAAATTGCAAAAAGCGTAAAAATATGAAAGCCGAAAAGGGAAAGACCCTAAAAGTATACTTACAGTCTTTGTCAGGCGGCAAGGTGTCTTGGGGCTCCCTAGCGTCGGGGACAGTATCCTCATCCTCCTCGGTACTCCATGGACCACGTAGGACGATGCGCAGAGGGATCGGCGGGTCAAGAGGCTCATCCTCCCCATATCCCCGAGTGACCGCCGCCTTCACTAGCTTCGTGGCGTCCTCAGCGCCGCTCCACAAACACAACAGTAGGGGGTGTCCATGTCGAAATACTCCTCTCGCAGCCTACGCTCGCCCGGTACCTAGCAATCTCATCCTCCGGCCAATCCTCGGGCCGCAGCATCCGTGCCGGAGGATCCCGAGGAGTAATGGCATCCAATGGAGGGACATGGCCATGCCGCTCGAGAAACGGTCCCCCAAGTAAATGACATCACATGTCGCCCAGCGAGCCACCTCCTCTCGCCTCGTCGCCTCAATGGCATCTCCCAAAGAAGATCTCCTGATACCGCCCCAAGGGTAGAAGTCCACTCCATCGTGCCCATCCCCGTTGATGAACGGCCTCACCATTTTGTAGTCGAAAGTGATCCGGGTCTTCCCGTGAATTTATCCCTCGCATCTCCTCCAAATAACCATAGCAGGAAGATGGTGATATCGCTCCGTTGGTTCCAAGGGAAGAACCCGATCACCTCGCAAAACCAGCTCGCATGTTCAAAACATCAAAAATGTCATCTCTCTCTCTCATAAAAGTCTTAAGACGTAAAAGAGAAAAGAGAAAAGAAAGGAGACTACCTCAAGGGCAAAGGAAAAGCAAGCCCATCGAAGCAGCCTTGTTCCGCCGTACATGTCCAAGGAGAAAAACAACTCCGCCAATCCGGCCTCTCCCCAAGAGACCGTCCCTATCCCATCAACATCCTCCGTAGAGTCGAGGAGGCAAGTCATAGCTAGCGTCCTGCAATTAGCAAAGATAGTGACCGACAAAGATCAACCACACAAAGGCTCTAGCTACCGGGCAAGCCACATCATTAGCAAGAAAGTTCTCGCATGCAAGTCTCGAACTTCCACCTCGACATTTCGTGTCTCCATCCTCAGCCCCTGGGAATCAGCTCAAACCCAACCAAAGCCTGGAACTCCTCACCGTAATGTGGTCTCTCCAAGTTACGGGCCTCCCGTGAACTCGTAGGCCGCAATAGCCGTGGAAATCGGCAGTGAGTCACTGTCAGCTCTCCCCAGCTCAGGTGAAAGCTATGTGTACTGTCCCACCAGAACTCAGAAAGGGCCTGGATCAAGCCTTTGCTCTTCGAGGTGATGTGAACACCCCTGCCGATAGCCTCGACGAACGAATCCAGGCCGGTAGCCCTCACCAAACCCTTGGGGTTCACCCCATTCTTCTCGAAATCCGGCATCCTCTGCCAAAGCTTGACTGCAATCTCTGATGGTCCTCTAGACTTGTTCTCCTGTAGACAAGCACAACAAAAAGAAATGTGTCAGTCCTTCATCATTTTCAAAAGCATGCATATATTCAAAAAGTGCACATGTTTTTCAAAAGAAAAGCATTCACAAAAGTTTTTCTCGCATCATTTGCATTAAAAAAAAGCGTCTTTCATCACTTAAAACGTGTCATGTCAAGTCCCATTGCTTTCCTAAAGCACAAAATCACAATTTTCACAATTCTTTGCACATAAGCATTATTCTTTCAAAAATGGCATGCATGAATCCTTTTCATCTTCCAAAATCATGTTTTCTCAAAATTTTGACCTAGTTCTAGCACATGCAAGAATTCCGTCTCACTTTAGACAATTTTTTTTTTCATTCTTACTTTATTTGCGAGAAAAAAGTGGGTCATTCCCATTATTTTTGTCAAACAAATTGCACATTGCATATTCTTAGCCTCATAGGTTATTCATCAATGTCTCAAAATCATTCAAAAATCCTAGAAAATTCCTAAAATTCGGGTCAAGCCCTAAGTCATTCGAAATTCAATCAAAATCGACGGAATTGAGCAAATTAAGAATGCTTACCCCAACCGAGCGCGGGTTCGTTGATTTATGCTCTCTTCTCCCCGGGTAAAGCTCCGACGAAGGCGTAAGAAAGTCATACTTTCTTTTCGTTCGCACGAGCTCCTTTCTCCTCCTCCGAGCGGCCGCCGAGATGTTTCTTCTTGCTTGCCTCGGTATGGGATTGCCCTCCGGATCCATCTCAAATCAAAGGGAAGCAAGGGGATTGAAAGAATTTCGAAATTCTCTTCCTCTCTTCTCTCTCTCTGCGTTCTTGGGTGGCAATACAATGCCAATGGCCCGTTCAAATCTGATTTTAAATAATCTGGAAAAAACAGGCTTCTAGCCGTACGTCTCCTTTTTCTCCATCTCATGCCGGGCGGCCTCATTCGCTCTCGGGAGCGTAAAATTACAATCCCGCCCGGACCTTCCACTTGGGCATGCAATTTCCGTTATCTTTTAACCAAGATAACATCTTTTTCGTAAGATATCCCTTATCTCTTAAGCAATTAAGCTTTCTTCCCGCCGCTCCGTTAATTCCGTTATAACGGGATAATGCTAGGTGACAACCTCCGAATTGTCAAAACTCTAAACTTAGCTTACCTCTATCCCGAATAGTGACGTATGCTAAGTTCTCTTAACTTAAGCTACCTCTATCCCGAATAGTGACGTACGCTCAAGTTTCTCTCAACTTAAGCTACCTCTATCCCGAATAGTGACGTATGCTAAGTTCTCTAAACTTAGCTTACCTCTATCCCGAATAGTGACGTATGCTAAGTTCTCTTAACTTAAGCTACCTCTATCCCGAATAGTGACGTACGCTCAAGTTTCTCTCAACTTAAGCTACCTCTATCCCGAATAGTGACGTATGCTAAGTTCTCTTAACTTAAGCTACCTCTATCCCGAATAGTGACGTACGCTCAAGTTTCTCTCAACTTAAGATACCTCTATCACGAGTAGTGAAGTATACTTAAGTTCTTCTAGATTTAGCTACCTCTATCTCTGTCAAAAAGAGATAGCGCCGTAAGCTCTAGTCTTCGTTATTTCCGTCATAAAGAAATAACATCGTTCAACTTTAGCTACCTCTATCCCAGATAGTGACGTACGCTCAAGTTTCTCTCCAGCTTTAGCTACCTCTATCTCCTCGATAGTGACGTAAGCTCTAGTTTCCTCAGGTGACAACCTCCATTAATTGTCAAAATCTCAAGGATCCTAGACATCGTTCCTAACTATCTAGTGATGCTCGAACTACGATCAAGGCTTGATTCCTCCGGGATACGTAGGTAGCCTTTTATAAAAGGTCCAGCCATCCGACCGCTTTGGTCACCCTTTTCCTTCGTTACTCCTCAGTGATGAAGTAGTCTCTCATAAGAGACCTTGTTATCTGACCACCTTGGAGCATATCCCCAGTAGGATCAATTGCTTAACCTCCTAGGTCATTTCCTCTTCTATTTCCCCAGCGAGAGACCAGTTTCTCTTCTCCATTCCCCAGAGGATCTATTCCGAACTACGGCCTGGCTTGATTCCTCCGGGATACGTAGGTAGCCTTTCATAAGAGGTTCAGCCACTCGACCACCTTGGTCACCCAATCCGTCTCGGCATTCGCCAGATTGGATCCTTTTCTATCGACAACCCCACTCGCCTTGCAAGTGACGTTGCCGAGGGGCTTCTGTAAGTACCCAAATCCGCTCATGCCTTCCTAAGCAAATTTCCCGGCAATTTCGGTAAGTTTTCCGGTAATTCCCTGCATCTTTCCTAGAGTTCCTAAACATTCCGGAACTGTTTTTAATTAATTTAGGGCTGAAGGGGATCCTTCCTAATTAAGAAACACGTTTTTCTTAATTAGGAGGAAAGGTTCTAGAATTTGCCACCTTACATGGTTCTAGAATGCCGAGTCATTGTGGATAATGCCGCACGGCCGCATTAGCTCGTCGTCCTTAGCCGCACGGCTTCATTAGCCTTATCCAGACTGCCTATAAATAGAGCCCTCCTCTACCCATTTCAACAACGACAATTAACACAACAAATCACCCACAAACACTCCAAATACGTGAAGAATACTGCTGGAAGCTCAAGAAGGTGAAGAAGAAGGCCAAGAAGCTCCCTCCCTCCTCCTTGAAGATCCAAGACCAACCTCTCCTCCTAGCTCCGCCCGAAGAAGAAGGAAGCCATTGGTAACCTCGCACGCCCTAACCTCGCATCCTAATTGCTTTATAAATTGCTCATTGCATTACCTTTATATTGCTTGGGACTTGGTAGATTAAAGATCATATCTTCATATTCCCCCTTCCCCTTTTACATGCATTAGACATCATTTGTCATAAAAATGTAGTCTTTTCCCATAAAGGTGCATCCTTTGCACCTAAAACCCCCATTTTCAAATAAAAATGTCATCTTTATGCATCCTTTGCATATAAAAATCAAATCTTTTCAATCAAAATGCATCATTTGCATTCAAAATCCCTTTTCCAAGCATCATTTGCTTTAAAGACCACGTCTTTACCATAAACTAGCATCTTATGCTTTTCAAAATGCAATCTTTATGCATCATTTGCATAATGAATGCCAATTTCTTCAACAAAAATGCATCATTTGCATAAAAATCAAATCTTTATGCATCATTTGCAATAAAGATCATTTCTTTGAATTAAGTGCATCATTTGCAACCCAAAAATGTCATCTTTTCATTAAAGTGTCATTTTTACATACATTTCCCCCATTAGCAACCTAGGAACGGACCGGTGTAAAAGATCCTATCTTTACATCGTTCCTTCCATAAAGGTTTCATAATCTCTTTAGAAAAGGGACACCTTCGAACCCTATATCTCCGATTATCACTTAAGATGAGTATGAAGCATCTATACAAGCTCGACCATCTTAAAAGTGTAGGATTGATGGGCTAAGGACCCTCCTTTTCTAAAGAACCTCATCTTTGACTACAAAAGAGAGTCATTCTCTTGATCACGCAAGTCCCGAGGTTAAAATGCGATGATCACAAGTCACAAGATGAGGACGGGATCATAATCCCGAATACATAAATTCCAAGAAATCCCGAGCGACAACCAACAAATGGTTTGTACGTCCGGAAGACGACTTGGGACATTCCCTCCTTATTTTCAAACACATGCACACAAGAAAGCACGCAAGCAAGCACGATTAATGAAATCATGGGAGACTTGCTCCGGCAAGGCACCTTGGGTGAACGCCAAACGTTCTTCCCAAGGGGTAACTTAACCTCCGAACCCATAAAACCTTTTTTTCAAAGTTTTGAGGTAATCAAAATGGCGTGGCGACTCCGTTTTTCAAATTAAACCGGATGTCTTCAAACTCGCGTGAATCCAACAAAAACAAAATTTGGGCACACATTCACACTAATGCAACACTAAAAATCGTTGCGTTAGGGGCCATTTTATGTTGCATTAGCTCTAATGCAACGCAAAATGACCGTTTCATACGGGTGCATTGCATTAGGTCTAGTGCAACGACAAATTAATCTGATGTAATGCATTTACCACGTCGTTGCATTAGATTGAAATCTGATGCAACGGTCTAGTTTGAAACTATTTGGTTAACTAATGCAACGCTTCATTTCTATTGCAACGACTATCAAAACACCTGATGCAACGGCTACATATTTGTAATATTAATAATAATGATTAGACCTGATGCAACGGCTACATATTTGTAATATTAATAATAATGATTAGAATAATATTAAATGCTAAATAAATCATTAAGTAATAAAAACATAATATTGACATAAAAAGTAACATAATATATACAACAACTTTCGTGCCAAATACAATTACAAAAGATAGTGTAATAATTACATTAATAAGTTTGTGTCAAATACATATTGTTCCATGTGTTTCAACCATCAAAACGATGCAAAAACAAAAAAAAACACATTGAGATTGGCCTCCACCAGCCTCCGCCAAAATGATGCATCAAAATGTACCTATAAGTTAAAACATGCAATAAAATTAGAACAAGATTCAAAAAAGTTGACTTGGTCCCTTCAATCATTTTTTTACCCTAAGCTAAATATTACTTGTACTTAGTTAAAAACATGGACTTGATTCAAAAAAAGAAGTAAGTAAATGTCTATACCTTCAAAAATTTCCAACCTCCAAAAGTTTCCAACTAGCTCATATATCAATCACTCTCTACCTGAAAGGAGAAAGAAGAAAGAGAACTCATTCAGTAAAACAACTTAAACCAATCAGCTTGAATGAGTAATAATTGGGATTGTTTACCTGCTCTTGCCTTCTGTATATAAATTGTAACACTAATAATTTGTGAACAAATCTTTACAAAAGGATACTTCCACCATCCCTAAGTAAAACAACTTAAACCAACAACTTAAAACAACTTAAACATTGCTTAGCCCCATTAGCTCATTCAGACTCAAATCACCAGAAAAATGCTTAAAAAAATAGAATTCATCTGTCGTTGGCTCTCTACATACAAATAACTTACTAAGCAGGTGAGAATATGGAGCACCGTCTTTTACGCAAATGGTAATGCAACAATGTATTACAGTACAGACCCATAGCAAGACAAGCCTAAAATTGAACCTAACAGGATGAAAATCAAACCCATAGCAAATGCCCACCCCTATTTTTTCTCATACCATCCAAATAATGAAACCCTAAACTAAACAATTAACTAAAACCATAAATGTCAAAAAAAAAAAAAAAAAAAACAGAACGGCTAATACAGCCAACCCAAAATTTAAATTGATGATTATTGAACCCAATAATTCTCTATCAATCTGTGAAAGTAGATTCAATACCATATAAATTGTGAAAATAATGCAATATAAAGAATAGAAAAACTTGGAGATTGGTATTGAATACCTGTAGCCTGTTGCAGTGATTTTAGCCTTTTTTAGAGAGAGAGAGAGAGAGAGAGAGAGAGAGAGAGAGAGAGAGAGAGCGGGGATGGGAGATCTGTGAAGAAGGTTGTTCTCTCTCTAGGGAGGGGGGAAGGAAAGGGAGCAGAGGAGAAATAGCGAAGGTGCAGGGATGGCGGTTAGTAATATTTTTTCCACTAAAAAGAGGTTTTCTCAAATCTGACCCATTTATTTTAGGACCTAGTAAATTTATTATCAAAGTAAAAATTGTCTTTCTCAGATAAATGTACACTCAACAAAACAATACGGAGTAATTGTAACTGGGCACTCAATCAAACATTTGAAAAAAAAATACTGCCTCCATCCAAAAATGAATGTCCAAAAAAGGAAAAAAAATATTGCACTCAATCATACTACTTTAATGTGTATGAATTGGAAATGGGCACTCAATAAACTTAAGATAAACTAGAGAGAGAAAAAGAAAGTACCTGATTAACTGTCTCACCAGACTGCCCATTTTGTTCATTGACAGGCGAGGCACTATTCACATTCTTTGCAACCGAAGGTCCGAGAAAATCAGGAACAACCAGATCCATTCCGAGATTAGCTTCTTGAAGTTGAGTTACAATGATAGACGCAAGGCTGTGTGCAAGTTGTTGCACCAACTCCATTTTCATACTCTCCAAGAACTCATTGGGGATTATATAACCTGATTTCTTATTATTTTTCTTCAAATCAGAATGCCTCACACCTTTTCCGAATAGTCGTAGTCAGTTTTTGCTTTTGAAATCGTGTATAAGTTCAGAGTAAGGATCTTTTGAGTTGCTACCTTCATCATGTTGGGATGACTCTATAGCATCTATCTTTGCCTATTAATAGAATATAAAGTCAGTATCTTACTTAGTATTATGTCTTTTGATACACAATGAATCAAAATATCTCAAAAATAAATATATATAATTATGCAACTCATTAATTCACAATTTTCTCTTCAGCTTTCTCAGAACCAGTGAGGTATTTTCTTCCAGAAACTCTTTTTCTTGATTCCTTGTAAACCTTTGCGTTTGAAGGTTGTTGCTTATTCGGATCATGTTGTTGCTAAAATCAGAATATATAAACACATTTAGTAATCAGACTAGAAATCATGGTTTAAATAAAGAGAATTTCAAAAGTCAGAGCCAATAGCCTAGAAAATTACTAGAAATGAGAAAAGGTAGTTACCAATTCTTGGCGTAAAAGTGCATAAGACTTACGTCCCATCGTGTGAACATCATCTAACATTAGACGATTGTCTATGTTGATCTTACTTTCATCCTATGCGATAATAACACAATTAAAATTAAGTGAGAGACATAATTAAAAGTAATATATAAGAAAATTCTTATAAGTACCTTAATCTTTTCACAATGCCAATAATTCAATAGATCTTGAAACTGAGGTGCTGAAATAGTGTCCGGTTTGTTAGCCCATCTCAACTCATAGGTGTCATACGGATAGAAGTGCTTCTTCTTAATTCTGCATTTGTGAACACGCCAACTTGCATTCACAGCCTCCATAACAAATTTTCTTCCATCTTCATGAACCATATACTTTTCCTATTCAAATTATTAAATGTCACATTAATATTCGTAGAAATCTTAAAATATTTCACTACCAAACTTTTACAAAGAGACTAATGACTTCAACATACCAAAACCTAATCCCATATCTTGCCATGTGTAGGCAAACGTGGAAAACTTGTATAATTAAGTGGTGAAAAATCAGCATCCTTCCCCAAAGTTCCCAAGAAGAACTTAAATTCTTCAACAATTTGTGTTGTAGGTCCAACTAGTTGGCCAAGCGAGTTCAAAATAATCAGTGGGCGCTCCTCTTTTGTACGGGCATGAACTTTTTTAGCTTTGTTGGCCCTCGATAATTCTTCTTTTTACTTGCTATTTTAGTTTAAATATTTATTCAGTATTCTAACAAGCTAAGAAATAGTAATTGAAACAAAAATGAGCATAAGTACTACCAACAAAAATGAATATAAGTAGTAACTTATACCTTCTTTTTCATTCACTGCATGTGCATCAATTTCCATACCAAAATCAAGGTCATTTCTAAATTTGTCACCATCATTCAGTTGCAATTCATCATTAAAATCATTTGGTTGTAATTCATCATCAGAATCATTTCGTTGTAATTCATCATCAGAATCATTCAGCTGTAATCCATCATCAGAATCATTCAGCTGTAATCCATCATCAGAATCATCTCTCATCGGTGTTGTATCAGTATTACACAACATGAAATTGTTGGCATTCGATGCTTCTTTTTCTGATTGCTTTTTTCGCATCGCAAGATATGCGGACATGGAACCTGGAGGACAATATGAAAGTTTATGTTGCTTGTTTTGCACCACATGATCAGGTAGCTTCTTTGGATTAGAATGCTTCTTAGAGGGCTTCTTGGGATTATTGTGTTCTTGATCCTTTCGAACATCAGTCGTTGAAATATTATCTCGAACTTTCTGAACTTTTGTGGACTTATGTTTGGGTATTTCCTCCTCACATCCTCACACATTGATGAACCCCAAACCTGAGTAAAAGTACAAGACATGAACACAATATCAACTGACAACAAAAATGAATCGAATTAAAAGAAAAAAAAGGTTTGACAGCCTCCCCAATGAAAATTATCACTTTCGTCCACCAGTACATTGCGCTTTCCACTTGGTAAATCCAAACCATGAGTTTTTTGTTGCAATATCATGTTTGCCAAAACTCCATCACCTTGAGAATTCATAAAATCAGTATTCCTTTTCAAATTTTCATTACGTTGTCGTTCATAATCTGAAATCTGACTTTGCCCACCAGAAGGTTTGGCTTTCTTACCATTCATCTGTAAATACCAAAATGAAAAAAAGCATGTAACATCAAATTGTGATCATACTAAATGAATTAAAATGCAAAAATAAAGTTAAAAAATATGGGTTACTTCCGCCAAGGATTTGGATCATCCTCATCGCACTTATTTTTCTTTCGTTTCTTTCCAAATTCATTTGGAAAATGGAGCAACATATTCTAAATTGCAGTTCCTTTCAACAGAATAGGTTCACTTCTTTCCTCACTTTTCCCATCAAAATTCCTCTTATTATGACACCATGGGTGAGTAGAATAAAGAAACCTACGAGATTCCCTGGAGCAAACCTTTCTTCTACAAGGCAACCACTGAGAATCAGTTTCATAATGGCATGAAGGGCATGCTAAATATCCTTTTGTAGACCATCCGGAGAGCATTGCATAAGCTGGAAAATCATTAACGGTAGTCATCAAAGCTACACGCATGTCAAACCTTTGATTGCTTGAATAATCGTAAGTTTCCGGCCCAAAATCCCATAAATCCTTGAGATCCTTGATTAAGGGCTGCAAATAGATATCAATATCATTACCAGGGGAAGAAGGGCCAGGGATAAGTAAAGCTAGCATCAAAAATTTTGGTTTCATAATCATCCAAGGAGGCAAGTTATAATTGATCAATATAACCGGGCATGTGCTGTGTGCAATGCTCATTGAGTTGAATGGGCTAAATCCATCTGTGGCTAACCCCAAGCTCACATGAGTCCGGGATTAGGATTGATGACCTCCTGAAAAGCAAAAAGAAGGAAAGCACTTTCCGCTTCAACAAACCTACCATAAGTAAGGATGCTTCAGTTAACGCTATTGCATTCAACCGCCATAACACCGGTAAGTATTCTGCAGTTCCTCCTCCCGAAAAGAAAAAGAGACACTATGACAAAATTGAAGGAATCTCTCAAGAAGAACTCTTCGATGTGCTTGTTAATAATGAAAAGATCAATCCAAGGGAAGGTGGTCCTCCTAAGGTTATGGGTCCTAATCACGCTCATCACTTATTCTGCAAGTATCACAACTTCTCCGGCCATGACACCAACACTTGCCACCACTTGAAGGACATCATCCAAGACCTCTTTGACAATAGAGAGTTAGAACGTCCCAACGTCATCACCAATCCTCTCCCTCATAATATATGAAGAAGATGAAGCTCCGAGAAGAAAGCTGCACTTACCACTTTGGGGTTACAACTATCCTCTCCCTTTCTCCTTTGATAGAAGTAGATTAGGTTTTAAATTTCCAAGTATGAACTCAAAGAATCGTTCTGTCTTTCTAGTACTTCTCACCTCCTCTAGTTTGTGTCTTCTAAACTATCGAGTCTGTTCTAATTTCTCCTATTAATCAAAGTCATTTTCTTTTCATAAATACTTTCCCTAAGATTGTCCTACCTCATGAGTATCATTTAATTCATGAAAAATAATGGATCTTCCATTCCCTAAATCATCGCAAAAAATAGATACTTCTAAGCGAGTTTAAGAAGAAAGTTATCCTTAGGATGCTTAAGGGCTAAACATTAACCCTACTGAAAGTCAAAAATCAACAAGAGAAGAAAGCCAAAGGTGCTGCTGTCAACCCTCATTCCAAGAAGAGTGGGGCTACTCAATTCAAAGCTTTGAGAGTACAAAAAAAAACACTCTCAAGCTTTCATCACCCCCACAACAAAGGTGAAATTTCAAATGCATGAAGGACTCCCACAAAGAAGAAGAGTCAAGTTACAAAAGGAATCAAGAGTACCCAACATCCTCTTACAACAAAAGAAGAAGAGTTTCCATATAAATGTTTACCCTTAAGTCATACTAATGATTGGCTTTCTTCTCAATCTTATTTTGAAAATTCTAGATGATGCACGGTTTATTAAAAGGTAGAACAACTTTTCTAGATCTTTGAGCCACGTAGCGTTCCTTGTTGAGTCTAGGGGCTTCCTGTTAGCCACTCTCATACACACTCTTGAAATCTAAGCATCAAAACTGGGGCTTCCTATCCTTTCCTCCCCCAGTAAATCTCTACTTCAACTCTTCAAAATTGAAATTGTCTATGGCTTAGCAAAGTGAGATGAAACTCACAAAGTGAGACGAAACTCACAAGTGTTGTCCTTAGTGTTCGCAACACTAACAACAACACACACCAATTCGAAAACAACAAATAAATAGAATTAAATCTAATTTGCAGCAAAAGTAAATAACAATACACAAGAAATATATTTTTATCAAGTTATATAAATATATAACTTGATGAGTGCCAGGCGGGCAAGACCTTTCTATATATAATATGAATTCAATACAAGGTCAAAGAAGTTCCCTTAATGATAAATAATCATTAACTCAAGGAACAATAAATAAAGAACTCTCTCTGAATACAATCACTTCTGGGTGCTGAAAATTCATGATGTATCCCCTTTTTACTATAAAATGTAGAGAGGGAGATGTTTTCAAACTCTCTACCATGATCTGACCTTATTCGAAAAATAGGAGAACAAAACATGTTTTTGATTTTAGAAAATAAGTGAGTAAATTTATCAAAAGTTTCAGATTTTTCTCTTAAAAAATAGACCCATGTAAACCTAGAAAAATCATCAACTATAGCATAAACATACTTCTTACCTCCCAAGCTTTCTACCACAATAGGACCCATCATGTCCATATGTAAAAGTTGAAAATAATGTGTTGTTCCTGAGTGTTGCTCATTGTGTTGTCCAACACTGTGAGCAACACGAGTCTGCTTACCCTTTTGGCTGTCACCACACATCATGGTGTCTTTGAGGTTTAATTTAGGAACACCTTTGACGGCATTGAGTTTGATAATCTTCTCAAGATTCCTATAATGAGAGTGACCTAACTTTTGATGTCATAACCTTATGTCATCAAGTTTTGTCAAATTGCACACTGGTTTATTACCAACAAGGTAGTAATTATCACTCGATCTTATTCCAGTCATGACACAAAAGTTAGTATTATCAAACACTTCACAGGTATTTTTATTGAATTTTATCTCCAAATTGTCATCACATAATTGGCTAATGCTAATTAAATTAGCAAGTAGACCATCTACATGTAAGACATTTTTTAAAGGAGGAAAACCAACAATATCTAGTGTTCCTTTTTCAATTATTTCACTCTTGCCTCCACCACCATAAGTCGCTAAGCCTCCTTGAATAGGTTGGTACTCCGTTAGGAATGATCTTGTTCCCGTCATATGACGTGAACAACCACTATCAAAGTACCAAGCACCTGAAACGTTAGTCCTTAAAGCAGTGTACACAACATAGCATTTCAGTTTTTCTTTGGGTAACCAAGCCTTTTTTGAAAATCTGAATTTCTGTCCACCAGTGTTGTCTTGAGTGTTGCCCTGAGAATTTGGCAACACTTGAGGCAACACTTGCAGATTGGACATTTTCTTTTGAAGAATA
This sequence comes from Adenophora triphylla var. japonica, assembly GCA_022495995.1. Classification (NCBI taxonomy): domain Eukaryota; kingdom Viridiplantae; phylum Streptophyta; class Magnoliopsida; order Asterales; family Campanulaceae; genus Adenophora; species Adenophora triphylla. The sequence goes on from JAFEMH010001368.1 coordinate 117,277, forward strand.
AAGCAATCTGATTTTTTATGTCCAGGTCTGTGACAGTATTCACACTCAATGGATTGATCAGAAGTATCACTAGAAGTACTACCCTTTTCCTTGACTAGTTCTTTTACAAAATGATTTTTAGTTTCAACATCAAACAAGGAAGAGGTAATATTTTCTAGTGATTCTTGGAACCCAAGACCAGCTTTAAGTGGCTTACTCAAGTTGAGTATCTCATCCAATTCGGATGAACTCGTGTTGAGTTTTTTGAAGGTGGATTCGGTTAGGTTGAGTTTGGCCTTGAGTTTATCAAGATCCAAATCTCTCCTACTGAGTTGAACCTCTAGCCGAGTCAAGGAGTTTTTAAGATCATGATTTTCCTTTTTCAAGAAAACCACCATCTTGTTCTCCTTTTTTCATTCTACGAGAAGAGACTTATAGAGGTTTTTTAATTCATGAATAAGCTCATCTTTATAAAGGTCATCCTCTATATACTCCTCTGAATTTAAACCAACAGAACCAGTCAAGCAAATATCATTTAAAGAATCATACCTGCTGAGTGTTGTGTCAAGTGTTGCCATTTCATGGACGACACTTGAGGCAACACTTTCTGAAGAAGTCACAAGTGTTGTGTCAGGTGTTGTCATTTCTGGGACAACACTTGAGGTAACACTTTCTGTCGAAGGCAGCTCCTCTACCGTGGCCATCATGACCACTTGCTCGGTCTTTTCATCTTTCTCCGTTCCTTCCTCCTCTCCATCACTAAGAGACACCCACATATTTTTTCCCTCCTTTGTCAATGTATTAGCATATTCATTGGCATAGTGACCCCAACTGGAACAAGCGTGACATTGAATAGATTCAATGTACTTAGGATCGGACCGGGACTTTTCCGAGGATGCACGTCTAGGTACAGTGTATTTTGGGTTCGGAGGAGGAACTCTTTTTGGCACAAAACTTGACATTTTGGATTGTTGGTCCTTAGCTTTCACCTGCACACTGTTAAATTTCCTAAGCATGGAATTATATTTCTTTGCAAGTAAAGCTACACTAGTATTTTTATCTAATTCCTCGAAGGCTTCATCTTCATCATCCACACATGTGTCCGAAGATTCGAATTTTAAAGCAATGTTTTTGCCTTTTGAAGCCTCGGTTTGCTCATTCAAATTTAATTCAAAATTTTTTAAAATACTCATCAAGGAATTAATGTCCATAGTTGAAAGATTATGGGCCTCTTCAATAGCTGAAACATTGATATTAAAACGTTCGGGAAGAGTACGAATGGCTTTTAAAACAAGTTGTTTATTAGTAAAGGTTCTCCTAATACTTGACAAGCATTTGAAATATCAATCAACTTTTCAAAATAAGACGAAATGTCTTCATTTTCACCCATTCTTAATCTTTCAAATTTACTAGTGAGACCCCTAAGCTTTGTTTCTCGGACACTACCATCTCCTTCACAAAATCTTTGTATAGTATCCCAAGCATCTTTTGCAGAGGGACTATTTTGAATGAGTTTGAACATATGCATGTCAACCCATTCATAGATAGCATTTAGTGTCTTTTCATTGAAACTAGCAAGATTATTTTCTTCAATTGTCCATTCAGATTCAGGTTTGACTTGAACGTCACCATCTTCATATGGAAGAAGTAATGGAAGAGAATAAACATTTATAATAGATCGCCAAGTTCGAAGATCAATTGATTTCATATGTGAGCGAAGGCGAATCTTCCAATAAGCATAATTTGATCCATCTAAAACCGCTAATCTCTTTTGATTAGGGTTGGCAGGATCATAAGCCATGACAAAAGGATCAAGAAACTTAGTATATCAAGTGCTAGACTTTGATACCAATTGAAATTGTCTATGGCTTAGCAAAGTGAGACGAAACTCACAAGTGTTGTCCTTAGTGTTGGCAACACTAACAACCACACCAATTCGAAAACAACAAATAAATAGAATTAAATCTAATTTGCAGCGAAAGTAAATAACAATACACAAGAAATATATTTTTATCAAGTTATATAAATATATAACTTGATGGGTGCCAGGAGGGCAAGACCTTTCTCTATATAATATGAATTCAATACAAGGTCAAAAAAGTTCCCTTAATGATAAATAATCATTAACTCAAGGAACAATAAATAAAGAACTCTCTCTGAATAAAATTATTCAAAACCTCACGAAAACATAAAAATATATGTGAAACTCTCGAGTGTCGGACAGAGTGTTGCCAACACTGAATGGCAAAACTTTAAGAGCAGAATTCTTTTCTTATGCAGATTTGCATTTTCTGAATTGGATGATCACTAAGCTGATCGACTGCACTACTTATAGGCCTCCAAAACTTGGAGCCGACTCAAAATAACCAGCTAACAGTCTTGAAGTTTGTTTCCCCATTTTTAGCTCCATTCACCTCAATTGTAGAAGACTAGATCTTCATGGCTTCTTTTGCTTGTACAACTATGCTGTAGATACCTTATACTCTATCCTAATCTCTCCCTGAATAGCTAAATAATATCTCTTTTACTTGGTCATTAATTAATCATATAAACAACATGTTTATATGTTAATTTCTTGATCTCCTCGTAAGTCACGCCTGGGCACTTTCTGTTGACCTATTCAAGCTCACAAACAGCAGACTAACAATTGATATTTAAACATTAATTTACACATTATTATTTGTGAAAAATACAGTAACTATTCTGGTGTTGCCAAATCCAAATGGCAACACCAGGGGCAACACTGGTTCGCAACACTAGGGATAACATACATGGCAACACATGTTCTAACATTAACAAAAATAATCAAATATACATTAAGGGCTTTTTTCTTTGCTTCTCACTCTCATCATTAGAGAATGCACTTCTGTAAAGAGTCGATGCTTGGATCACCTTCCAAAGAATAGAGTCCGTCTCTCCTCAACTAACTTGAGATCTCATCTCTCTCTCCTCAATAAGATTCTCTCCTCTGAGTTCTCTTCGAGTTAACATACTACTCCCTCCGTCCCGATCGAAGTGTCCCAAGTTTCCTTTTTGGGCATCCCATTTAAAATGTCTCATTCCTAAAAAGGAAAGTTTTTATTATTTTTATATTCTTCCTACCCCACTCATTCTCTCTTCTACTTTACTTTTACACTCACAACATTTTCTCTCCTAACTATTCCTCCCACTCATTCTCTCTCCTATTTAATTTTACATACTCACAACATTTAACCATTTTCTCTTTCTTACATCACTTTCTTAATTCTCGTGCAATTGTCCTTTTGGGACACTTCGGTCGGGACGGAGGGAGTATTTTTTTTAAAAAAAGCAAAAGAGATGTCCGCTAGATTGAAAACCCGAAATGGCGGTCTAGACAAAAACCAGGATGCTGTAGATACCCCATTCTGAATCCATCGGAGCATATTAATACCACTCTAAGTCTCGCCTTGAGTCAAGAAGTAGAAATCCACCATTTCGTCATGTTTCGTTATGTTTTGACTAACGATCGTTAGTTTGGATTAAACTGCAAACGAGATAACGAGGGAATGACATAATTGTCCATTCTCGCGCGGAATAGAGTGTCTCGCGCGATACAAAGAGATTCTGCAGACCTGCAAAAGCCAGTCTCCTCGTCGATTTCAACCTCTTTCGGGATAGAACTTTATCAATCCGGCCATCCAATGAGATTTGGGTTCTGGAACCTTCCCAGGGTGTTTTATCTCTCCACCAACACATCTCCAACACCTATAAATACTTAAAGACTTTCAGTATTTCAGGATCCCAGACTTTTCAAGTCAAAACCCCCACATTTACTTGTTTCTCTCCCTGAAAGATTTCTGTAAATCACCCCTAAAATTACCTAAAGTTTGTTTGTCAACCTTGTTGATAAACAAACATCGAGGCTCGAATCAAGGACCGAGGCGAGCTCTGTCCACACCAAGATTTGACTCTAAACTTGAGTCGAAACTCTGTCCGAGTCTCTTCACACGAGGTAATCTTCCTCTTCCCTTTCTAATCGATTGTTAGAGTGGTATAATACATCAAACCTAGGATCGGCCTAGAGCCTCCTCAAATCATGGGGATGGTCTCGAAGCAATCGATCTTATATTCCGTTTAACCTTGTTAAATGGATCTCGTTTACTTACTTATTTTTAAAACGTCTTTTTCTTAGAAAATCTCTCTTTTAGCAAGACCGATCTCCGGATTGGGTGGAATGGGTGCTCCTTGACCTTCCCATTCCATAACCTAATCCCCGAACCCAAAATCTCTTTTTAAATGGTTTTTCTATATTTCCAAACAAATAATATAGGTGGCAACTCGAAAAGATGTGAAAAAGCAAAAGAAATCCGCGCATCGCTACAGTGGCGACTCTGCTGGGGACTGTAAATTTAAAGAGGCTTAAACTTGTGTCAATAAAAAAGAGTCTTTCAAAAAAAATCATTTTTTTTGTATTCAGACCAAGCTTATCTCGCACGATACAATCTGTTCCGCGTGAGATAACGCTTCGGCAATCAGTGTATCTTCTGGTTTTTCCTGTTCATCTCAAGGTCCAAGATGAGAGTCGAACACGCAAGGGAATTCCAGATTTCATTATTTGCAGAGTTCCTTCATCTTAAGGCCTCCCTTAAGATGTAGAACTCGAATCCGTATTTAGTTTAAATAATTGATTATTATTTATAAACTGTGTGTGATTGGGTCTTTTTGAATTAAAGTCCGGTCCATTGGGGATTCGGGAGTTGTAATAAAATTATTTATCTCTCTCTCTCTCTCTCTCTCTCATTAATTGAAACTACGACGGCCTGAGTCTTCCGAGTTTGGGAGAAATATAGGCAACAACTTGGTGCGGCTACTATCTGTTTTTTCTTTTAATTTAAAAAAAAAAAACTCTCTATTTTTTCTATCACCTAGATTGACTATCATACATGCGCACTCATATTATATCTGTCATTGCACTACATACCCTGATTAACCCTGGACCCACACTAAGGACGGATGACGGTAACCACCTAATCACCGGTCTCTCCGAAGTTGGATCATCCCACTCCGCGTATTCAATCCATCTAGATTGTCATATCGCGGGGAGCCTAGCCTTCCAGCCCTACATCGCCACATATCATGTAGATTGTCTTTTTAGGCTCACTCCGTGACCGGTCGGTTTGACTCGGTGATCTTTTCTTATTTTTGACCAAAATAAAGCCATGTAAAATTGACTTTAAAGAAGGACTCGAAATAGTGACCTCGGAAAAGTCCCTTCGGAAAAAGAAAATATTTCTTCGGAATGACCCTTTCGGAAGTCCCTTTAAAATAAAAATCCTTCAAACAATCTTACATGGCTTTGTTTTACAAAAAATTGGATTGATTACTTAGTCGTTAGGTTCTGATAAAGACCTTAGAAACCTCTCAAAACGGATTCTCCGTTCCGACAAAAAATTAGGTTTAATAAAAATCGACTTTTCGTGCGATTGTCTTGTGCGTGACTACTTTTCTCGCGCGGTACAATGTCTCTGTTTGTTGTGCTTGAGCCTGAACCGTTTAAGCTTGCTTCCGACTCGTTGGGGCTAGATTTGATCCTGACACCATCTATGCGTCTCTTCTGTCAGTTTTCCGAAGCTACTCAACCTCAAGACTCCCAACACAATGTCCGGCGTCGATGAAATTCCGGGTGACAAAACTTTGTCTGAAAACAACCACAAACTTCTGGAAGAAGCCAATGATCGCTTAGAGGTGAAAGCTACCCAAATCCACACTCTCGTGGAAGAAATCCAAGAGCTTAGGGCGGCACTAGCCAAGAAAGAAAAGAAGAATAAAAATGATTCTTTCTCCGAAGAAGAGGAATCATACAACAAAAAGGCCAAGGGTCGTCACCAAAGCAAAAGCAAGAAAAAGAAGTACGAGCCTAGCTCGTCATCTTCCTCCTCTGACAACAAGAGTTACACATCCAAGAAAGAGAGCAAAGGGGAAAGCAAGAACGAACCCCTCACCATGGCAATGTTAGAAAAGAAACTTGCATCCCTCGATGTGAGTAAGGGAGCCTCGCTCTCTATTGATTATGACACCCTTCGTCAATCCATGTCCAAACTTCCTAGAAAATACAAAACACCCGACATTGCAAAATTCAATGGCACTATCTGTCCCAAATCACATTTGGAGACCTATTCTTGGGCCATGCTATCTATGGGTGTTGTTGACAACCAACTAGCTCAATGCTTTCCACAAACTCTCGATAGTGCCGCTAGAGATTGGTACATGACTCTTCCACTCTCTACAAGACTTGATTGGCCACTCGCTAGTCGTACTTTCCAAAAGCAATAAGAGGACAACTCCACTTACCGCACTACTAGAAGGAACCTCGAACAAACCAAGCAGCTTCCGAACGAATCCTTCACAGACTTCGTCAAAAGATGGAGGACCAAACTGACTGAAATCGCTGATAGGCCAAGCCTAGACGAACAAATCCACATCCTCATACAATGTCTTCGGGAAGAATATCAAGACAAACTTGCAGGCAACTACTTTCCTAGCTTCGCCAAACTCCACAAATCCGGCATACGGTTAGATGACCTCATCAAGCAAAAAGGGAAGCCAAGAAAGAAAGCGGGTTCCGTTACAACAAAAGTTCCTCTTCCTCTTCCAACCCTAAGGACACTTCCATCAATGCCATAGTCTTCAATCATCCCGAAAATGGTAAATACTCTGCGGTACCTCCACCACAAAAGATGAAAAGGGATAGGCATTACGACAAGCTTGAAGGGATAACTCAAGAAGAACTCCTCGAGGTGCTTGTCAAGAATGGAAAAATCAAACCAAGAGAAGGTGGACCTCCAAAGAAAGATCTTCCTGCTAATCATGCTCATCATCTATTCTGCAAGTACCACAACTTCACTGGCCACGACACCAACTCATATTTCCACTTGAAAGACGTCATCCAAGATTTGTTCGATGATAAAGAGATAGGACTTCCTAATGTTGTTACTAATCCTTTACCAAATAATGAAGTCAATTTGATAGAAGTAGAAAGTAGATTCAAGGATCCTACTCGTCTAGCCACAACTGTGGACGAGAGCCCTTTTGAATTTAATAAATCTTCTTTCTGTTACATGATGTCTTGGGATGAAATCTTAGAACAAAAAGAAAAAGGGTCTAAAACAGTCAATCTCCTCACACGATCCGGTCGAGTGATTATCAACAAAGATCCAAGGGATGAAAATCCTCCTAAACAAGCGAAAGCTTCATCATCAAATGAGCCCGACGATCCTCTCTTAGCCCAGCTAAAGAAGACACAAGTAAACATGTCAGTTTGGGATCTCATAGGAGCATCCCACAAGCATCGTGAAATGTTGAAGAAGGCCTTGGCTCAAATGACCATTTCCTCATAAGATACACCCGAAGATCTTACTCATCATGAGGCCCTATACATAACTGCTAAGGTGAATGGATATCGAATGCCACGCATTTTGGTCGACAATGGTTCTGCAATCAACGTCCTTCCAAAGAAAGCCTTAACATCATTAGGTCTCACCCACAAAGACCTTAAGCCATCAGGGCACACTGTACGAGGCTATGATTGTACTGCTAGAACCGCTGGGGTTCGGCCGTGATACCTATAGAAATGGGGCAAGTCACAATGAGCATCGAATTCCAAGTCATCAACATCCCAGCATCCTTCAACTTACTGCTTGGCCGCCCTTGGCTACACGACATAGGGAGTGTACCTTCCTCCCTACACCAATGCATCAAATTCAGACACAACGACACAATAGTCACCATACACAGAGAAATGGTTACTGCTAGCCCTATTCTCGAGGTACAGCACAGCACTTCTGATTACTTGTTCAGTGGCTTTGAGATTGAGAAAGAAAGCACCGTGAATGTCGTAGAAACTTGCAACGAAAACGATTACTCCAAAGCACTTAGGTTTTCTGAAAACCTTCCTGTTTGGAGAATGATGCAAGCAAAAGGGTACTTTCCTGGCTAGGGACTTGGAAAACACTTGCAAGGGATAACGGAACCACCACTGGTTCCCCCACCACACGCGAAGCATGGCCTAGGATACATCATTTCCATCCGTGATGAAAATGATGAAGAAGAGTGGGACTTAACTCAAGTCAAGTGGGAAGGAACCGCGTACAAAGGCTACAATGACCCAAAGGTCAAAAACCGCAAACTCGAACCATATCGGAAGACGCTCAATGGCTACTTTGTTCGGGAAGGGGAAAGCATCCCATACTTTATCTTTTCAGAACCATGGACTGACTATAAAGGGAAACGCCAACCATGTTTAGAAATTTTCAGCGACTGCGACGCTTCGCCAGATGAAACAGAACCCGTTCCATTAATCCCTAAAGATTCGTGGGGCACAAAGGTAGAAATGACCAGCAAATGGGACTTTTTGTTGGGAGAAGACATGCTGCGACAGTTCGAGAACCTGTGCCGGTTAGAAGATAGCCAGATCCATGCAATCTCCAAAGGGGGACACTTCAACTACTAATTTCACAAAGCTAATCCAGAAATGTGATGAGCCAATTCTAAACTGGCACGTCACCGGGGGACCAGTTGTTGATGAAGACTTCATGATCAAAGAGCTTGGTTGTACTCCCCATCCCCGCAGGAAGATAGGCCATATAACTATCACTTTATAGTCAGGCTCCACCTCTGATGAACTCACTCAAGAGAAAATCGAGGCGGTGGCCGAACATGTATTCCCTTACTTCCTTGATGAAAACTTTGATCTTTCCGAGTACCCTGAGATTGCTAACATCGTGAATGATGAATTAACTAATAATAATCAATATAACGAACAAGTTAATAATGAATCCTACGATGAGATAGACCAAGAAAACGAACAAATTTTAAAATAATTAGCAAAGCAAGTAGGTCATTGTGGAAAGAATGGCCCCGTTGACAATGAAGAAATGCAAACGGTTAATCTCAGGACAACAGAAAACCCTAAAGAAACAAAGATCGGCAGCTTCTTCAAGGGAGAAGACAGGAAAACCTTAAAGCAGCTCCTCAGAGAATATGTCGACGTCTTCGCATGGTCCTACAAAGATATGCCTGGGTTAAATCAGTCGATCGTAGAACACAAATTACCGCTGCTACCCAACGCCAAACCAGTCAAACAGAAACTGTGCAGAATCAAGCCCGAATTGTCAATGCAAGTGAAAGAAGAGATCATGAAACTCTTGAACGTAGGGTTTATCAAAGTGATTGAGTATCCGGAATGGATGGCAAACACAGTACAAGTAGCCAAGTCAAATGGGAAAATACGAGTCTGTGTCGACTTCAGAGACTTGAACAGGGCATCCCCTAAAGATGACTTCCCGCTACCAAATATAGACATGTTGGTTGACGCCACCGCAGCATATGAAGTCCGCTCATTCGTCGACGGCTTCGCAGGGTATAACCAAATCCTCATGGCAGAGGAAGACCAACACAAAATAGCATTCACCATACCTTGGGGGATGTTCTGTTATACGGTCATGCCGTTTGGTGTCAAAAATGCTGGGGCTACTTACCAATGGGCAGTCACGACACTATTCCATGACATGATCCACAAGGAAATAGAAGTATACTTAGACGACATGATTATCCACTCAAAAGGGACAGATGGTCAACACTTCAGAGATCTCAGAAAATTCTTCGATCGACTGAGACAGCACAAGATGAGGCTTAACCCTGTAAAATGCTCATTCGGAGTGGTCAAAGGGAAAGTCTTAGGGTACATGGTCACCGAGCGTGGCATAGAAGCAGACCCCGCCAAGATAAAGGCCATCATAGACATGCCTCCACCCTGAACACAGAAAGAAGTAAAGGGATTCATGGGCAGACTCCAATATATCAGTCGATTCATCAATCAACTGACTACAATGTGCGATCCTATCTTCAATCTACTTAAGAAAAACATACCTCAAGAATGGACCGAGGAATGTCAAGAAGCATTCGAGGAAGTTAAGCACTACTTAACTTCCCCACCCATCCTCGTTCCACCGCACAAGGAAAAACCCTTGAAGCTATACCTCACGGTTACTGACAACGCGCTAGGGGCTATGCTCACTCAAGAACAGCCTGCTTCACACACAGAGAATGCGATCTACTTTTTCAGCCACAAATTTCAAGGCAGCAAAATCAACTACTCTCCACTCGAAAAATCTTGCGCTGCTCTTGTCTGGGTATTACAGAAACTAAAGCACTACATGGAAGCCTTTCCGGTTCGTCTCATCGCAAGAATTGATCCTTTGAAGTACATCCTAGACAAATCAAATTTGTCTTCGCGACTGACTAAGTGGTATTTCATGCTCGCGGGATATGATATCACTTACGTCACTCAAAAATCCATCAGGGGCAGTGTAATCGCAGATCGGTTGGCCGAATTTCCTTGTGACGAAGTGAAGGGGGAAGACCCTCGATTCCCTAATGAAGACATCATGTGTCACGACCCTAATATAAGGCACTATTTTAGCACTCATTGAGCACGTGGGTTTAGGTTGGTAGTATTTCATTTTATTTCATTTATGCTATGTGCTAAGTTTTATGTGTTCAATTATGTTTTTAACAATTTATGTGAATTTAGGATGAAAATGGATTAATGTTAATGATAAAGGGTCTAAATGAAATAAAAATAAAGTGTGTAGTTCTTTTATAAAAATTGAATTTTTAAAGTATTAAGTTTATAAAAGTTGTGAGGTGCTTAGTTGTAAAGGTTGATAGTTGAGGTGTAGTTGCTATTCCTTAATCTATGAAGGAGCTTTATTGAAACCTTTCATAATTATCCATGGGAAATAAACTTGGAAACCTCATTTGTAATATCCTCAGTATTCTCTTCTTCAAAGTTCCATGGAAAGTACCAAACCCTAACTATCCTTCCAAAAATTCTAACCATCTTCGTTGTCGGTTATTCAACTTCTTTTGTGTAAATAATTACTTCAAGCTCTTATGGTACGTGAAGATCTCAAATCTCGCCCCATAAAGATATTGCTTCCATTTGTGCAATGCAAAAATAATTGCAGCCAATTCCATGTCATTGGTAGGGTAATTCTGTTCAGCCGGTGACAATTTCCGAGAGGCATAAGCAATCATTTTCCCACCTTGCATTATAACACACCCCAAACCCTCCTTCGAGGCATCACTGAAAATGACAAAATTCTCGCAACCATCCGGAAGGGTAAGAACAGGAGCTGATGTCAACCTTTTCTTCAACTCTTCAAAACTAGCTTCAAACTTGGAATCCCATACAAAAGATACATCCTTCCGAGTCAATCTAGTTAACGGAGTTTCAATGCGAGAAAAACCCTCGATAAACCTTTTGTAATACCCCGCTAACCCAAGAAAGCTACGAACCTCTGTCACAGTTGAAGGTTGTTTCCAATTGACAACGGCTTCAATCTTGGAAGGATCAACGGATATCCCCGAACTAGACACCACGTGCCCCAAGAAAGATATTTGCTCGAGCCAAAACTCTCACTTAATGAACTTGGCGAACAACTGCTTTTCACGAAGAAGAGAGAGAACAATCCTCAAATGATTCTCATGCTCCTCCCGGGACTTGGAACAAACAAGGATGTCGTCGATGAAAACCACGACAAAGCTATCAAGGTATGGCTTGAAGATACGGTTCATCATATCCATAAATACGGCCGGAGCGTTAGTCAACCCAAAAGGCATAACCACGAACTCATAATAACCATATCTCGTCCTGAAAGCTGTCTTGAAAATGTCATCGGGTCTAATCTTCAACTGATGGTATCCGCTTCTCAAATCAAGATTTGAGTAGATAACAAAACCTTGGAGTTGATCAAATAAGTCATCAATGTGTGGGAGAGGATATTTGTTCTTGATGGTTGCTTGGTTCAACAGACGGTAATCTATACACAATCTCAAGGTGCCATCTTTATTTCGGACAAACAAAACCGGTGCTCCCCAAGGTGACACACTTAGACGGATAAACCTCCGGTCTAACAACTCTTGCAATTGAGTCTTTAACTCCTTCAACTCAGTCGAAGCCATTCTATAGGGCACTTTAGAGATATGTGAAGTACTAGGCACTAGATCAATACAAAACTCGACCTCCCTTTCGGGAGGCATAGAGTACTCGTTGGAAAACACATCACCAAATTCATTTACAACAGGGACATGAGCTAATTCAGGGGACTTCTTACTTGAATCTACTACATAAGCCAAATACCCCGCACACCATTTAGAAAGAATTTTTCTAGCCTTTAAAGCAGAAATAACATGTATGCCAAACATAGACTTGTCCGTATCAAAGACAAAAATAGGCATCTCAGGCATAGCAAATGAAACTCGCTTCCTACGACAATCAACCAAAGCATGGTAATGACTCAACCAATCCATACCAAGAATGACATCAAAGTCCCGGATTTGTAACTCTACTAAATCCGCCGGCAATACATGCCCACAAATAGACACATCACATCCATTACATACCAAAGAAGAAGTGAGGTACTCTCCCATAGGAGTCGAAACCTTAAGCACATAAGGCATGAATTCAGGTAGTTTATGTAATGCAAATGCAAAATGGGACGCCACAAATGAATGGGAAGACCCGGGATCTATAAGGATGCGGGCCTTGACTCCTAAGACAATAACAATACCTCTAATGACAGTGTTAGGGTCAACCTCTCCTCTTCCTAAAGCAATCACTCGGCCCTGAACTTTATCTTTAGGCTTTCCCTCAATATCTCTTTTGACTCCTCCTCTTGGTCCACCTTGCCCACTACCGGATTCTTTCCCTAAAGCTTGGGACTGTTCTTTCGAAAATGACCACACTCTGAGCACTTTCCAAGCTTGCTCCAGCATCTATCTTCTGAGTGACCCATCCTCTTACAAAAACCACAAGTAACCCCAAACTGTCTTGAAGGAGTACGAACCGCTGGAGTCGCCACACTTCCACCTCTTGCTACACCCGGGTTTAAGAACCTTGGTTGTCCTCTACTTTGTCCCGAACCTTGACCTTGAAATTTCTGCTTACTGCCACTTGCACCTTCAGACTTGCCTCTATGCTCCTCAATATCATTCTCTATTATGTAGGCTCTATTTACCGCTGCTTGAAAATCCATGAAGTCGTGAGTCAATAACTGTTTCTGGAACTCCAGCCTTAACCCTTTCACAAACTGGTATACCCTCCTTTCTTCTTTCGGTACCAAATGGGGACAATAACGAGCTAGCTCCGTAAACTTTGCTGAGTATTGTGCCACGGTCATTGTCCCTTGCTCCAGTCTAATAAACTCAACCTCCTTTTTGTCTCTTGTCACCATCGGAATAAAGTGGTCCCGGAACTTGCGTGTGAAGTTCTCCCACGTCTGCAGTGTATGGTCTCGGTCCCAACTGTCCTTCACTATGTGCCACCAATGCTCGGCCGGTCCCTCCAACTTGAAGATAGCGCACCTTACCTTTTTCTCATCAGGGTTCTCCATTGCAGCGAAGATCTTGTTCATTTCTTAAAGCCATCTCTCTGCCTTCAACGGATCTGGATCCCCACTGAAACTCGGGGGTGCCATCTTCACAAATTTTTCTAGTCCGTGCCCTTGCCTACCTTCTGGTTGCTATTGAGCTCTACCTTGATTTGCCATATTTTGTAAAAACACCTGAAACATGTCCATCATTTCAGCATTAGGATTGCCATTTCCCCCTTCATTGCCAACATTACCATGTGCCCGATGCGGATCCTCCTCATTCCCAGCCATTATAACAAACACCTGCATCAACCACTCGCCGTCAGTTATCACACACTCCCCCTTAAACTAGACATCTACCCTTGACCTCTAGATTAGGCTTTGATACCAACTGTGGACACCCCAACCCGAAACCTAACATGTGTCCCGAGCTGGAGAGGCCCAAACTAAGAAAGACCACCTGTAATTTTTGAAACTTTGGACTTAACTAAAAAGAACACAACTTTAACATTCACACTTTAACAATAACTTAACTCATCTCCACTTGGAGGAAACAAAACATGAACTAACTTTAAAAACCAACTTTAGTTACAACATATACAAAAGTTCACAAAGTTTAAGTTTGAAACAGAGTTGTATATATACACAAACTCCACCAAGGAGCTAAACCAAAATACAACTACAACTCCCAACCATGATACATACCCAACAACCCAAAATACTCGTACAAACTCCTCCCCGTCCTCACTGGCCGGGTCCTCCTATCTCAGGCCGATCTAAAACATTAAAGGGAGAAGGGTGAGAATAAATCTCAATAAGTTATTATGAATGCAACAATATGCCAAGTAAGATGCAACACATATAAGGTGCATATAACACATTGGAAAAGCTGTAACCACATTACATTACCTTGGTTTACCTTTTCCCGTCTGAACAATAAGTCGTACAACATCGGGAGATAAAACTCCACTCATTTGTGAACTGCTTGAGCATATTCACATCTTATAAGACCCATTTTCAGGGAACCATATAAGATACTAGCAACTCTGTAAGGCTTTTGGCTCAATACAGATGCTATAACCCCAATCTGTGGCCACAGAAGGGGGCAGTCACATGTATAACGTAATCCGATCATATTAGGTCACACTTTCCATAATTGATCGTATTTCGTTATACCCCTAAACATCAGCTGATTAACATAAGTTCAAGAACATAATATTTACTTGAAATGAAATCCACCAAAGGGATAAGAATATAACAACATGGTAAAGTATACTCATGTTCAATCAACACCATAGTACAAAATTCATTTCATACACTATTTATATCACAACCAATGGATATGAACTCAAGTAAGGCGACAAGGTATCACACACTAGCCCTACATGATCATTGTGCAACAATACACGACCTCTATAAAGGTCCAAGTTCAAATTACCAAGTTGGATGCACTTTGGTTAAGTGACGAATCAAGGCTGTCAAGCATTTTCCGAATAATATTTAAACCCCTTCCACAATTCCATTTTAACCAAGTAAGACATCATTGTGTAGCTAAAGTGTTCTACTTTAATCTAAGTTAAAGAGGGTTCCCTTTGGTTCTAGGTTGAATAGGTTTCTAGACCTTGGAAAATGATTCAGAGGCTGCAGACCAGGGCACGACTCGTGCCCCTTTTACACCCAACCAGAAACACTCGTCCCCACATAGGCACGAATTAGGCAAATACCAAGGGACGACTCGTGCCACAGAGCACGAGTCGTGCCCTTAGCCCAGAAATCAGAACAAAGCTGGAACAACATCAGCAACCACATTCAAATTGACATATACCAAATTTACTCTGTTTTACAGTACCAAAACAGACTCTAAACCATACCAAAACTTATACCAACCATTCCAATCCCTCCTAATTCATTACCACTTCAACCAAAACCATTTTATTACGAGAGACTTGGTTCATAATACCATGCACACTAATTTTACACAAGTTTACTACCAAACCAACCATTTCAAACCCATTTATATAAGCTTTACCCCAACCTCATTCTCTCGATTCCAAAACCCAATTAAAACACCAAATCTTTAACAAACAACATTTATAAAGCTACAATATCAACTTTAACTTTCCACGAACATAATTTGAAGAGAAATCATAATAACTTACCTAATTAGTGTGAAATGGAATAAATATTTGACCGGCTCTACGCGATCCCCTCGTCACCAAGAACAAGAATCCGCAAACGGATTTGAAAATGAAGAAGTATTGAAGGTGGTAGAATTTTTGGAAGGATAGTTAGGGTTTGGTACTTTCCAAGGAACTTTGAAGAAGAGAATACTGAGGATATTACAAATGAGGTTTCCAAGTTTATTTCCCATGGATAATTATGAAAGGTTTCAATAAAGCTCCTCCATAGATTAAGGAATAGCAACTATACCTCAACTATCAACCTTTACAACTAAGCTCCTCACAACTTTTATAAACTTAATACTTTAAAAATTCAATTTTTATAAAAGCACTACACACTTTATTTTTATTTCATTTAGACCCTTTATCATTAACATTAATCCATTTTCATCCTAACTTCACATAAATTGTTAAAAACATAATTGAACACATAAAACATAGCACATAGCATAAATGACATAAAATGAAATACTACCAACCCAAACCCACGTGCTCAACGAGTGCTAAAATAGTGCCTAATATTAGGGTCGTGACATCATGAGTATAGAAGACGAAAGTAAGTGGCAATTATTTTTTGATGGCGCATCCAATAAGAAAGGTTTCGGCATCGGAATGTTGTTAGTAGATCCCGACGACATCTATACTCCACTAGCAATACGTCTTGACTTTGACGCCACCAACAACACAGGAATACGAAGCTTGCATAGCGGGACTTGAAGCAGCCCTAGAGCGTAACGTAATTGAGCTTGAGGTATTTGGGGACTCCCAATTGATCATCAATCAGACACTGAAGAAGTGGAGGATCCAAGATCCAACCCTTCAAATATACAATGCCCACCTCCAAGAGTTGGTGCAACAATTTCAGGATATCTCGTTCCACTATCTTCCTAGAGACAAAAACCGGTTTGCAGACGCATTGGCTACACTTTCTTCCTTGGTTGAAATTCCTACAGGAAAGGCAGTAAAACCCTTCAAAATAACCCGACGCGCGACTCCTGCCTACTGCGCCATTATAAATCTTCACGACTGTAAAGACAAGTGGTCATCCGAATGTGCCACCATTGAGGACTCCGAAAAGAAACCGTGGTACCATGACATTTGGCATTTCATCCTAGATGGAACCATTCCGCCTAAAATCAACAAGAAGACTCAGATTGGCCTTAAAAGGCTGGCAGCTAATTACGTCATCATTGCTGGCCATCTATTCAAAAAATACTCCCAGGGAAACCACCTTTTTACCACCGAAGAAGAGGCCCAAGAAATAATGGACCATGTTCATCAATGAATATGTGGAACCCACATGAGCGGAAACATGCTCGCCAAAAAGATCATCAGATAAGGGTACTTTTGGTTAACCATGGAAGCCGACTGTACAAGCATGGTCAAGAAATGCCATAAGTGTCAGATACACGCCAACCTTCAGCAAGCACCGCCTTCCTTGCTGTACCCTATGACGTCCCCTTGGCCGTTCTCAACATGGGGCATAGATGCGATTGGAAAGGTCACGCCCGCAGAAGCCAATGGACACTGTTTCATCTTAGTAGCCATCGACTATTTCACTAAATGGATCGAGGCCGCCTCCTATAAAGTTTTGAATGCCAGAAAGGTAGCAGAATTCATCAAGCACAACATCATCTGCCGATACGGGGTCCCGCAAGAGATGGTATCTGATAATGGCTCTCACTTCGAGAAAGAAACCGATCGCCTCTTAACAGAGTACAAAATCATAAGGCATAAGTCATCTCCTTACAGGCCTCAGACAAATGGAGCAGTTGAAGCCGCGAACAAAACAATCGAAACCATCATCAGAAAAATGGCAGTCACTGGGAAAGACTGGCCTGACAAGCTACCCTTCGTACTTTGGGGATACCGGACTTCAGTCCAAACAGCTACAGGGGGGACTCCCTACGCCCTCACATTCAAAATGGAGGCTGTCCTACCAATAGAATTGGTAGGCTAACCATCTTGAAAAAAGAAAATAATAACAATATAATAAAACTATTGGTCTATCAAAGCAATCTCTTGGTACTCTTTAGGATCTAGCCTTTCATTGACTTGGTAGGCCGGTGTGAGTACGCCAATCCAATTCGCGACCCTTTATAGGTGCATTTTAATATGATAAAATTGTACTAGGGGCATTTTGGTAAATTTCCGGTCCATTTTGAGACTTTCGGAAACTTTTTATAAGTTTTTGCGAAGGAAGTACTTTTAAGTATTTTTCTCAGGCAAAAGGACCTATAAGGTATTATTCAGTTTGGACTTGTTGGGAATTACCTTGGAATGTTCCAGAACCAGGTCTTTGGCGCCAGAAACGGTTATTGGCTTGCTTAGTCGTGCGACATCACGAGCCATAGAAATTGGAAGCAGAAGGTCATGCGACATAACTTGCCCATCATCAGCAGCCTATAAATAAGACCCTACCCCTCTCATATCTAGATCCCTTTTCTAGCTCCCTACTTTACCCTGCAGAAATATGCCCAGAAGCCCCTCTCTCTCCCAAAACACACATAACACCCACCAATTCCCTTGAATTCTCTCATCTCTCATACACACCTCATCCCCCTACCTTCATACACCAAATACCATTGAAGATCTAAAGACCAGTACTCCATCTGTGTTCGAATCCATATCCTACAGCTGATTTGAAGGTCACTACACCTAACTTGGTGTAGTGGTTGTAGATCTACAAGGGTAATCACTTCATCCCTCTCTTCTCTCTCATACTACTTTGACATCTTCATAATTCATGCAATATCTCTTCATCTGATTCGATAATTATACTCCATCTGTTCCTAATTGTCGAATCACAATTGCCATCTCTATGTTTAATTGAGTTGTTTGATATTTTCATTATTCATGGTGTGTTCTTATTATAATTGTGGCTTGTTTGCCAATGGAGTGTGGATCTCTCCATATCCACACCCCTTGGTCAATTCATTGTGGATTTGTGGCCCTCTGAGATGATTTGGTGTTGTAATTGGATCTGAATTGATCTCAGTTCATCCTGTACTTAATTCTGTAAGGTTTCTGCAGGATGGCAACCTGTGTCACGCGACACAACTTGCCTGGTGAGTCCTGTTGTGAATGTGGTGCCCAAGATCGCGACTTTCCTATATTTTTTATTTATATTTGGAAATCGCTTTCTCGTGTAAGGGGGATCACCGCCTCACATCAGTTTGGAAACATCCGGTTTAAATTGAAAAACGAAGTCGCCACACCATTTTGATTTCCTCAAAACTTTGAAAAAAAGGATTTGGGTCCGGAGGTTAAGTTACCCCTTGGGAAGAACGGATCGTCGTTCACCCAAGGAGCCTTGCCGAAGCAAGTCTTCCAAGATCCGATTTTTCAAGCTTGCCTTAGTGTTTTCGTGTGTGGGATGTGTGCTTTGAAAAGGAGGGAATATACCAAGAGGTCTTCCGGACGTATAAACCATGAGTTGGTTATCGCTCGGGATTCCTTGGATTTTTGATGTGTTAGGGACTTTGGTCCCATTCTCATCTTGGACTTATAATCAACATTATGAGACCTTGGGTCACATGCGATCAAGATAGGGACACCGTTTTTATAGTCCAAGGATAAGACTCTTTAGAAAGGAATGACCTTTGCCCATCAATCCTACATCTTGAGACGATTTGAGCTCTTTCGGGACATTTATGCTCGTCTCAAGTGAAGATCGGAGATGTGGGGCTCAATTTCATCCTTTTCCAAAGGAGAATCCATATATAGCATCTTTAGGTGGAGGAAATGATGTAAAGATAGGACCTTTACACCATTTCGCCCCAAGAGATGCTCCAAGTACCAAAGGGACTATGGGAGGGGTATAAAGATTGGATCTTTATACTCATCCTATGCCTTTTTGTTCTTTATGAAGGTCACTAGACAATCCTAGGAAAGAGATCCAACCATGTGGGACATGGGGAATGCATTTTAAGCTAAAGATGACATTTTTATGCTAACATATGTAATGAACATGATGCAAGCTAAGACTAGGAATGAAAAGGAAGGACCTTTATGGTTTCCTATGTCCTTTATGAACCTTTTAGGTGGACAATCCTTGGAAACAAGGTCTATGGGAAGGGGGAATGACATTCATGCATAAAGATGACGTTTTTATGGAAAAGATGACATTTTATAAGCAAAGATGACATTTCATAAGCAAAGGATGCTACTTTATATATAAAGATGACATTTTTATATGCAAAGGATGCTATTTTCACATCACCATGTGAGAGATCCACCCTAGAACAAGCCTTTTGAGGTCTTATTGTTCATCCTTGGGTTGGATCTTCCATGGATCCTATGTGATAGGGGAATGGGGTATGTATGATTTACATGACAAAAGATATGATCTTTAATGACAATATATCAAATACCAAGCAAATATGTGACAATATGTAAAGCAAGGAGCAATATGACAAGTAATAACAAGTATATTTCAAGAAAAAAGGGAGGAGAGGTTACCAATGGTGGTGTCCCTCTATCTCCTTGAAGTTTGCCTAGGGAAGGACCAACTTTTGAAGGGTTTTGAAGAGGGGGGAGGTGTTTTTGGTTACTCTCAGCTCTCTGTAAATTCGTGGTGGAATTTTGGCGAAGTAACAATGCTGGAAATTCTCTTTCGAAATGAGTAGAGGAGGCCTCTATTTATAGGCACTCTGGTGATGGCTAATGAAGCCGTGCGGCTGTAACCCCAGGGCTAATGATTCCGTGCGGTCTTATCCAGAGGTGACTCAGCTTATTTCTAGAACCATGCAAGGTGGCCTTCTAGAAGCTCTTTTCCAGCGAAGGACTACATGGAATTTTAATTCCTAGCAAGTCCTTCGCCCCTCGGAAGGTTTGGAAAAGTTTCCAAATTGCCCCTGAACTTTAGGAATGTCCGGGGAATTGTCGAGAAACTTAACCGAAAGGCATGAGCCAGATTTGGGTACTTACAGAAGCCCCTCGGCAATGTCACTTGCAGGGCAAGTGGGGTTTTCAATAGAAAAGGATCCAATCTGCCGAATGCCGAGATGGATTGGGTGACCAAGGTGGTCAAGTAGCTGAACCTTTGGAAGGCTACCTACGTATCCCGGAGGAATCAAGCCAGATCGTAGTTCGGAAAAGATTCGCTGGGGAACGGGGTGTCATATGTGACGAATTTTCTAAACCTAAAGTAGGCTACCTACGTATTTCGAAGGAATCAAGCCAGGCCGTAGTTCGGAATAAGATCCACTGGGAATGGCGAAGAGAAATTGGTCTCTTGCTGGGGAAATAGAAGGGAAAGTGACCTAGGAGGTCTAGTGACTGATCCTACTGGGGATACGCTAGATGAAGGAAGTGACTAATGTGGTCTGGTATCTGGACCTCTCTGAGGGGCTACTTCTCCACTGAGGAGTGATGAAGGAATAGGGTGTGACCAATGTGGTCGGATGATTGGACCTTTATGAAAGGCTCAAACACCACTGAGGAGTGATAAACAAAAAGGGTGACCAATGTGGTCGGATGGCTGGACCTTTATGAAAGGCTCACGCACCACTGAGGAGTGATGAATGAAAAGGGTGACCAATATGGTCGAAAGGCTGGACCTTTATGAAAGGCTACCTACGTATCCCAGAGGAATCAAGCCTTGTCGTAGTTCAAGTCTCACTAGATAGTCATGGACGATGTCTAGGATCCTTGAGGTTTTGATGATTCATGGAGGAGTCACTTGATTTGATAATTAATGGAGGTTGTCACCTGATTTGACAATTAATGGAGGTTGTCACCTGATTGACAATTAATGGAGGTTGTCACCTGGTTTGACAATTAATGGAGGTTGTCACCTGATTTGACAATTAATGGAGGTTGTCACCTGAAGGAACTAAAGCTTACATCGCTATCGAGGAGATAGAGGTAGCTGAAGTTGGAAAACTAAAGCGTACTTCACATATCGAGGAGATAGAGGTAGCTAAAGTTGGAAAACTTGAGCGTACTTCACTATCTAGGAGATAGAGGTAGCTGAAGTTGGAAAACTAAAGCGTACTTCACATATTGAGGAGATAGAGGTAGCTAAAGTTGGAAAACTTGAGCGTACTTCAATATCTGTGAGATAGAGGTAGCTAGAGTTTGGAGAACTTGAGCGTACTTCACTATCTGCGAGATAGAGGTAGCTAAAGTTTAAAGAACTTGAGCATACTTCACCATCTGTGAGATAGAGCTAGCTAAAGTTTGAGTTTTGACAATTCGGAGGATGTCACCTAGCGTTTATTCCGTTATAACGGAAGTAACAGAGGCGATTCACGAGAAAAGCTTATTTGCTTTGGAGATAACGAATATCCTTGGAAAACATCGTTATTCTAGTTAAGAAATAACGGGAGTTATATGCCTAAGTGGAAAGTCAAGGGGCATAAGATGTAATTTCTGCTCAGAGCAAATGAGGCCGCCCGACGAGAGATGGGGAAAAAGAAGCCGTACGGCTTGGAGTTTATTTTTACCAAACTACTTAAACTGGATTGAAACGAGAAAAGGCGCCATTGTTGCCTTGTTTCTGCCGAGGAAGTTTGAGAGAAAACAGAGAGAATTTTCAAAAAAATTTCAATTCTCTTGCTTTCTTGGCTCAAGATGGATCCGGAAGGGAACATAATGCCTAGGCAAGCACGAAGAAACATATCCGAAGCCGCTAGGAGGAGGAGGAGGGAGCTCGTTCGAACGGAGCGGAAGTATGACTTCAACACGCCTCCATCGGAGCTTTATCCCGGTAGGGGAGAGCACAAATCTACTAAACCTCAATTTGTTGGGGTAAGCATTCTTGATTTGCTTGATTTTGTCAATTTTGGTTGAATTTTGATTGATTTAGGGCTTGACCCGAATTTTAGGAATTTTTCGAATTTTCCTAGGATTTTTGTTGATGATTTTGAGAATTTGATGATTAACCTATGAGGCTAAGGGGATAAATGAACATGCATGTGCAATTTATTTGAAACATAATGAGAATGACTCATTTTTTGAAAAATAAAGTAAGAAAAATAATGTCTAAAATGTGACGGAGTCCTTGCATGTGCTAGAACTAGGTCAATTCTTGATCATGGATGAGAAAGCAGAATTTTGGACGATGAAAAGGATTCATGCATGCCATTTTGAAAGAATTAATGCTTATGTGCAAAGAATTTTGTGAAAATCAGAATTTCGTGCTTAGGAGAGCAATGTGCTCGATATGGCATGTTTCAAATGATGAAGGACACGTTTTCAAGGCAAAGGATGCTAGAAATCTCTTATGAATGCTTTTCTTTGAAAATATGTGCACATTTTGGATATATGCATGCTTTTGAAATGAGATGAAGGACTGACACATTTTTTGTTGTGTTTTCCTACAGGAGAACAAGTCGAGGGGACCTTCTGAGGTTGCTGTGAAGCTATGGGATAGGATGCCCAACTTTGAGAAAGATGGAGTGAACCCCAAACAACTGGTAATGGCTACCGGCCTTGATTTGTTCATTGATGCTATTGGTAGAGGTATCCATGTGACCTCTAAGAGTAAGGTGCTAGTCCAGGCCCTATCAAAGTTCTAGTGGGACACCACCCACAGCTTTTACCTCAACTGGGGGGAAATCACGGTGATGCCAGCCAACTTTACTGCTATCACTGGCTTGCAGTTCACTGGGAGGCCTGTGACTTGGAGAGACCATATTACTGCAGAGTAATTCAGGGCTCTGGTTGGGTTTGACCTCCGTCCTAAGGGGTTGGGGATGGAGACGAGGAATGTGGAGGTGGCAGTCCAGGAGTGCATGCAGTGATTTGCCGCCAACAAGGTGACTGCCCACCAGCTCGCGAGAGCTTTCTTGTGGTTGATGCTGTCAGTCACTATTTTTGCCAATTCTGGGACGTTGGCTATGCTGTGCCTGCTTGACTCTTTGGAGAACCTGGATGAGGTGGGGGCGGTCTCTTAGGGTGAGGCCAGATTGGCAGAGCTTTATTTCTCCTTGGATATGTACAGCCAGAACAAGGCTGCTTCTATGGACTGCTTCTTTTTTGCGCTTGAGGTAGTCTCACTTTCTTTTCTCTCTTTTACTTTCCTGTCTTGAGACTTTTATGAGAGAAATGACCCTTTTGTCTTGAATGTGCAGGTCTGGTTTTGTGAGGTGATTGGGTTCTTTCCCTGGAACCAGCAGAGTGATCCGGAGATCTTCTCGGCCATGATTCATTGGAGGGGAGATGCTAGAGACAAGTTTACCGGGAAGACCCGGATCACTTTTGACTACAAGATGGTGAGACCAATCATCAACATGGATGGACATGATGGAGTGGACTTTTATCCTAGGGGGAGGTACCCGGAGGTTCTGCTAGGGGATGCTGTGGAGTCGAATAGGCAGAGGAGGTGGTTGATGGGCTTGACATGTGATATCATTTACTTGGGGGACCATTTTTCTTGGCAGCATGGCCATGTTCCTCCCTTGGACACCATCACACCTCACGATCCTCCAGCGCGTATGCTGCAGCCCAGGGACTGGTCGGCGGATGATATTGCTAGGTATCAGGCTGGCGTGGCGACCGAGGAGTATTTTGACTTGGCTACCCTGTATGCCACCTTCGTGAAGCAACGGTTGAGGACGCCACAGAAGCTAGTGAAGCTGGCTGTCACTCAGGGGTATGGGGAAGCTGAGCCTACTAACCCGCCTATGCCTCCTGTTCATCTCTCATAAGTGATCAATGGGGTACCGAGGAGGTTTATGATACCTGTGCCTGACACGAGGGAGCCCCGGTATACTCTGCCACCTGACAGTACTGTAAGTACATTTAGGGACTCTTCCCTTTTTTGGATTTCTTTGCTTTCTGCAATTTTGAACCTTTCTAGAGATATTCTGAGTTTTCTTCTCTTTTCTCTCAGGTTCCTGCTCGTTCCTATGACGGCTTGGTTTGGTAGAACAGGGGCTGGAAGGATGTGTGCCGGTCCCTTCTGAGGAAGTTGGCATGTGCTTCCAGGGTGGGGACGAATGTGCAGGAGCCCGTGTGCAAAAGAAGGCACACCGGGAGCACATCATCTACTTCCTCGGCCTCAGAGTATGCTACCTCCTCTACTAGTGCCATGCCTCGGGGACGGGGAACCAATACCGGCATCCTGGAGCAGCTAGCAGAGTACGAGCATGTGAACGTGAACCTTTCGGACGTGAGTGACGCCGAGGACTTGATGAAGGATCCTAGCTTCTACGAGCTAAGTAGCGACGACGAGGAGTCGGAGGCTTAGGATTCTTAGGGATTGATCTAGGGAAGAAACAGACAATGAACACTTTTATGAACATTTTATTTGTTTTTCGTTTTATTCGGGCGCCGATGGGGCGAAAACAATGTATTGGTATTTTATTTACTTTTTCTATTTTATGCTTTATGAATTTGCATATTACTTGAGCCTTGGGGCTGCTTTTTTGCTTGGAAATGGGGCTGAAACTGGGCCAAGATGGTTTGTGATGACATATAACTGCATGGATGGCATTTGAATATGTTTTTGTACAGGTTTCATTGAGAAAGTGGGGTGAGAACTCCACTTGGGCAGTAGCTAGAGCTGCTGCAGATTTTTTTCTGCAGAAGGCAAATGAAGCCGTCCGGCCAGGTCTTGAGGAAAATGAAGCCGTGCGGCTGGAAGTCTTGTCTGAACTGGTTTTTTTTCAAAATAAAACCAAGGGATAGCCCTTTCATTTCATTTTCACCCTAGACTTGTCCCAACTGATCCCAGAGCATATTTTTGACCAAAAGACATCAACTTTGATCACCTTGCAATGGAGAAACCCGTCAGATTGCAAAAGGGGAAGAGAGATCGTTTTCTCTCCGATCTTCAATCTTGGATGAGGCATAACTTTCAATCCAACAAAAGGCTATTTGATACCACCTTCAAGATCAAATCTTTATGGCATTTGAAGGATCTCCCACCCGATTGGGACCTTTTGAGAGCCGCGGCGAGGTTTTGGGACGTCCGGAGACATGTTTACTGCTTTTCTTATAATGAGCTCGTCCCAACTTATGAAGACTTTCGAGCATTGATTGGGGGTCCAAAAATTGAGGCCGTGTCGATTTCTCTGACCGAAGACGTGCCAGTAGCGGTAAAGCTGGCATCTTTTCTGTAAATTTCTCTGGGTGAGGCTGAGGGGATGATGGTAGCCCCTGATAGGATTGACCTTTCTGACATCCCAAGCAGGTTTGGGCTTTCGGATAGGGCTACGACCCTAGTGGCCATTGATGCCTTTATCCTCTGCGTGTTCTCGTCTCTATTCACTGCTGAGTCCGTAGGGGTCTGTTATGGTGGCCTTTTGGACATGGTCAGGGATTGTAGGGCTTGGAAGGATATTATCCCGCTGGTTTTGGGTGAGACCCTTCATGGCATCGACAGAATGGCTAGGGGAGACCATTTCATGAGGTCTGGGAACCCGGCGGTGCTGACTTTGTGGCTACAGGAGAGGCTTGGGGCTTTGCCAGGGGCTTCGCATACTCAGTGCCCATGGGTGATTTCTCAGAGGGGTGCACCTAGGCAGCAGGACCAGGGTAGCTGGGAGCTGATGATGGCTCAGCTATCTACCTCTGACATCCACTGGTGGGTACCTCATTGGAGGCTGCAGACTCGGAGGACGTTTCAGGAGTCCTACATAGTGAGGGTTCCGGGGCTCTCTTGGTCATCCTTTTACATACCCTGCTTGGTATCCAGGAAATTCGAGGCATTACAGGAGCCGTTGGGCGATTGGGAGGACATCCAGACCATAGAGGTGGTGTCTTTGGACATGAGGGATCCAGCCAGCTTCTCATTCTTCTCGAGGGCTTGGACATACACTGTTTTCCCAC
The DNA here is from genome assembly GCA_022495995.1 of Adenophora triphylla var. japonica. Lineage (NCBI taxonomy): Eukaryota > Viridiplantae > Streptophyta > Magnoliopsida > Asterales > Campanulaceae > Adenophora > Adenophora triphylla. Next base: position 143,609 of record JAFEMH010001368.1, read on the forward strand.
CCAGAGCCATTCTCAAGAGCAGGAAGAGTACTATCTTGACCACGGCCTACTTGGATTGGTAAGAAAGGGAGATTGGAGCGACTCAGGTCATTTTGGGAGAGAGACGTCAGGCTTTATTGGGGGCTGACTGCGACTCGAGTAGGACTCTGAGGGAAGTTGAGGCTAAGGCGAGTTGCCATAACCAGTCGGGTGACCTTATCAGGGATATGGAGGCTCAGTATGAGAGGATTTCGGAAGTCGCTCCCTTGACTGAGGCTCAGAGGGAGGAAGTGAGGACTAGTGCCCGGGTTGAGAGGGCACTTATTGACACGGGTTTGATGGAGGCTCCAGTGAGGATACCTGAAGTTGGGATGAGGGAGACCGACATCTTAGAGAAGAAGAGGAAGAACACTCGACGAGGTCGAGGTAAAGGGAAGAAGAACAAAGAAGACTCAATGATTGACAACTGATATGTCTTTTCTTAGGATTCCCTTATTGCCATTTGCAAACACAGTAGTTTATTAGGCATTTTATTGTATTTTAAATCTTTGTAGCAGGTTAGCAGAGTCAAGAGTAGACCGTGCTTGAACTCATCAAGAAGTTTTTAACTTGTAATTAACAAGAGATATTATCTTAGAAATTTATTCAAGACACATTTCATGGAAATTTCAGATGTCTTATTTATTGTTTAGACCGAACCATTGATGGCTGCTTACGTTCCCCTTTTACAAGAAAGACTAAGGGGCTCAGGTCTTCGTAGTTCATTCTGGTGAACTATCGGGATTTTTGTTCTTTTGGTCCTTTTCCTCTTTTTTTCTTTTTCTTTTTTATGTGCAGCCCTGTTTTTTGCCTAGACCGCCCTTTTTGGGTTTTCAGCCTAGCTGGGCATTACTCTTTTTGCACTAAGATTTTTTTTTTCTTTTTCTTTTTTTATGTGCAACCCTGTTTTTTGCCTAGACCGCCCTTTTTGGGTTTTCAGCCTAGCTGGGCATTACTCTTTTTGCACTAAGATTTTTTTATTTTATTTTATTTTTTATTATATATGTATTTTTTTCTTTTTTTTTCTTTATAGACATAGTACCTGCGGAGCTTATCACCGTTGACTGGGTGGACAAAAGGATTGCCGTCCAGGTCCGCAAACTTCATTGCTCCTCCCGATAGTATCTTCTGCACCACATACGGGCGATCCAAACAGGTTCCCACTTTCCCAGGGGGTTGTCTCTGGTGGGAGGCTTCACTTTTAGCACTAGGTCACCCTCTTTGATGTCCCTGTCCTTGACTTTTTTGTCGAATGCCCTGACCATTCGCCTCTGGTAGGCTCGGGCGTGCTCCATGGCTTTTAGCCTTCTTTCGTCGAGCAGGGCCAACTCATCATGCCGGCTGCGCAGCCATTCTACTTCGTTGACGCTGTTTTCCAAGAGGACCCTTAGTGACGGGATTTCCAACTCCACTGGCAACACTGCTTCCATCCCATAAGTTAGGGCAAAGGGAGTTTCTCCCGTGGCTGTTCTAACAGACATTCTGTAGCCCCAGAGTGCCAGATGTAGCTTCTCGGGCCAGTCACGACCACGGGTGGCCATTTTTTGGATAATCCGCTCGAGCGTCTTATTGGCAGCTTCCACGGCTCCATTAGTCTGAGGTCTGTATGGGGACGACTTGTGGCGAGTGATTCTGAATTCTGACAGTAATCTATCGCAGTCCCTTTCAAAGTGCGACCCGTTATATGAAATGACTTCATTGGGCACCCCATATCTACACATAATGTTTTCTTTGATGAACTGGGCCACTTTTCTGGAAGTGAGGACCTTGTAGGATTTGGCCTCTACCCACATGGTGAAGTAGTCGACTGCCAATAACACGAATTCGTGCCCATTGCTTCCTGCCGGGGCTATCTTCCCTATCACATCAATACCCCAAGTTGCAAACGGCCAAGGATTCGTCATGCAGTACAGGTCATGAGGTGGAAGATGATTGAGGTTGGCAAACCTTTGGCACTTGTCGCACGCTCGCACATGCTGGACACAGTCTGTTTCCATGGAAATCCAGTAGTAACCCATTCTGAGGATCATTTGCATCAATGCTCTGGCATTCATATGAGGACCGCAGGGACGATTGTGGACTTCGGTCATCAACTCTCTGGCCCTTTCTTTGGTGACACATAGGAGGAGTGGTACCTGGTACCGTTTCTTGTATAGGTCGCCCCCTAGGATGACATAATGGGAGGCCAACCGTTTCAGGACTTGCTAGCTCTTGGCCTTGATACCTTCCCTTGGACTACCTTTTTCATCTCTGAAAGTTGACTCTCCATCTTTGAGGAACTGGTAAATCTGACTGTACCAGGGTTCCTTGACAGGCTCGGGTCCCAAGTCTATTTCACAACAGAAAGCCGGGGCTTCTCTTCTACCCACTCTGAAGGGTTTTATTGCCTTTCCCTCGGGGATCTCTACCAGTGAGGCTAGAGTATCTAAGGCATCTGTGAATCTGTTCTTTTCCCTTGGCAGGTAATGGAAGGTCACTTCTCTGAACTGCTCAGTCAATTCTTCCATGTAGGCATGATACCTTTGAAGATTAGGGTCTACAGTCTTCCACTTGTTGGAGACTTGGTTGTTTATCAGGGCTGAGTCTCCATAAACCTTGAGCTCCCTAACATTCCTTTCTAAGGCAGCCTCTAGACCAGCAATGCAAGCTTCGTACTCGGCAACATTGTTCGTGGCAGGGAAATTCAACTTGAGGGCTATGGGCGTGTGCTCATCTTTCGGATCGACCATCAGCATTCCTATGCCATTTCCTCTTTTGTTAGCAGCTCTGTCAAAGAATAGCTGCCATCGATTCTCAGGCTCAACTACGAAAATTCCTTCATCTGGGAATTGGGGTTCAGGCCTGCGGTCCTCATTACTAGGGAAGTTTGCAAGATGGTCTGACAGAGCTTGACCCTTGATTGCCTTTCTCGTCACATAGTTGATGTCATACTCAGCTAAGAAGAACGACCACTTTGCTAGGTGCATAGAGAGGGAAGGCTTGTCGAAGTTGTACTTGATGGGGTCCATTTTCGAGACCAAGTTCACAGAGTGGGCTTGCATGTAATGCTTCCGCTTACAGACTACCCAGACTAGTCCTGCACAAGTCTTTTCACATGCTGAGTAATTAAGCTCACTTCCCCTCAGCTTCCGTCTGACAAAGTAAATGGCGTTTTCTACCCGAGAGTCTTTCTTCTCCTGAGCAAGCATAGCCCCAACTGCCGTATCAGTGACAGTGAGATAGAGCAGAAGAGGTTTCTGTCTATGTGGGGGGCATAGCACCGGAGGATGTACTAGGTACGCCTTGATTTGGTCAAAGGCGTCTTGACATTCCTCGGTCCATTCTGTGTCTGGATTCTTCTTCATGAGCTTGAAGATGGGCTCGCACATAGTAGTCAGCTGGTTGATAAAAGGGCTGATGTACTGTAGTTTGTCCATAAAGCTCTTGACTTTTGTCTGGGTCCGAGGTGGCCTCATGTCCATAATGGCCTTGATCTTTCGGGGTCCGACTTCAATACCTCACTCCGTGACCATATACCCAAGCACTTTCCCCTTGTAACTCCAAAGGTGCATTTGGCAGGGTTTAGTCTCATGGAGTGCTGTCTCAACCTCTCAAAGAACTTTCGTAGGTCGATAAAGTGCTGTCCATTCTCGCCTTTGGAGTGGATTATCATGTCGTCGACATAGACCTCGATCTCCTTGTGGATCATATCGTGAAAGAGTGCGGTCGCTGCCCTCTGATATGTAGCCTCGGCATTCTTAAGCCCAAATGGCATCATTGTATAGAAGTACGTTCCCCACGGTGTGGTGAAGGATGTCTTTTCTTGGTCCTCCTCGGCCATCTTGATCTGGTTGTAGCCAGCAAAGCCATCAACGAAGGATTTGACTTCGTAGTTAGCAGTGGCGTCCACCAGAATGTCTATGTTCGGCAAGGGATAGTCGTCCTTGGGGCTGGATTTGTTCAGATCCCGAAAATCTACACAGCAGTGCACCTTCCCATTGGCCTTAGTCACAGTCACGATGTTGGATAGCCATGTCGGATATTTGATGACTCGGATGAATCCTACCCGCAGTAGCTTCTCAATCTCTTCTTTGACCTGTAGAGACCACTCTGGCTCGATCTTTCTCAGTTTCTGCTTTACTGGCTTAGTATATGGTGCTAGAGGGATTCTGTGCTCTACAATTGAACTGTCTAGCCCCGGCATATCCCTGTACGACCATGTAAAAACGTCCATGTATTCTCTGAGCAGATTGACTAGTCTGTCCCGTTCAACCCCCTGGAAGAAGCTTCCAATCTGTGTCTTTTTAGGTTCCTCGACAGTACCCAAGTTAACACTTGTCAAAACCTCCTCGGCAGCTTGGGCCCGGTTTTCCTCTTTTTCTGTAACCTGCTTAAAGATTTCTTTAATGTATTGTTCGTTTAGTGTGTTTGCATCTTGTTCAAATGATTCATTATTAACTGTTGTTAAGTTTTGAGTTAATCTATCATTTGTTAAGTTGGCAATAAGGGGATACTCAGAAAGATCTGTCATTTCATTCAAAGCGAAAGGAAAAATGACATTGGCTACATATTCATAATCCTCAGGCGTGAGGCCTTCGGATGACTCGGAGGACTGGAATTCAAAGATTCCTGACTCAACTGAATGGACGATAGGGTGTTTGACATGACTGGGCTGAGAGGGATGGGGTACCAATCCAAGCTCCGTGATCATTTGCTGTCGGCTGGCTATCGGCCCTGAGAATGTCTCCCAATTCTTCAAAGGCATCTCTGTCTTAGTTACCAAAGTGCGGGGATCAAAAGGTTCTTCACCACCGTCTCCAATTACGGCAACTACCTCATCATCTGAGCTGAAGTCGATCAAGTCAGGAATCTGTGCCTCTTCATCAAACAGCTTCTGCAAACCCAACTCACTGTCTTCACTACTGGCAGCTTATATCTGGCTGAACTTCGGAAGAGCTAACTCGAAGGCAGAGAAATCTATTACCCCTGACGGGAAGAGTGCTGACTCTTTGAAACTGTCTGGGTTTCCTTTGAAGGCATACTTGTTCTGAACAGTAGTGGTAGCCCCAGGAATGTCCGGCAGGTCAAGGAACATTCTTCGAACAGGATTTGCTGGTTTTCCCCGAACTTTCTCAAGGTTTTCCAGAAGAGTTTTTCTCAAGGAGATCTGACTAGCACTTTCATTATATTGGGTCCCACCTTTTGTGAAGTACCGGGTGAGAGACAAGCTGTAGGGATGGAGACGGACCCCTTCACTTCATTTTTCCGGAACTGTTCCCTTAGCCTTTCTGTCATCCCGAGAATTCGGTTTGTATCCCAAGCCGTATCTGGTAGTCTATTCCTTTACATCAATAACAGCATTGCAACCCTGAAGTCTTTTACCCAATCCAAGCCCCGAAAGATAGCCCATTTTTCTCATCATTCGCATGGCAGGAGGTATTTTGTCGGAGGTAGCAGTGAGGACGGTGCAACACACTTGTTCTTTGGAGGAGGCTACAGAGAATCCGGTCAAAGCAAACCCTTCATCATCATGTTTGATCTCCAGTATCGGGATACCTCCAATACTAGTTCCTTCCATGGTGACACTGTCTTCGTAAATAGTAGTAATAGTCCCATCGCCTGACTGGAATTTGACACACTGGTGTAAAGTAGAGGCTACCCCATTTATCTGGTGGATCCAAGGTCATCCCAGCAGAGTGGTAAATAAAATGGGAATGTCAATCACTTGGAAGTCAACATCCATGGCTTTCTTCCCAAACCACAACTTGAGAGTAGCAATCCCCAGAACTGATCGCGCAGTGGAGTCATAGGCCTTAATAGTCTGACTGGAAGGCTTCAAATCTGTGGGCTTCAAGTCCAACAGGTCCATCATTTTTGCTGGCAGGACTTTCATTGCAGACCCTCCGTCAACTAATACCCATGGTAACCGGCATTCTTCCAACTGGACTGTGATGTAAAGGGGTTCGTTATGACTAGCCCCATATTTTGGCAGGTCCAAGTCAGTGAAGGTAATGATATTTCCATAGTGGATATTTCCAATCATCTGGACGACCTCATCTGGGGTGACATCTATGGGCACCATGGTCTTGGCCAAGCTTTCCTCTAACTTTAGTTTGTGAGGGTATGAGGAGGTTAACAAGGACCACAGAGAGATATTGGCCTGAGTACACTTCAGTTGAGTCAGCACCGGGTCCTCTTTTTCAGAGTCTGGCTTTTCTGCCTCTAACCTGTAAGGTCTTTTGTCTGTCTTTGGCTCAGAGATGGCATTTCTTTTGTCACCCTTAGACTGTTCCACACTCATCTGTCCAGACCGAGTCATCACGTAGACATTAGACTTTTCTGAGTCATCATTCCTACTGGAGGATTCCTTCAGCTCTTTCAAAGTCAGAGGCGGGCTCTTGCTGGCATATGGCCAACTCTGATGATTAATCTGATTGACAGCACTACCAGAGGCATAGGCAGCTTCCCGAATCTGATCCCAGGTCACTGGCTTTCTGGCCTTTTCTGGGTTCTGACTTCCCAGTTGGCTTAGCAATTGGCTGATTTCCATTTCATCTTCCTCACTAAAAGCCTTGACAGTTTCATTCAGGCTTTTCAGGGTCAACATGCAACAGGAATTATCGCTCCCAGGATTTGGAGATTTGCTAACGGATTTCTCATCTTGGCATAGCAACTTCTTCAGCAAAGCAGGGTCATATTCCTCATCGCTGTCAAGCATATCCCTTCTTTCTCTAGGGGTCAGCCTACGGACGGCATCTTTGACGTTGGCCAAGCACTTTCTAAAGTGGGAGATTCCATCATCGAGAAGGATTTCTGCAGGGTCAAACCTCATGGCAGGTTCCTGTTCTTTACCCTCGGGAGGGTTTTCTGGGCTTTTTGGCTTCTGGGCTAACCACTCTTCCACTGTTCCTTCCAGCATTTCGACTGTGTCTTCTTCAGTATCACTACAGTAACTCCCGTGGGAACTCTCATATTGACTCTGATGACCAATGAGGGCAAAAGCAGGTCGGGATACTTGGCGCCATATAAGGGGTATTCTGGACTCTTCCTCTGACTTAGGGATTACCAAGAAAACATCATTGTCGTCATAAGACAGGAAAGGGACCGGGATCGCTTCAAACTTTAGGACTCTTTCTAGAGCTTCCATACATTCTTCTTCGGACAAAATCTCAGGGGTGACCCTTAGAACTGTAATGGAGTCTACTCTTCCCGATGGGGGTTTAGCCTTAATGACGCTTACATGTTCTAGATCGGTGGGTGGAGCCCACTTCCCTCTTTCAGCTAAAGCTTCGAACAAGTTTCTCCATTCACCGGCCAAATCTTTGTAAGGAGTGTTGAATTCTAGGATGTAGAATTCATACCCTGCCTCATCTGAGCTTGCGTCCATTTTCTCTTCCAAGCCCTTGCAAAGGCGACAGGCGCACTTTGAAGTGATACAGTCCCGCATTCCAGGTCTGTGGTTTCCATCTTGTCCTCCGGGTTTCACTTCCGTTGGCTCCATGTTCATTCCTTCTACTGAACTGTCATCATCACTGTAAATCCATCCGTTCCTATTCTCATTTCCAACTGACTCTTAGCTGTCACTGTCGGGGAGATAGGCAAATTCACAGGCGTTGACGAAGTTGGAAAGGTCAGGTTGATACTGGAGTTTCGGGATAAGGAAACTTGGTTCATGCTGAGGAGGGGGAGTGAGTCCCATGGGATAATGCAGAGGCTGAGTAGCTGGGATAGCCGTGGCATTTGCTCTCTATTGGTAGGGAACAAAGCTGGGTCTTATCTGGGGAAGCGAGGGCGTTGGAACCGTGATGGCCTGGGATGTTGGAAAGGACTGAAAAGGGGTAGTCCTTGGTAAGGGATCATATGTGGATGGAGGAGGGCATTGGTTATAGGCTGGGGGAGCTGAGATGACTACTTCTGGAGTCTCATCTTCTACCATAACCAGGGAACCGTTGGACTCAACCTCTATCTGAACCCCATGATGACGGAGTGCATCAATGAGCATGGCTTGCTGTTCCTCATGGACCTTACGACTGTTTTCCAAGGCTAAGGCTAGCTCTTCTTCCCTAGTCATCTGGTTACCCAAACCACTGTTGTTTTCTGTCAAATCGGCCATTCTGACTCTCTGGACTGACAAAACTGAGGATTCTGGCGAGCTATCTGAGAATTCTGCGCTAACAAGCCGCTGACCTGGTATTCTCACCCACTTCTTTCTCGCTGCGGGAAAGGGATAGGAGAGGTTTTGACTCGGAGTAGGTGTTTAGGCTGAAGGCTCAAGCAATATGCAAATTAAGAATCTTCCAGTTTACTTAAAATGGTGTCTTTTATTAATTTCTATTTGGTTGGAAAAGGGGTTGCCCTTCTTTTTCGCAACTACTCTAGATCCTGGATCAGTGGGTTCCGTCACTACGTCTATAAGCCCCTCGTATTCCACCTGTATTTCGACCTCCCAAGGTGGACAGCTCCGGGCGAGGGTCCTATAGGGCACGCGAATTTCACCGACCGAGAGAGAAGAACGCTCCTAACGGGTCAAGCGGGTCATAGGAACTTTTAACGCGCGAGCGATGCGGATTATAGTCAAGGCAATGCCGGGAAAGTCTCGTCTTTCAGCCTTAACAGAATTTCGGCAGAGTTTCGCTTGCGCGATTGACGTTTTGACTTTTTGGCATTGTCCGAGAAGATAATAGGCATGGGTCGGGCGGTAAAAGCCGGATGACACAGTGTCACATTGAACTTCGTTGCATACGTTGCGTAAGTCAAAGTCAAAGTCAATGCCGGGTCAAGATCTTGCCAATTTTTCCTTGTCGGAATTTCGGCAGAGCTCCGCTTGCGCGAAAGATCTTTGGATTTTTGCACGGACTCGGGCTTGACTCCTACGTATCCCGTGTGGGTCAAAGTTAAATGCCGGAGTCAAGATCTTGCCGATTTTTCCTTGTCGGAATTTCGGCAGAGCTCCGCTTGCGCGAAAGATCTTGACTTCCGTCATGGGCTAAGGTTTGACCTTTACGGGGGTATGCAACTGGGCTATATGACACGGACTAGACCAAAAACCAACCAAAAGTCACGATTTTAAAATGTGTGACACTGACTGTGCATTGGTCGACACTGACTGCCATGGGGAGTTTGGGGTGATTTTGTGCGCACCCGGAAGCATCGTAATACTATCCGTGACTGCAGCTGAACAACCACCCCGGGTTAAAGGGAAGTGCATGCAAAGTGTACAGGATATATAAGGTGCGCGTAGTGTGCGGCCTCCTAAAAATATTACTTTTTGAGTTAAAACTGAAATTTTCAGAATGTGTTTTAAAGGAATGATTTTTCGGGACGGGTAAATGCAGCAAATAAGCACGTAAATTTTCTGGGAGCCCCGGTCAGTCTTGGAACTGAATAGCCCCAAGCTGCCAAGGCTGCCAGATTAACATCAATTTTGTCCTGGTGGAATTGCCAATGAAGCCGCCCGGCTAGGATTCAAGGAGAATCAAGCCGTACGGCTGCATCAATCAATTTTCCAAGTTCCATTTCCTTTGATCTGCAGGTCGTTTCCTTGGCTTTTTTAGTACCTTTCTCAGCTTTCAGCAAGCTTCCAGTTCATTTTAAGAATATGCACAATTCCCAAGAACTAATGATGCATGCAATGCAAGAAAAATGAAAGCAAACATGAGAGTCGGATCCGCGGCGGAAGGCTAACCCACTCGGAAAAAGCTTTCTTCTTTTATTTTTCGAAAAGAGATACCGGTACGTGGGATTGTTAGAACATAATTTATCCCAAGCCTCGGGTGAGGAAGTGATATAGGAAGCTTAATGGTTTCCACCTATATACCGGGTATCATTTTATTTTATTTTAATAATGAAAGCTTTCTCCTTTGGTTTTCTCCCCAGCGGAGTCGCCAAACTGTGAATGTGGTGCCCAAGATCGCGGCTTTCCTATATTTTTTATTTATATTAGGAAATCGCTTTCTCATGTAAGGGGGATCACCGCCTCACATCAGTTTGGAAACATCCGGTTTAAATTGAAAAATGGAGTCGCCACGCCATTTTGATTTCCTCAAAACTTTGAAAAAAAGGATTTGGGTCCGGAGATTAAGTTACCCCTTGGGAAGAACCGATCGTCGTTCACCCAAGGAGCCTTACCGAAGCAAGTCTTCCAAGATCCAATTTTTCATGCTTACCTTAGTGTTTTCGTGTGTGGGATGTGTGCTTTGAAAAGGAGGGAATATACCAAGTGGTCTTCCGGACGTATAAACCATGAGTTGGTTATCGCTCGGGATTCCTTGGATTTTTGATGTGTTAGGGACTTTGGTCCCGTTCTCATCTTGGACTTATGATCAACATTATGAGACCTTGGGTCACATGCGATCAAGATTGGGACACCGTTTTTATAGTCCAAGGATGAGACTCTTTAGAAAGGAATGACCTTTTCCCATCAATCCTACATCTTGAGACGATTTGAGCTCTTTCAGGACATTTATGCTCGTCTCAAGTGATGATCGGAGATGTGGGGCTCAAGTTCATCCTTTTCCAAAGGAGAATCCATATATAGCATCTTTAAGTGGCGGAAATGATGTAAAGATAGGACCTTTACACCATTTCGCCCCAAGAGATGCTCCAAGTACCAAAGGGGACTAGGGAAGGGGTATAAAGATTGGATCTTTATACTCATCCTATGCCTTTTTGTGTCTTATGAAGGTCACTAGGCAATCCTAGGAGAGAGATCCAACCATGAGGGACATGGGGAATGCATTTTAAGCTAAAGATGACATTTTTATGCTAACATATGTAATGAACATGATGCAAGCTAAGACTAGGAATGAAAAGGAAGGACCTTTATGGTTTCCTATGTCCTTTATGAACCTTTTAGGTGGACAATCCTTGGAAACAAGGTCTATAGGAAGGGGGAATGACATTCATGCATAAAGATGACATTTTTATGGAAATATGACATTTTATAAGCAAAGATGATATTTCATAAGAAAAGGATGCTACTTTATATATAAAGATGACATTATTATATGCAAAGGATGCTATTTTCACATCACCATGTGAGAGATCCACCCTAGAACAAGCCTTTTGAGGTCTTATTGTTTATCCTTGGGTTGGATCTTCCATGGATCCTATGTGATAGGGGAATGGGGTATGTATGATTTACATGACAAAAGATATGATCTTTAATGACAATATATCAAATACCAAGCAAATATGTGACAATATGTAAAGCAAGGAGCAATATGACAAGTAATAACAAGTATATTTCAAGAAAAAAGGGAGGAGATGTTACCAATGGTGGTGTCCCTCTATCTCCTTGAAGTTTACCTAGGGAAGGACCAACTTTTGAAGGATTTTCAAGAGGGGGGAGGTGTTTTTGGTTACTCTCAGCTCTCTGTAAATTCGTGGTGGAATTTTGGAAGAGTAACAATGCTGGAAATTCTCTTTCAAAATGAGTAGAGGAGGCCTCTATTTATAGGCACTCTGGTGATGGCTAATGAAGTCGTGCTGCTGTAACCCCAGGGCTAATGAGGCCGTACGGTCTTATCCAGAGGTGACTCAGCTTATTTCTTGAACCATGCAAGGTGGCCTTCTAGAAGCTCTTTTCCAGCGAAGGACTACGTGGAATTTTAATTCCTAGCAAGTCCTTCGCCCCTCGGAAGGTTTGGAAAAGTTCCCAAATTGCCCCTGAACTTTAGGAAAGTCCGGGAATTGCCGGGGAACTTAAGCGGAAGGCATGAGCCAGATTTGGGTACTTACACCTGTGTCACGCGACACAACTAGCCAGACAGATCTTGTGTCACGCGACACATATTGCCACTCTGTAGAGATCAGCTTTCCAGTTGTAATCTTTTCAATCCTCCTTGTAATTGGGATGTGGCCTCCCACGGTAAATGGTTCACAAGATGTAATGTTCTCAGTTGATCAATAAAACAAAGCTTATATGCATTTTATCACATATCTTGTCTCACACATTTTGCACACACTCTTGAATGTTTTGGATGTTGAAAATTGAAAGACTCGTTTACAGACGAGGCGTGTTGGGTGAACTCTCGGTTCTTCCCTACACGTAACCTGACCCCCGAACCCATTTTCTCTGTTCAAAAAGGTTTTCAATGTTTCCTTTAAAACGGCGTGGCGACTCTCAAAAATTATTTTTCGGCGAGCGTACATTAAGTGGCAACTCTGCTGGGGACTTGAAACTTGTTTTCAAAAGTGGGTCAAACTTTCGTTGCTTGTTCAACATTCATTTCATTCATTTGTGTGTGTATTGTTGGTGATATTATTTTTGTGTAAATGCATCTATTGCTTTGCTTTATTCCTTTTCCTCCTTGTGTCCCATTTTGGTGTGCGGATGCTTGGGGTTGAGCTATTGTATTGAGCTTGGAGGCTGGGGCTGGTTCTACTTGCTTTTCAGATTCTGGGAAATTGGCTTCTTCTGTCACGCGACAGAACTTGCCATCTCAGTTCTGTGTAGCGCGACAGGATAGGTCAATCTGCAGGCTTTGTTCTCCTTAGTACAGGTTGTGATTGTGGACAGTCCCCCTGATCAAAGTTCATGATCATTTGACTATTGTATCTCTGTGGGGTGTGTGTGTGTTGATTTTACTTTTATCGCCCCTTTTCAAATAAAAAAAATAAAATAAAAAAATCATTTTTCGCAAATAAAGGAACATAGTCATCCGCACACTACGTCACATAGATCTAGAACCCTTGAGTCCGATTGACGGCATCGCGGACGGCCATGTAATTCGCCTACGCTTGAGCGCCTGAAATCAATCCTATCCCCCTAGCGCATTATAGGTGGAGCCACACTTTTAAAGCTTACCCAATGGTAGGTTTTTGACACAACGTTTTCAAATATACTAAAATGAATTGTTTCAAAACTAATAATAGGCTTTCGTACCTATCCCAAAACCTAGCACGTATGGGCATGTTGCCAACGCAACATGATTTCACGAAAGGACATGTCGCTCTCACGACATGTTCTAACGAGAGATCATGTCGCTTTGTCAACGTGCACCGACGAGAGGTCATGCCGGATTTTTCCTTGAATTTCTTCAGGAATACCCGTTATGCTGCCCAAATTTCCCCAGAAATTGGGATTGCTCGTCCATCCCATAAATGCTTCGGTTTTATTTAGGTAACATTGCCTATTATTAATTTTTAATCAATACATTTGGTGTATTTTTGGATGGTGTGTCCCTAAGTTCCCCCGAGGTTTAGATTGCATAAATAAATGCTTATCCTTTCCCAACCATTCATAGGACTTAAAAGACACTGATTTCTACTTGAACATTAATAAAATGTTGCACGAGTCCGTCTCATTTCCCGTTCTTCCCTCTCCCATACCTTCTCAAGGTTCTATCCTCCACCTTATACACGCTCTCTCATCTCAAGTTACGGCAAGTTGGGTGGTCGTTCCGATTCCCGGTGCTCGTTTGGTTTGCGTTTCTGAGGCAGTTGCAGTTTCGGCAGAGTTTGCAACTAATTCAGTTTTAGAGATGTCTAGTGCAGAGAATGGTATGACTACTCAATTTGGGGGTTCATCTGCCACGGGTCAACAAGGCATGCATGATCTGTCTATGTAAGAGATGAGGGCTACTATGGAAGCCGCTCTTGTTAGAGAGAATGAGGCTCAGTTACTCGCTCAAGCCGCTAAAACTAGAGAAGAGGCAGCACACTCTAATTTGTAGAAGCAATGAGAAGCTGGGGTATTGCTGTGATCCGATGTGCTGATGGGACTTATGAGGAGATTACTGATGCCAACGAGTTTGATGTTGAGGCCAGGAATGTCTCTTTTCCTCTCCTTGCTACAACTTCTCCCCTTGCTGTTGGTTCTTCTCCAGCATCTCACCAAATTCAAGTTTCGAGTCATGGTGTGCAACTAAGCCCTCAAACAAGTTTTAGTTTAGTTGGTGGACCACAGTCGATCTTCTATGATTTGACCTCCTCACCAATTCCAAATGCTTCTGTGCCTCTAAGCCAATTTGGGTCCCAGCTTCCGAATAGTCAGGGTTTGTTGTTTCCGGGTTCTCAGTATCAACAGGGTCAGTTTCATGGTCCTCACTTCCAGGGTAACTCCCAATATCAGAGTCAGCACCCTTGCTCCGGGAATCAGTTCAGCCAGGATGGATTTCTGCAGTTTCCTGCTAGCCAGCCTCAACCTCAGGGATGTCGGTCTCGGCCTTTAATGGGTTCATCTTTTGGATTTGGCTCATCATCTATGAAACATCCGGAGTCAGCTCCCTACTTGCCTGCTAGTGCTTCTCTGCAGAATCAGAATTCTCCAACTGGTCGGTTTAATCATTTGCCAACTCCAGCATCTTGGTCAGCTCAGCCGTCTCTCTTCCAATCAGCCAGTTTTGAGCCTTCTTCAACTATTGCTCCCGCTATTCCTCAGCTTCCCGGGACGACTCCAGAAGTGGTTGCGTTATTGAAACAAATGCAGCAGCAAATCGACAAGTTGACTGTAGGATCAAGTGGACTCAAAGTTGTTGATCCAGGGCAAGTAAAGCCTCTTCCTCATAAGTTTAAGATGCCCAAAATGCAATTTGATGGCTCAGCATGTCCGAAAACTCATGTTGACACATATGTGATGACTATGGGAGCAATGGGTTGTACTCCCGAGTTTATGGCTCAGCACTTTCACCTCACGCTCAAAGGCCCTACCTTGACATGGTTTCTAACTCTAAAGCCGGAAGCTCGATCTACTTGGAGTCAGATCACTGAGGCCTTTCTTGAAAAGTATCGCGGAAACCTCGAGTGGCGCACAACCAGAGATGATTTGGTCGTTACGATCCAGAAGAGTGAGGAGCCGATCATTGATTTCTTCAAGCGTTGGAATGCTAAGCTTAATGAGCTTTCTGAGCCAATCCCTTTGCAAGATTGAAAGGACATCTTCTTATCATGTGTGAAACCAACTCTTACTGGATGGTATCCCGATTTAAGGGAGATGGTAAGCATGGGAGCTCGTAGCGAGAATCGACTCTTCAATCTTACCCCGGATGCCAGGGCCGGTGATGTTAGTGGTTATCGTTCCAAGATGGTCAATCCCGTTTCCCTGGTCCCAAGAGACAATAGTATCAACAACCTTCAGGGAGGAAGCACTGGTCAAAGCAGTGGGAGATTCCGTCAAAAGATGAAGTATGATGATCTTGGTATGACCACTGAGGAGGCATTTATTGGCTTGGTTAAGACTGGGATGATCAAGCCCCTCGAGAATTACAACCCTGCCAAACCCAATCCAAATTTGGATCATATCAAGTATTGTCGGTACCATCAGTATCCCGGCCATATCACAAATGATTGCACTCCTCTGAAGGTGCTCATCCAAAAGCTTGTCGATGAGGGCAAGGTTGAGAAGGCTCGCCCCAGTGTTGTCACCAATCCTCTTCCATGATTGCAAAGGCATCCCATCCGAAGAATTCAGTCAATAAGTCATCGTAGGATCTAGATTGTCTGTCATGTCGTTAAGGAATGGTACTTTGAGTCTGTTAAGTCCATTGCAGGCTAGTTTTTGCTTTACAGTAATAAAAACTCTTTGTTTCTTTTCTTGCTAGACTCGAGACATCACTTGCTCACCCACGTCACATTTAATTGAAATCTTTTTATTCTAAATGATCACTTGTGATGCTCAACCAATAATTCTTTGAAATGATTAATATTTAAATTAGTCGGAGAGAGAAAATCAACTGATGTCCTTCTCAAATTGGGGCTTATCAATCCCCTATCTCGCATCTCATATGCTCACATCTCTTTCACCATACTCAGCGTTCCATTGCTCAATGAATTTGCATGAATTTTTCTCATTTAATCTTAAGCAAGCAATGAAATCTTAATTTCGTTTAGGTCATCCGGTAAGGATTGCGGTTGAAGCCTTTTACCCTAGGGAAGCCATTACCTCACCCTCATTAAACAATACCCTTTCATTTCAAGATCGGCATGTTTTGAAACCCTGTTTAGCCATCCTCTTTACTCCGTGTTAAGAGAAGTCCACGCAAGGCCAAGAAGTTAGCTTCGAGAGTCGGCGATGCATAAAATATTCAAGCCATGAAGGAAAGACAAAGATAATCCCCAACTCCTCAAGAGGCCTTCCAAGTTATCAAAAGAAGGATTTTAAATCCTCACAATTCAGCAAGAATCCTCAACTTCTCGGAGAGGCTTTTCAAAAGAAGTACTTTAGATCCTCACAATTCATCAAAAGTCCCCGACTTCTCAAGAAGCTCTCCAATGTTCAAAAATGAGCCCGAATTCTCATATGTTCACAAAAATTCTCAATAGCTTGGACTTTCTCTCACCAATAGCTCAAAACCAATTCCAAACCATCCTCTCATTTTAGAGGATATTCCCATTCCCATTACCCTTGCCTTTAGCCAAATCCAAGATTGACCTCTCATTCTTAGAGGCAATGAAGATGCAATCACATATTTCATCGCCTTAGAAATCCCAAATACATCCTTGAAATCCAACCTCTCATCTTTAGAGGTTCAGTCAGCAAAAAGACCAACCGACCTCTCATCTTAAGAGGTCATGATGCAATCAACTTTCCAAATCACCTGATGGCCGATCGAAGCCCTGAAACCCAGCTACAGTTCCTACCGGATAGCAGTTTCATTCTAATATCTTCGAGATCTGAATCAAATTAATGCTTCGTTGCTTGCTTAAGTTGGAATCTAATCCATCTCGGTTCAAAAGACCCTCAATCAAAGATTGTGCAAATTCAATCCTTTCCTTTGACACTTCATGTAAGCATATTTCATTTCTCCCCTAAATAATTCCCGTGAATGTCCAACTTGGGCTTCGCATCCGTGTCTTTCATCGACACTCCAAGGAAACATGTGCGTCAACTCTCCAGTTCTCAAAAGATCCTCGAATCTCCGCATTTCGTCTCTTTTCAATTGGGACTTGCCCGAACTACGGCGACCTGAGATTCTCACTATGAGGGGAACGTAGGCAACCAGAAATGGTCCGGTCACAAATACATTCAAATCTCAGAAAATCCGATCTCATCAAGGGCCATCCCCATACACAAATCCTCTTTCCACATTTCCAAATTTAATTCTTGATATCAGTTGGTTTTCTCCTTGTGATTAATCAAAATATTTGTTCATATCAAGCTTGGTGGTTGAATAACCCGAACATCAATAAAGGGTTTTAAGCAGCCTTGTGATCATCATGAATAAGACAAGTTTTCAAATGTCTCGACAAGTCTTCTCTCTCCATTCTAGGAATATAGAGCCAAACAGTGTCTTTCTTTCAGCAAGGGCTTCCATACACTTTTCCACACCTCATTACACTTATACTCTCTCAAAAGAGTCAAACCCAAAGCGAGTGTGTTACACAAAATTGGGATTCATTCCCACTTTTCGAAAGATGTGCCCCTGTACGTAAACATTTCTGAGTCTTGTCCATTGACTGATTGACTAAAGTTTGAAATGATGGGTTTCCTCCTTGGCCACAAAATGACTCTGTCTGCAATAAGGCTGCATTGAATCTCTTCAAGCTGGGGGCTTTCCTATGCTGTTCTCTCAGACTCTCCCGTATCAACTCTTCATGCTAGGGCTTTGTTAATATGTTCTCTCAGGCTCTCATTACCAGATTCCCTCTGGGTTTTCTTTGCATTATCAACTGGGGCTTCGCCTAGTCATCTCTTCAAGGCCAGGACATTCTCTGCATTTCCTCTGCTGCTTGCCGTCTCAGGCGCGCGATACATATCATTCTTATAAGCACCAATCAACCTGTTGCAATATGTTCTCCCGGGAGCGTCCCCAACTTGCCTAGGCTGCATCATATCATCCATCATTCATATACTCCTCAAATTCATGGGAGAGGGTTCAACCCATACATCATCATATATACACAGTTATCCCATCATAGCATTTTTGCTACATATACATATCTGCTCGTCAAACCTTACAAAATCCTCACTCCATTTTCATCCCCAGTCAAGATGGACTCATGCATCAAGATTAATAATGCATAAAATTAACAAGAATCAAGTGAATAAAATGCAAAGTGCCTAGAGTGTTGTGTTTCCCCCCCCCCCATAGGGTACAATAATCAAGTGATCATAATCTGATCATGGGGACTGCTCCTCAAATCAAAATCTGGATAATGATTTCAAATCCTTCAGGTGGCATGTTCTTCCCTCATCATCTTCATCAGTCTTATCATCTTCGGATTCATCAGCATCATCTAAAAGAGAGCTTGCCTCAATCTCCAAGCAATAGTGCTCATCAGCTTCGGCAAATCATCATCAAAAGCCAGTTCTGCTAGGCCGAATCATTAACAGAGTCCATCTGGCATGGCCAATCATCAAAATCCCGTGTTCGACGGTGAGTCATTATCAAAAACCCCGTGTTGGATGGTGGATCATCATCAAAATCCCGTGTTAGACGGTAAGTCTTCATCAATATCCCATGTTGGACGGAGATTCTTCAATATCCCGTGTTGGACGGCGATTCATCATCAAGTTCCCGTGTTGGACGGATATTCTTCATCAATATCCCGTGTTGGATGGAGATGCTTCATCAATTCCCGTGTTGGAAGGAGATGCTTCATAAATTCCCGTGTTGGATGGAGATTTCTCATCAATTCCCGTGTTGGACGGAGATGCTTCATCAATTCCCGTGTTGGACGGAGATTCCTCATCAATTCCCGTGTTACGGAGATTCCTCATCAATTCTCGTGTTGGGCGAAGATTCATCATCAATTCCCGTGTTGGACGGAGATTCTTCATCAATATCCAGTGTTGGACGGAGATTCCTCATCAATTCCCATGTTGGACAGATATTCTTCATCAATATCCCATGTTGGACGGAGGTTTCTCATCAATATCCTGTGTTGGACAGTGAATCATCATCAATATCCCGTGTTAGACGGAGGATCATCATTAAAATGCCCGTGTTGGACGGAGAATCATCATCAAAATTCCGTGTTGGACGGAGATTCATCATCAGCAAATGACCAATTTGAATGGAGAGTCATTATCCAAAACCCCGTGTTGGACGGAGTTCTTCATCAATATCCCGTGTTGGACGGCCAATCATCATCAGTCGAAGCCTCAGTCCATCTGGCAGCTACAGGTAAGCACATCAAAGGTATCAAAATCTATCTTTATCTGCACTACCATATTGCTCCTTTTTGACTTCTCTGAACTACGACCGGCTTGATTCCCTCCTGGGATACGTAGGAATCCTTTCTCAAAAGGTCCAGCCATCCGATCTCATCAATCATTTTTTTTCACCATCTGCCATATCCCCAGCCGCTCATTGGGATTGGGGTCCTTCTTGTCGACAACCTCACTTCTTCCATAAGTGACGTTGCCGAGGGGCTCTGTGAGTACGCCAATCTAGTTCGCGACCCTTTATAGGTGCATTTTAAGATGATAAAATTGCACTAGGGGCATTTTGGTAAATTCCTGGTCCATTTCGAGACTTCCGGAAACTTTTTATAAGTTTTTGCGAAGGAAGTACTTTTAAGTATTTTTCTCAGGCAAAAGGACCTATAAGGTATTATTCAGTTTGGACTTGTTGGGAATTACCTTGGAATGTTCCTGAACCAGGTCTTTGGCGCCAGAAACGGTTATTGGCTTGCTTAGTCGTGCGACATCACGAGCCATAGAAAATGGAAGTAGAAGGTCGTGCGACATAACTTGCCCATCATCAGCAGCCTATAAATAAGACCCTACCCCTCTCATATCTAGATCCCTTTTCCAGCTCCCTTCTGTTACCCTGCCAAAATACGTCGAGAAGCCCCTCTCTCTCCCAAAACACACACAACACCCACTAATTCCCTTGAATTCTCTCATCTCTCATACACACCTCATCCCCCTACCTTCATACACCACATACCATTGAAGATCTGAAGACCAGCACTCCATCTTTGCTCGAATCCATATCCTGCAGCTGATTTGAAGGTCACTACACCTAACTTGGTGTAGTGGTTGTGGATCTACAAGGGTAATCACTTCATCCCTCTTTTCTCTCTCATACTACTTTGCCATCTTCATAATTCATGCAATATCTCTTCATCTGATTCGATAAGTATACTCCATCTGTTCCTAATTGTCGAATCACAATCGCCATCTCTCTCTTTAATTGAATTGTTTGATATTTTCATTGTTCATGGTGTGATCTTATTATAATTGTGGCTTGTTTGCTAAGGGAGTGTGGATCTCTCCATATCCACACCCCCTTGGTCAATTCATTGTGGATTCGTGGCCCTGTGAGATGATTTGGTGTTGTAATTGGATCTGAATCGATCTCAGTTCATCCTGTATTTAATTCTGTAAGGTTTCTGCAGGATGGCAACCTGTGTCACACGACACAACTTGCCTAGTGAGTCCTGTGTCACGCGACACAACTAGCCAGGCAGATCCTGTGTCACGCGACACATATTGCCACTCTGCAGAGATCAGCTTTCCAGTTGTAATCTGTTCAATCCTCCTTGTAATTGGGATGTGGCCTCCCATGGTAAATGGTTCACAAGAAGTAATGTTCTCAGTTGATCGATAAAACAAAGCTTATATGCATTTTATCACATATCTTGTCTCACACATTTTGCACACACTCTTGAATGTTTTGGATGTTGAATATTGAAAGACTCGTTTACGGACGAGGCGTGTTGGGTGAACTCTCGGTTCTTCCCATCACGTAATTTGACCCCCGAACCCATTTTCTCTGTTCAAAAAGGTTTTCAATGTTTCCTTTAAAACGGAGTGGCGACTCTCAAAAATTATTTTTCGGCGAGCGTACATTCAGCCGGCGGACATGATCACCCCAGTCATCGCGATCTCTCTTGCCCTTCGGTCCCTTCGAAGCAGAGCATCCCTCAAGGCGATTGAAAACAGATTTCGAAAGCCTTTTAAAGACATTGGGCCTATCTAAAGCTTACATCTTTCTGGGCATACCCTTACCCCGTCGCTCGTACCAATCCCCATCAAGAAAATCTTGGATTGGATAAGTCCGTACATTAGCAGGATCGGAATGGGCCTCACTCCTTCGCAAAATAATTCTCGCCACAAAGGAATCCCCTAGCTGTAAAAGCCACAGATCATCAATCTTCCCCGCATTAGGGTGACCGGTATGAAGGAACCAATCCAAATACTTGTCAGATAAGAAGACACTCGCATCAAAAGTCCGAAGGTTGGACCAGCGGTCTGGATTTGTTCCTTCACCCCATGCTTTAGCTAGCACCTTTGCAAACTCTACACCAATATAAGACACTTCACGAGAGGCTCCTTCATAAAGATAAGTATCCTGCTGCTGGCCAAACTGACGAAGCACCCGCTCGGGAAAATAATAGGAGGAATCTCGCAAACCCGAGAGAACAACCCTGTCAAAACCCATGGTATTGGCAACATACTTGTTCAATCTTCATTAAGGTGGACACCAAATGATATCTTCAGTGGCGGTCTTGGCAATCACCTTGGCCCACTCATCCGCCGAGAGATCCTTGATCAGCAACTTCCTCATATGGTATGTGAATGGGGAGTACTCCAACGGACGATCTACCAACTTGAGATGTTCCCTAAGCCAAATAGTCAACAAAAGAGGACTCCCTTGGGTCAAGGCACCATTCTTATGCAGTTCATCAAGACCATGCAGGGTTTCACCCAAGATTAGCGGGATAATGTTCCTAGAACGTTTCCTAGCATGCAGAACGATTTCCACCAATTGGGAGTCAACCAAGCCATCCCTGCACGTGAACAAAACATCTCCGAAAAGAGAAAGGGCCAGAAAATTCCGTTTGTAAACATGGAAGGCCTCTTCGAGATCGATTGCGAAACGACCTCACAAAATCTATTGAGGCTTACTTGAATGCTTCAACTGCATCAGACGGCAGAGAAAAATCATCAACAATCATGGACGTTGGAACGATCTCCTTGGAAGTCATGGATCACACGGTTGGAAAAGAAGGCGAGAATTTGACCCTAACAGAATATCTCTAGAGTTTGAGAGGCTAGAATGAGTTATCCGGCCGGACTACAGGGTGTTTATATATAGGGAGAACTGACAGAATCCTATTCGAAGAAGGAAAAGAATTTCGCTTGAGTAGCGTGTCTCGCGCGAGATGCCTTGTCCAACGCGATACATCCCTTCGGCAAATCCAGCAGCAGTCCTGCACAAACAAGCAATCTAGCCCCGACTTGACGAAGCAAGTCTCGAAAACCTACACATACAATTCCTAATATGCAATACAGATAATAAAACCAAGCTCAAAACTGTGACCCGAATGGTCATTTCCTTTACATCACGGAAGTCGAGAAATTTAAAAAAATTAACTAGACCTAGGATTAGGAATTAAGAAAACATTGTTTTTGTGCTACCTACGTGCTAACAGGTACAAAAGAAAAAAATTGTCTGGGCCCACACGGCCAATATTTACAAGTTATCAGAGAAATAAATAGGGAGAAAAAGGGGATCACGCCATCAAGTCGCCCGAGCCGCCGGCACCTCCGCCTTCACCACCGTTGAGGCTACCATCCCTCCTTGATCGCTTGGCTCCGTAGGTAGGGGTCACTGAAGAGGCAATAGTCGACGCCGCTGAGGCCGCCTTGTGAAATAGCCGCTCAGACACTTCAGACACCATGGCCATCAAGCCGGCCATCCTGCTAGCCCCACGGTTGTAATCAGTCGCGGACATGATAGCCTGATCACAAAGAGAAAAACCTCAGGAAGGATCGGACATATACACATATATGGACGATTACGAGAAATAGTATGAACACAAATGTACCGAAGAGGTACCAGAGGGAAGGCGATAACCCTCAGGAATCTGATCCGAGACCGCAATATGGCCCACCATCGGCATGCTCCCCATCATGTACGTATAGCTCGGAGGACCATAATCCGGCGCAAAAGGCACAGGACCAGCATACTGTGAAGAAGAGCTTGGGACTGACGAACCTGAGGCTGAGGCAGAGGTAGAAGCTCGGGCACGCGACCGCCTATCACCTACCGCAAGGGGACCCATCAGGCGAGGCAAGAACTCCTCATATGAAGCCCCCCGGATAATGCAATCCGCCGCCGCACAACCATTCACAAGATCAGCATAATCATCATCAGGAATGAAGTGGGTGGGGTACATTTCCCTCGGCGGATCCTCTGGCATCCTGTAGGTCAGTGAACCCCGGCCATGCTGAGGGAAGACTCGCTCGCCTAAATACATGGTATCCCCCTCCTGCGATACCAAGATCCTCTGCATCCCAGTAGCTTCCCAGGCCCGATGAACCTCTTGTTCCTCCAAATTCCACGAATACAGGCCCAGCCACTCAAACTCAAAGGTGTCCAGCATGGCCCGCGCCTCCGCGATGGTCAGGGTCCAGTCCTAATCTCCCTCCTCCTCATCCACGGTCCGATTGGGATGGCTCCACCTTCTGATGTCCGGAAACAGAGGGTCCTGGCTATCCAGCTCAAACTTGTACAATCCAAAGATGACATACCCCCATATATGTACAAGAAAGCAGAACATATTCAGTACAAAACGCAGATAAAAACTCAGGCAAAGGGTATAGACAGAATCAAAAGCATACCTCCCAAGCATAAGAACACCCAGACAGAGTATCCTTGGTATGCCTACACGCCTCATCCATAGCGTGATAACAGAAGGCCAGCCCAGCTGAGCCCCAATCATATGTCCTTACCGCATCCAGATCAACCAACAAACCCAAGAGAGCAAGGCGATCCATAGAAGAATGGTTAGCAAAGATGGTCTCTGACAGAATATACCAGAGAGCACCCCTCACCAACGATCCGTCTTCGGGTTTGGCTTATCTGCATAATCCTCGAGCTGAGCACTGAGGGGTTACAACTCAGCAGCAAACCCCTTAAACTTGTTAGGGACAAAACCAATCAACTGCCTCCATACGGCTGGACTTGCAGGCTTGTAACTTGTAGTCTTCGGGAGAGCAACACTAGTAAACTCCAACCCGGTGATAGCAAGAAAATCTGTCGGGGTCATAGTAGCTTCCCCGAATTAAAGATGTACCATGTGGGTAGTGTCCCACCACCTCTCTCTGATTGCCTGAAGGACCTGGGGAGTTCGTCTCATTCCCTGGATATTATCAACAAAGGTAAGGAGCCCCATTTGAGCCATCCTAGCCCGAACTCCATTTAAGTCCTTGACTTTGTCCCATAAAGCCTTGGCAAACTTCGGACTCCCACGACAATTTTTGGTTGACCTATATGACTGCAAAACAGAGGAAAAGCAAGGGAGAAACATTAGAGATCATCCCATGGCCAAAATTCAAAGAAATAAAAGAAAATTTTCATTGAGGCATTTCATCGAACATTTGGCGTGCGCACAAGAAAAGCATGCCCAAAGATGCATTCAACTACCTAAATTGATCTCACCTACAATCCATGATATGTAGGGAAGTCATACATACACAATGCAACCTCAAGAATCAACAAAAATGGAGCATGCATCAAGAAAGAATCAAGTTCTAGACAAAAGAATTTTTTTTGCCAATTTGATGAAATTGGGGAATTCAAAAGACAGGGATTCAATACAATGCAATGCATGAAACGAGAACGGAGAAAGAAACTCTTACCAAACCCTCGCGAATGGCATGAGAAATGTGCATATTCCGATCAAAAGTGAGGTCGTCCCTTGGATAGTCCTTCCCGAGCAAATGACTACCGAAGGTTGGGTTCTTCCTATCTTGCGCCATTGATGATTGAAGAGGAAGGGATTAAATGTTGATTGAAAGAAGAAATCGACAAGCAAAGCACCAAAAATCCCAGGGAAAAATGCCTTGGCTCATGCTTGGAAAGAAAATTTGAAAATGGGTGTTTTCAAAATAAACACACCGCTGCTGTTATATGGTTTTGATAGTCATTGTATCGCACGATACAAGCCATCTCGCGCGAGATAAACCTCCTAGAAATGTACGAAATTGTCCTCGACAATAAGCGTCTACGCAACGTCAAAATTCAAAATTTTGACACATTTACCCTTGGAAGTGATACACTAGCAAGTAAACATGGAAAAATCGGGACCACAAGTCACGGAACGGGCCAAACGTGACACCCGCACAATCGCCCAATACGACATCAGTCGCCCGAAAATGATTGATCTAAAAATTAAGTCATCCCACACGATTCAGATCTCAGACAGGTGAATCCTCAAATCAAAAGCCCGATTCAAAGCCCAGACAGGTGAATCGTCAAAAGAAAAACCTGATTCAGAGCCCAGACAGGTGAATCGTCAAAAGAAAAGCCCGATTCAGAGCCCAGACAGGTGAATCGTCAAGTTGCAGCATGCGGTTTGAACATAAGCGGTTGGCTGCAGGCGGTCTTGAGTGGAGGCGATTTTGGGTACACGCGGTTTCAACATAGGAGGTTTGAATCCTCAACACGAATATCAACCTATACTTAACACACAAGTTAGCAAATAAAAAGTATGAAATCATTTATGTTCAAGCATACCCATTTCTCCTCTAAGAAAAGAAAATCTCTTGGAGTCCAGAGCTTTGGTGAGGATATCAGCAATCTGGTTGTCTGTCCCCACATACTCTAAATGGATATTCCTCTTCTCCACATGGTTTTTGAGGAAATGATACTTGATATCTATATTCTTGGTCTTGGAATGCATGACAGGGTTATTGGAGACTGAAAATGTTGAAGTGTTGTCACACATGATAGGGCAATTTCCTTCTTCAATTCCATAGTCCACCAACTGCTGCTTCATCCAAAGGATTTGACAGCAACAACTTCTAGCAGCAATATACTCAGCCTCTGTGGTTGACACTGAAACTGAAGCTTGCTTCTTGCTGGCCCAAGCAACTAGTCTATTCCCGAGGAAATGACAAGTCCCACTAGTGCTTTTCCTGTCAATTGTACAAGCTGCATAATCTGCATCTGAATAACCTACGAGATCGAAGTTCGAATCTTTGGAATACCAAAGTCCAAGGTTAGTGGTTCCTTATAAGTAGCGGATTATACGCTTGACTGCAATTAAATGTGCTTCTCTAGGATCTGCTTGATAGCGTGTACATACACAGACACTAAACATAATATCGGGCCTACTAGCAGTTAAATAAAGTAATGAGCCGATCATACCTCGATATAGGGTTTGATCAACCTTCTTACCTTTTAGATCCTTATCTAGCTTATTGCCGGTGGCCATTAGAGTATCATATGCTTTAGCATTTTCTAGTCCAAACTTCTTTATCAACTCCTTGGTGTATTTGGCTTAGCTGAGGAAAATACCTTCTTCGCATTGCTTGATTTGAAGCCCGAGGAAGAATGTTAATTCTCCCATCATGCTCATCTCAAACTTGCTTTTCATTAGCTTCTCGAAACGCTTATAAAGTAACTCATTAGTAGAACCAAAAATGATATCATCAACATATATTTAAACAAGTATGATCATTGTATTTGGCAATAAAAATAGTTGTATCGATTTTACCGCGTTTAAATCCTTTTTCTAATAAAAATTTAGAAAGAGTCTCATACCATGCCCTTGGAGCATGCTTAAGTCCATACAAAGCTTTCTGGAGTTTGTAGACATGATTTGGAAATTTGGAGTCTTCAAATCCAGGTGGTTGGGCAACATACACGATCTCTTGCAATTCACCATTGAGGAAAGCACTCTTTACGTCCATTTGATATAACTTGAAACACTTGAAAGAGGCATAGGCTAAGAAGATTCTTATAGCTTTCAATCTTGCAACTGGAGCAAAGGTTTCATCATAATCAATTCCTTCTTCTTGCCTATATCCTTGTACAACCAACCTTGCTTTATTCCTAGTGATGCTTCCATTCTCATCCATCTTATTTCTAAACACCCACTTAGTTCCTATCACTCCTTGATCCTGAGGTCTAGGCACCAAAGTCCAGACCTTGCATCTTTCAAACTGGTTGAGTTCTTCTTGCATAGCAACGACTCAACTGGAATCTTGGAGTGCTTCATCAATCTTCTTGGGTTCAACTTGAGAAAACAGAGAAGTATGCTCATCATAGTTCGATCTCCTTGTTTGAACACCGAAAAATAGATCACCAATCACATTAGAGAGAGGGTGACTGCTGACTTCACGAACCTCCGGGGGTAAGTCTGGTTGGACTGAGATTTGCTGAAGATCTTCAATTGGAACATCGTTAGATCCTTCAGTGAAGTCATGGAAAGTAAGTTGACGAAGAGGTTCAATAAGCTGGATGGGGGAATTCCCAACATCTTCTTCCCTTGGAGTTGTATCTGGAGTGGAAACTTCAGGTGCGGTTTCAAAGGTGCGATTTGAGGGAATTTCAATTGAGGATGCTAGATTTTGCGATTGAGGTTCAGGTGCGGTTCTAGAGGATTCACCTGTTTCATTATGCTCAGCAAAATCATCAGTAATATTTGGAGCCAAATGTGGCTCAAGGAGAGAATGCTCATCGAATGTAACATGGACAAACTCAACTATCTTTAAACTAGTTTTATTGAAAACACGAAAAGCTTTTGAATGTTTAGCATACCCAACAAAAATACCTTCATCAGCCTTGGCTCCGAATTTACCTCTATTTTCTCTTCCGTTGTAGAGGATAAAACATTTGCAGCCAAAGATCTTGAAGAATGCAATATTGGGGGTTCTTCCTCTCCATAGCTCATATGGAGTCGTGTTTTAGGTTTTGTTGATGAGGGAGTGGTTCTGAGTGAAGCATGCTGTGTTGATTGCTTCAGCCCATAAATACTAAGGCAGCTTCTGTGATGATGTCGCCTGATTTTTGAAATCAAACGGAGTCGCCAGGCCATTTTTGTTTTAAGGGCCAAAATTTTGAAAAATGCCCGAGATCAGAGATTTGGGTTCGGAGGTCACGTTACACGCCGGGAAGAACGTTTGTGTTCACCCGGAATGCCTCGTAAAACGAGTCTTCCAAACATTTAAAATCATATGTGTGTGTGTGTGTGTGTGTGTGTGTTACTTTGGCCAAAATAAGTTGAATCTGAAAAGTAAAAATTGGGAACTCTTCATTAGACTTTGAAAAAATCCCATGATTTTTGGTATGATTTTTGGGTTGAGTTTTGGGGCTCAAAAGATTTTTTGAAGTTGAAACACATTTCTGCCAGAATGAAAAAGGCAGTGGACACTTGACTTTGAAATGGATTTAAGGGCTTCAAAACTTCATAATCTGAGAAAACTCAGAGAATGAAAGTTGTTTCAGACACCTCAAATAAGATTTCTGTGAAATAATTTTCCATTTTGGAGATGATTTGGTGGACTAAAACCTTCTGGAAATCTCAGATATGAAATCTGGACTTCCAGAGACTGAGAAACTGACCTTTAAAAGAGAATTTGAAAAAGGGAGTTTTACTCATGAAAAAAATAAAGTAAAAATATATCTGGAAATCTCTCGACGTTGGCTACAAAAAGTGTTTTGTAGTCAACACCAAATTCCAAGTTTATATGTATCCAAAAAATTAGACCATGGACTAGGGTCTTAGAAAATTGCTACTGGACAGCAACTTCTCAAGAAGGAAAACATGATTTTAAAGGGGGTTTTGCATCCATGCTTGTCCCCATTTCCTTAGGCTTTGATTAGTGATCACTTGATATTTTAGTGGTGAATCAACTATATCAAGCCATCCTTAGGGTACATTAGGACTAAGCACTTCATTTGCTTGGGAAGGGGAATTTTATCCTTTGAAAATGAAGATTTGATGTATGAAAATGATTTTTAGGGTTTTGAAAATGCATTTGCAAGTAAGTAAGAACACTTTGAAGAGAATTTTGATCCTTGTAGAAGATCAACCATGGAGATGAACTTCCATGGTGATCTTCTTGAATCTAGGGCAAGAAGATGAACAAACTACATTTTGGAGTTTGTAAATGCATGCATGGATGAGAGATTTTAGGGTAAGAAGAGGGAGGTTATACCTATCTTCTTTTGAGTTTGTGTTGAATGTATTCAAGGCTTGAATGTGTTTAGGGTTTGAATTTGAGAGTGAGTGGGGTGATTTGGGAAGATAATCAAGAAAGAGTGACTGGGGTGATTTGGGAAGATAATCAAGAAAAGAGTGACAATTCTAGTGAATTCTCACTATTTTCTCCCTATTTTCGCCAAGGTGCAGTTGTGAAAATGTGTTGTCTCTCCTATTTCTGTGACTGAAGGCCTCAATTTATAGGCCCTGGAATTTTACATTCCCATCCGCGCAGATGGTCTTGATGGCATGCCTGGTGCATTAAATGCTGCACCAGGCTTTGGACAGGAAGAATAAAATTCAAATTAAGCCACCAGAAAATGTTCCAGCCACTTCCATTTCGGTTTTTGACCCTTCTTTTGCTTTTTAGGATTCTTTCCATGGTTTATCTTAAAATGGCAATCCCTAATCTACCCCCACTTTGTTAGAAATGTTAGGAATTGTTAAAAATGTTAGAAATGTTAAAACTTTCGTTAATTTTCTAACGAAAATCCTAACAACTCAAATTGGAGCACTTACAGTAGCCCCTCGGCGAAGGCGCTTTCGAAGGAAGCGGGGTCGTCGATAAGAGTAAGGCTCCATATTTGACAGGATGATCAATTGATCGAGTGGCTGAACCTAGCGATAGGCTACCTACGTATCCTTAAGAGGAATCAAGCCAGTCGTAGTTCGGGTCTTTCGACTATCTTCAGACGTCGACCCTAGAGTGACTATTTTAGGGTGTCAACCTAAGATTTGACTATTTTTGGGAAGTCACCCTATGATTTGACTATTTTTGGGAAGTCACCCTATGATTTGACTATTTTTGGGAAGTCACCCTATGATTTGACTATTTTTGGGAAGTCGCCCTGTGACTTGACTATTTTTGGGTAGTCGCCCTGTGACTTGGCTATTTTTGGGAAGTCGCCCTAAGATTTGACTATTTTTGGGAAGTCGCCCTAAGATTTGACTATTTTGGGGAAGTTGCCGTGAGATTTGACTATTTTTGGGAAGTCACCCTATGATTTGACTATTTTTGGGAAGTCGCTCTGTGACTTGACTATTTTTTGGGAAGTCGCCCTGTGACTTGACTATTTTTGGGAAGTCGCCCTAAGATTTGACTATTTTTGGGAAGTCGCCCTATGACTTGACTATTTTTGGGAAGTCGCCCTAAGATTTGACTATTTTTGGGAAGTCGCCCTAAGATTTGACTATTTTGGGGAAGTCGCCCTGAGATCTGACTATTTTTGGGAAGTCACCCTAAGATTTGACTATTTTGGGGAAGTCGCCCTATGGTTTTCGTTTGTCGAATTAGGGGATGATTGCGTTTTATCGCTTTCCTAGTGTTGTGACCGGGGTGATAGCGATTTAGGTGCCTCATGCCTTAATGATGGCGTCTTAGGTGCCTCGAACCTTGATGATGGCGTCTTAGGTGCCTCGAACCTTGGAGATGGCGTTTTAGGTGCCTCGAACCTTGATGATGGCGTCTTAGGTGCCTCGAACCTTGATTTGAAGGGATCGGTCTTACGTTTGCTGCCGAGGAAATGGATGATAATGGGAAAAGAAACGGGATTCTGTTAACTTCGCTGGGGATTTTGTTAGCCTTTGTTGGAGTTTAGTTCAGGAGTATGAACCTAAATGGGGACTTAGTTCAGGAATATGATCTTAAGTTGAGGTTTAGTTCAGGGGTATGAACCTAAATGGGGACTTAGTTCAGGAGTATGATTATAAGTCGAGGTTTTGTTCAGGAGTATAAACCTAAATGGGGACTTAGTTCAGGGGTATGAACCTAAATGGGGACTTAGTTCAGGAGTATGATTCTAAGTCGAGGTTTTGTTCAGGAGTATGAACCTAAATGGGGACTTAGTTCAGGAGTATGAACCTAAATGGGGACTTAGTTCAGGAGTATGATTTTAAGTCGAGGTTTAGTTCAGGAGTATGAACCTAAATGGGGACTTAGTTCAGGAGTATGATTTTAAGTCGAGGTTTAGTTCAGGAGTATGAATCTAAATGGGGACTTAGTTCAGGAGTATGATTCTAAGTCGAGGTTTGGTTCAGGAGTATGAACCTGAGTGGAGACTTAGTTCAGGAGTATGAACCTAAGTTGAGGTTTAGTACCTGAGGGAGACTATTTGAAGGCGTTCTTGTTGGGGAAGAATCGAGCTTACGATAACTATCGGGGAAAAGGGTGACTGTGTTGGTCAAGTGGCTGGACCTATGGTAGGCTACCTACGTATCCCGGATGGGAATCAAGCCTGGACGTAGTTCATCAAAGAGGTGGCGATAATGAGAGGCTACGTGCTTTGTACCCAAGATTGACTGTTCTTAGGGGAGTCACCCGAGGTTTGACTATTTTAGGGAAGTCGCCCGAGGATTGCTAAAGCTTACGTTGCTATTTGCGGAGATAGAGATAGCTAAGGCTATGGGTAATCATGCAACATTTGTGAGTGCATGCATATTTTTGAGATATGTTGAAGGATTAACGTATCTTTGCTGTGCTTACCTGCAGGAGAGCAAGTTGCGGGGCTGTGTGGTAGTTGATAGTGTTGAGTGTCTTGATGCATCTTTGAAAACTTGGCATTTTTGTCCGAACTGTATTTGAGATCTTGGCGTCTCTAACCGAATTGTATTTGAGAGCTTGGTATCCCTGACCGAATTGTATTTAAGAACTTGGTGTCCCTGACCAATTTGTATTCGAGAACTTGGCGTCCCTGACCGACTTGCATTTTGAGACCTTGGCATCCCTGACCGAATTGTATTTGAGAACTTGGTGTCCCTGACCAATTTGTATTCGAGAACTTGGCGTCCCTGACCGATTTGCATTTTGAGACCTTGGCATCCCTGACCGATTTGTATTTGAGAACTTGGCGTCCCTGACCAATTTGTATTCGAGAACTTGACGTCCCTGACCGATTTGCATTTTGAGACCTTGGCATCCCTGATCGATTTGTATTTGAGAACTTGGCGTCCCTGACCGTACTGTATTTGAGAACATGGCGTCCCCGACCGATTTGTGTTTGAGAACTTGGCGTCCCTGACCGAATTGTATTTGAGAACTTGGCATCTCTGACCGATTTGTAGACACTGGAGGTGATCTGCACATGTTTTTCCCGGAATCATCTCTTGCCGAAAAGGGGAATTTGATTTCTTGCAATTTTGTTGAAACCATTGATTTTGGACTTTGGTAAATATCTTCCTTGTTGAGGGTAAGTCTCAATGGTCTTTCACGTTTGAATTCCTGCATTGGTTAGTAGAGAGGAAGATGCATACATGACATTCATGATGACAGATGCATGCATAGAACCAAAAATGATTGTGAGAGTATCTTTGCATATGTTCGCGAGATGATGCATTTAATTGCTTTCGAAGATACACTTAGCCTAAGCTTCTGGCAGGGAAATTATGATTTATGATCTTCAATCACTTAGGATTTTTTCTATTGATTCAAGTTTTGCGCATGTTACATGAGCCCTTGGGAGATTTTTGTGGGGATGCATGGTGATGAGAGGGGATGCATTGGGATGTATGTGTCTGGAGACTGTTTGGAACAAATTTTGAGCAAGTGGGGGAGGTGAGAGCCCTCGATTGCGATTTAAACAGTGGTTGTTGATGAGGTTTTGTTAACAGTATCACATGGACCTCAATCTTGATGAGATTGGATTCGGATCCCGGGTCTTGATTGGAATTTTCCCTCTCAATCTTGGTCATTTGAAGCTGATGCTGATAGGCTCTAGGGCACGTTGATATGAGTGAAGCTTCTTTCATTTGGGTGAGCTGTGACTTCGGCCGAAACCTTGTTCGGAGAATGATTTGATGAAATTGCTAATGCAGGGAGAAACCCAGATCTTAAATTCCGCTGCTACGGGAAGCTGCTATGCACCAAGTTCTGAAGCTGAAAATCTAGTTGTTGATGTGACTAGACCTTTCTTGTGACTTGATAAAATTCAGGTCCAAAGGACCATCTTGACAAAGCCCCCGGATCCTGAGTAGGCAAAGTCCAGATTTTGAAGAAGTGACTTGGCGAATCTATCTCGTAGTGAAGAACCCAATGTGGACCCGAAGATGACTATAGAAGCCCCATCTTGAAGAGCTGATAAGGAGAACCTGGGAGAACCGCTTAGCAAGCCCCAGCGTGAAGAAATTCAGAGCAGTCTTATTGCAAACAGAGTCATCATGTGACCAAGGAGGCACCTATCTTTTCAGATCTTAGTCAATCAGTCAACGGACAAGTATCATAAATGTTTACGTGTAGGGGCACATTTTTCGAGAAGTGGGAATGAATCCCGATTTTGTGTATACACACTCGCTTTAGGTTTGACTCTTTTGAGAGAGTATAAGCATCACAAGGTGTGGAAAAGTGTATGAAAGCCCCTGCAGACAGAAAGACAGTGTTTGGCTCTATTTTCCTACAATGTAGAAAGAGAAGACTTGTCGAGACACTTGAAAACTTGTCTTATTCATGATGATCACAAGGCTGCTTAAAACCCTTTGTTAATGTTCGGGTTATTCAACTCCTAAATCTGATATGAACAAATATTTTGATTAATCATAAGGAGAAAACCAACTGATATCGAGAATCAAGCTCGAAAGGGTGGAAAGTGTATAGGGACGATCCTTAATGAGACCGAATTTTTTTTTTTGAGATTTGTTTGTGGTTTCGACCGGACCATTTATGGTTGCCTACGTTCCCTCCATTATGAAGAGCTCAGGTCGCCGTAATTCGGGCTTAGCCCGATTGAAGAGAGAATGAATGTGAAAGTTCGAGATTTTGAGGTCCTTAGAGGATTTTGAGGATTGGAGATTCGAATAACATATCTCCTTAGAGTGTCCATGAAAGACACGGAAGCGGAGCCCCAGTGGGACATCCACGGCCAGTGTTTGTGGAGGAGAAATGAAATATGCTCACATGAAATGTCGAATGAATCAGATTTGAATTTGCACAATCTTTGATTGATAATTTTGAATCAAGATGGATTAGATTCCAATTTAAGCAAGCAATGAAGCATTAATTTGATTTAGGTCTTAAAGATATTATGATGAAATTGCTATCCGATAGGAATTGCAGCTTGGTTTTCGGGCTTTGATCGGCCATCGGGTGATTTGAGAAATTATGACCTCTTAAGATGAGAGGTCGGCTGGGCCTTTTACTGACTGAACCTCTAAAGATGAGAGATTGGCTTGCAGGGATGTGTTTGGGAAATCTATGGCGGGGAAGATTGATCGCCTGTAAGAATGAGAGGTCAAATTTTGACTTTGGTCAAAGGCAAGGGTAATGGTAACGGGAATGTCCTCTAAAAGCGAGAGGATGGCTTGGGATTGATTAAGGTAATGGTGAGAGGAAGTCCAAGCTATCGGGAACTTTTTGCGAACTTTCGAGGATTCGGGCTCCTTTTAAATATTGGAGTGCCTTTTGAGAAGTCGATGACTCTTTTTTTTTTTGACTTGGAAAGCCTCCTGAGGAGTTGAGGATTATCTTTGTCCTTCCTTCATGGCTTGAGATATTTTGCGCATCGCCGACTCTCGAAGTTAACTTCTTGGCCTTGCTTGGACTTATCTCATTAAGGAGCAAAAATGACAGCTAAACCAGGTTTCAAAACATGCCGATCATGAAATGAAAGGGTATTGTTTAGTGAGGGTGAGGTAACGGCTTTCCTATGGGTGAAAGGCTTCAGCCGCAATCCCTACCGGATGACCTAATTGAGATTAAGTCTTCATTGCTTGCTTAAGCTTTTAATGAGAAAAGATCCGTGCAAATTCATCGAGCAACGAGATGATGATGATGAAAGGGATGTGAGCATATGAGATGCAAGATGGGGAGTTGGTAAGCCCCAATTTGGGAAGGATATCAATTGATTTTCTCACTCCGATTAATTTAAATATTAATCATTTCAAAGAATTAGTGGTTGAGCAGCACAAGTGATCATCTAGGATAAAACCATTTCAATTAAGTGTAACGTGGGTGTGTAAGTGATGTCTCGAGTCTAGCAAGAAAAGAAAAAAGACTTATATAAAAGTTAGACATTTAACTACTATGTCCAAAATGGACTACAACGACAAATGTCCAGGAAGGACTTAGGGGAAAGAAAAATACTAGAACCTACGAAGGTTGACTAAAAGACTATTTTAGAGATAGGTAGCCCCTAGTCTAACCGCTCTTTGTTGTTGAACCATGCATTTACTCTTCGACGCTGGAGATGGGAGCTATCGCAGATCTTTCCACCAGGATTTCTTTGGCAATCCCTTGCTCAACCCAGCCATTTTCATTGCCTGCGATGACTGGTTCATCGATCTCACAAAAGGGCGAGTCAAATTCCCTTATGCCCATGAGTCTTGAATCACCAAACTCGACCATGTTGACGCTCATGTTGTTATTTCTAGGGAACTGGTTACTGATAGTATTGGGCCCTTCAGGCACCTCTAACTTCCCTTGCTCAATCAAACCTTGGATTGCCTTTTTCAGGGGGACGCAATCGTCTGTCAATTGCCCATGGTACTGATGAAAGGCACAACGCTTGGAGGTATCCAAAGGAGCATTGGGGTTTCTGGGCTGATAATTTTCTGAAGGCCAGAGCAAACCTTCTTTTACCAAACCTCTGAAGATATCACTCAAAGGCATCCCAAAGTTTCACAAGTCTTGGAGCCGGGATCTGGACGCATCAGGTTTCTTGGGAACAAAGGGAGTGGCATTGTTACAGTCCTGCCCTGAATAGGGCTGGGCAGGAGTCGTGTTGGAGGTGGATGAAGCCCGGTATCTGTAGGTAGGTGCAACAACTTGCTGTTGATTGTGAGCCCTCTCAAATTTAGCCCCGGAATTAACCATTGCACGCAAGTCCGCGTAGGGGAAGTGACTGAGGGAGGCTCTCAGATGTGGTTTCAGACATGACTGAAAGATGTCCAATTGTTCCTCTTCAGAAGGAGGGATGGCCATCTCACTGAGTTTCAGATTCCACCGCTTGTAGAAATCCCCGATGTTCTCGTCGGGACGCTGCACTGTTGTCTGCAGATCAACTCTATTTGTTTCCCATTCCAAGTTAGCTTTGTACTTCTCTGTGAAAGCACTAGTGATCTGGTCCCATGTGGCCCTGGCCTCGGGTTTTAAGCGGAAGAACCATTTCAAAGCCCCTGACTTCAAAGAGAGACTGAAGTAGTCGGCCAACTGCTGGTTTGTGAATCCCTTAGCTTTCATTGCCAAAGTGTATGTATCCAGGTGAGTTTTCGCGCATGCAGTCCCATCAAACAGATCTAGATTAGGCATCACGAATTTGAGGGGCAGGGGCACAATGGAGTCCTGGTCCGTAGGCCGGAAGGCAGACTTCTTAGCGGTCAATTCAGCAATTTGCGCTTTCATTTCCTTATGTTGTTCCATGAACAAAGCCAGATGAGGATCTTGTGGTGGAACCATGGCATTCAATCCAGTGACTGAGCAAGAGTGAGGAGTTACCACTTGGGGCACACTGGTGGAAGGGATACCATACTCCGGGGCATAGGTGAAAACCTGTCCTTGGCCCAAATTACCCTGGGGAATGTAGGTAGGAGCTTGGGCAAAGGGATAAAACCCAGCGGCTTGCTGTTGGCTTCCCATTGGCAGAGAAGGTGGAGGCAGACCTGAGGTAGCCGAATAGCTCGGGTTCCCGGAGTGAGACCCATAAGTAGGCTTAGATGCGGGCTGCTGTCCCTGGTTGTTGAATTGCATGGCTGGCTGTGGCGATGGTGTATAACCCGGGGGGTACTGCGGTCCTGGTGATTCTGATGAAACCGGGATGGAGGTTTGGTAACCCATCGAACCCTGAGTGAGAAATGGGTTTGTGAAAGCTGTGTTAGGAGCGGCTGAGCTAGCATCATTCTGAGGAAGGGCTCCTGACTGTTGTCCTGGACCAGACTGTGGGGGCATTCCAAACTGTTGCTGTGAAGGTCCGGATTGATCGGTTCCAAACTGATGTGGGATTCCAATTTGCTGGGGCATTCTGAGGTAACCCTAACCATGAGAAGACATTCCGTACTGGCTTTGTCCCCACTGAGGAACTGTGAACTGATTAGTGCCGTCAGGCTGCATGGATCTGGTGGTCTGTGGCTGGGGAGATGGCTGTCCCAGAGATCGAGGAGCATGGGTTCTGGTAGTGGTACCATAGGAGGTGGGTGGTGGCATCCTGGAGTAATCAGGGCGACTGAGAGTGGGATTGGCATCCTCGTCTTCTTCCACGGTGAAGGTGCCATCGGGATTGAGGCTGGCGGCCAAACCATGGCTTTTGATAGCCTTCATAAGGCTATTCAGCTGTGCTTCCTGTCGCAATCTCATCTGTTCTGCTAACTGATTCCACTGTTGTTCTGTCTGAGGGGTCCCGGGAGGCGGAGTGACATTGTTCCCATCATTACCGGCTGATGCAGACATTCTGAAACCCGGAGTCGAAACAAACGGCGAAGTTGATGATGTGCTTGACTCTTCCCAACTGATCAAACGGTGACCCGGTGTCCGGAACCAACCTTTGTGAGGAGCTGTGGGGGAAAAGGCACGAGGGTTCAGTGATTTGGGGATTGAAAGAGGGTAGGTGTTTGGGCTTTAGGCTCATGCAACATGCAGTTATTTGTTTTTGTTTACTTAAAACATGTCTTATTAACCTAATCGGTTGGAAAAGATTGCTCTTCTTTTTCGCAAACTACTCTGGATCCTAGATCAGTGGGCCCCGTCACTACGTCTATAAGCCCCTCGTATTCCACCTGTATTTCGACCTCCCAGGGTGGACAGCCCCGGGCGAGGGTCCTATAGGGCAAGCAGGTCCCACCGACCGAAAGAAAAGCGATCCTAAAAGTCTGGCGGGTAATCGAGTCTTAACGATCATTCGATGTAAATTACGGACAAAGCTGACGTCAAAGTCAAGATCATGTCCGAGGGCTCGACAAAAAGTCGGCATGATTTGGACTGATAAATGTCCACGATTGATCTTGACTTTTTGTCAATTAGGCCGTAATTAGGCATGGAATAATCGTTAATTCTTGATGACTCAGTGTCATGCTGGGAGTCAGTGTATAATTTGTGCCAGTCAGAGTCAAAGTCAAGGCGCCAGTCAATATCTGGTCAAAGTTCGTGGTGGAAAACCGGCAGAACTTTGACTGATTAGGGTCCCGAAAGATATTGACTTGGTATGCCGACTAAGACTTGAAAGGAAAGGTCTATACACAAACAGGGCATGACACAGACCAGACTAAAAACCAACCGGGTCTCGGACAAAGTGTGTCACGGACAAGTGCATGGTCGACACGAGGCTCCATGGGATGTTTGGGTAGTCCCGTGCTTGCACCGAGAGGCGTAATAAGACCAAACGGGCCGCGTCAGGGATTTCCCCGGGTTAGGGACGTAGTGTGCAGTGTAAGGTCACGTGCGCGTAGTGTGCAAGCAGTCTATCTTCTTTTTCTGAGTAAAATAGAAATTTTTCATGTGTCTTAAAAAGTATGATGCACGATTTTTTTTTTGAAAATTTTCTTCTTTTTTTTTTTTGAAATTCTTTTTTTTTTTTTTGAAATTCTTTTTTTTTGAAATTCTTTTTTTTTGAATTTTTTTTTTGAAAGTAAATGCACACATAAGCACATAAACACATAATTCATAATCCGAGGCAACGGGTCCGATATTCAAAATTTTGACTTTTCCGAGGCGGCCAAAGCAACACGAAAATGTGAAAAATCAACACACACCACAAATGATTTAAAATGCCGGGACGGAAGCTTGACCCTCAAAAGCTTTTTTTTTTTTAAACAATGATACCGGTACGTGGGATTGTTAAACCACAATTTATCCCCGACTCGTGTTAGGAGGCGAAAATGGGAAGTTTAATGGTTTCCACCAATATACCAAATATCATTTTTTTTTTAAGCTTATTCCTTCCCCAGCATAGTCGCCACTGTGATGATGTCGCCCGATTTTTGAAATCAAACGGAGTCGCCACGTCATTTTTGTTTTAAGGGCCAAAATTTTGAAAAATGCCCGATATCATAGATTTGGGTTCGGAGGTCACGTTACACGCCGGGAAGAACATTAGTGTTCACCCGGAATGCCTCGTAAAACGAGTCTTCCAAACATTTAAAATCATTTGTGTGTGTGTGTGTGTGTGTTACTTTGGCCAAAATAAGTTGAATCTGAAAAGTAAAATTTGGGAACTCTTCATTAGACTTTGAAAAAATTCCATGATTTTTGGTATGATTTTTGGGTTGAGTTTTGGGGCTCAAAAGATTTTTTGAAGTTGAAACACATTTCTGCCAGAATGAAAAAGGCAGTGGACACTTGACTTTGAAATGGATTTAAGGGCTTCAAAACTTCATAATCTGAGAAAACTTAGAGAATGAAAGTTGTTCCAGACACCTCAAATAAGATTTATGTGAAAGAATTTTACATTTTGGAGATGATTTGGTGGACTAAAACCTTCTGGAAATCTCAGATATGAAATCTGGACTTCCAGAGACTGAGGAACTGACCTTTAAAAGAGAATTTGAAAAATGGTGTTTTACTCACGCAAAAAATAAAGTAAAAATATGTCTGGAAAAATCTGGATGTTGGCTACAAAAAGTGATTTGTAGTGAACACCAAATTCCAAGTTTATCTGTGTCCAAAAAATTAGACCATGGACTGGGGTCTTAGAAAATTGCTACTGGACAGCAACTTCTCAAGAAGGAAAACATGATTTTAAAGGGGGTTTTGCATCCATGCTTGTCCCCATTTCCTTAGGCTTTGATTAGTGATCACTTGATATTTTAGTGGTGAATCAACTATATCAAGCCATCCTTAGGGTACATTAGGACTAAGCACTTCATTTGCTTGGGAAGGGGAATTTTATCCTTTGAAAATGAAGATTTGATGTATGAAAATGATTTTTAGGGTTTTGAAAATGCATTTGCAAGTAAGTAAGAACACTTTGAAGAGAATTTTGATCCTTGTAGAAGATCAACCATGGAGATGAACTTCCATGGTGATCTTCTTGGATCTAGGGCAAGAAGATGAACAAACTACATTTTGGAGTTTGAAAATGCATGCATGGATGAGAGATTTTAGGGTAAGAAGAGGGAGGTTATACCTATCTTCTTTTGAGTTTGTGTTGAATGGATTCAAGGCTTGAATGTGTTTAGGGTTTGAATTTGAGAGTGAGTGGGGTGATTTGGGAAGATAATCAAGAAAAGAGTGACAATTCTAGTGAATTCTCACTATTTTCTCCCTATTTTCGCCAAGGTGCAGTTGTGAAAATGTGTTGTCTCTCCTATTTATGTGACTGAAGGCCTCAATTTATAGGCCCTGGAATTTTACATTCCCATCCGCGCGGATTGTCTTGATGGCGTGCCTGGTGCATTAAATGCTGCACCAGGCTTTGGACAGGAAGAATAAAATTCAAATTAAGCCACCAGAAAATGTTCCAGCCACTTCCATTTCGGGTTTTTGACCCTTCTTTTACTTTTTAGGATTCTTTCCATGGTTTATCTTAAAATGGCAATCCCTAATCTACCCCCACTTTATTAGAAATGTTAGGAATTGTTAAAAATGTTAGAAATGTTAAAACTTTCGTTAATTTTCTAACGAAAATCCTAACAACTCAAATTGGAGCACTTACAGCTTCGCTTCAGATATCATTGTCTTTCCAGCCTCAA
This sequence comes from Adenophora triphylla var. japonica, assembly GCA_022495995.1. NCBI lineage: Eukaryota > Viridiplantae > Streptophyta > Magnoliopsida > Asterales > Campanulaceae > Adenophora > Adenophora triphylla. The sequence continues at coordinate 184,097 of JAFEMH010001368.1, forward strand.
TCAACGTCCTGTTCTTCCTTTCCACAATCCCATTTTTTTGTGGAACACCAGCTGCGGAGAAATTGTGATCAATCCCATGATCATCACAATATTGACCAACACCGTTGTTCTTAAATTCTGTTCCATTATCTGATCGAACACTAACGATGTCATCTTCTTTTTGAGTTTGGAGCCGTCTAAAGAGTGCGGTGAGAATCTCATAGCAATCATCTTTGGAAATCATCATCTCAACTCACGTATATCTTGAATAATCATCTACCACTACTAAAGTATATCTACTTCCTCCAATGCTGGCAGTGGTAATGAGTCCAAACAAATCTATGTGAAGCAGTTGTAAGCATCTTGAAGTTAATGGAGCGGTCTTGCTGGTGAAAGACGACGCGGATTGCTTACCAAGTTTGCATTTCTCAGGATGGTGGTCAGCCACTTTGGGTAAACCACGAACGAGGTTTTCCCTTCCAATATTTGCTAGATAATTGAAGTTCAAGTGGCTCAACCTCTTGTGCCATAGCCAACTATTCTCGCTCACAATTTTAGCTACAAAACAGAGATTAGTAATACTACATGCAGAATCTAGATCAATAATGTAAATATTACTCTTACGAATCCTTGTGAGTAGAGTGACTCCGGAAATTCTATCTTTGATAAAGCAGTTTGATGACGTGAAGTTGCAAAGCATTCCTTTGTCGCAGAATTGAGAAATTGAAAGGAGGTTGTGCTTGAGTCCTTCAACAAGAGAAACCTTCTCAATAGTTAGGTTTTCTCTCCTTATAACACCATACCCAATGGTCTTGCCTTTGTTGTTGTCACCAAAGGTTACAAACGGACCACTTGCTTCAATGACATCTTCTAGTAAAGATCTATCTCCAGTCATATGTCTTGAGCAGCCACTGTCAAGATACCATTCATTATCCTTGGAGTGACCAGCCATTAAGCAGAGGACCTGAAATGTAAACATTAAGAACGAGGTCCCCCTTTATTCCTTGGGTCCTGAAGTTAGCAACCTTTATTGACCCCACACCTGTTTGACAGAAGGAGGTTTACTCTTCCTGGCATTGGATGTGAACCGCAAAAGGCATTCTGCAGCCTTGTGACCTAAATCATCACACACAGAGCATTTATAAAAGCTACAAGCATCATGAGGTTTTACTAACTCCTTAATTTTCTTAGGAGTTGCATGCAGTTTGGGAGCAATGGTTTCAGCCTTGACAAAGGGAACTGGCTTTGGTTTGACCGCGTATTTTCTAGGAACGCTCTTCTTGCTTTTGAAGGCAGGAGGAGCGGTCGAAGAAGAAGGGCGGTCAGCCTTGCAATTGCCAGCACCACTTATTCCACCAGAAACGGTTGGAGTAGGGATGCGACCAACTCCATAAGCCATGTTCTCTGAATCTTCACTCTCAGAATCCTTTCCTTTCTTCTGAGAGTTTTTTCCATATTGTTTCTTTGGGTAGACATAATTGAAATTATGATGTCCTTTACCCTTAGAATTAGCAAGCTTCCCCTTAGAAATTTCTTTAGTTAGTTTTAAAATTTCCTCATCCTTTTCACAACAGGATGCACACTTCTCTTCTTCACCAGATCTAAATCCCAGACCTTCTTTAATTTCACTGGTCACTTGGGAATCTATGATTTGATCCATGGTGGATTTTGACTTTAGCCACCCATCAATAATCTTTTGGAGATCGTTGATTTGGGTAACCAGGTCATTATTTCTAAGCTGAAGTGCAGCAACCTTAGTTTCAAGGGTGCGGTTTTGATCAGCAACAGATACTTTTGATTTGGTCCTTAAGATTTGAAATTTTAGACCTCATCACAGTTTTCTCCGTCTTGTACTGAGAAATGACATCATGAGCTAATCCTAAAGCTTTCTTAACATTAGAGAACTTATGGATCATCATTTCTGCTTCCTTGAACATCCTTTCATGTTCCATGGGAGAAACCTCTTCCACCACCCTTTTCAAAATTTTCTTCTTTGGAATTACTTTTGAAGGTGGAGCATTTGTCGGAGGAAAAATAGGACGTGAATACGAACAATTTCCTATCTTAATGCTAGGAGTAAGTTTGACATCAGCATCCAATTTAAAATATGGAATTTTTGTATAAACCTCTTAATCTTCCATATCCAGCGACTCGATTGACTCAGTATCTGACTCATCGAAAGCATCTGCAACTAAGCAGAGATTAACCTCTTCGGTTTCTTCATTACTTCCATCATCAGAATCTTTTTCAATCCATGTTGCTAATTCCTTGGAATTCTCTTCCTCCTCAGCAACCATTCCCTTGCGACGAGAAAATTTCGCAGGAGAGGTTTTCTTTTTCAAGTATTCATATTTAGGCTGTGGACACTCAGATGCAAAGTGACCAGGTTTTCTACAGTTGTAGCAAACTAGATCACCCTTTTTCTTTGTATCTGCAGCCTTAGAAAATGTTGCAGGAGGTTTGCCTTTAGAAAATGTTTTTGTGAAAGGTTTTGAGGATTTTCTAAATTTTGAAATCTTTTCACAAACATGGCAAAATCATCATCATCCATCTCGATGAGTGATGAGGTTGATATGGAAGGATCATCGGTTTGATTGGATGTGGATGGTTTCTCCTCATGTTCCACGATGGACATGGAAAGGGATTTGGTTTTCCCTTCAATCTCTTCAATGTGATTTAATTTAAGCTCATAGACTCTAAGATTGGCGTACAAGTTACTTAACGACCAAGTACCCAAAACTTTGGAGTCTTCTAGAGAGGTTGCTTTATTTACCCATCTAGAACCTAGAGCAGCTAGGAAAGTCATATTGATTTCCTTATCAGTTAAAGTTTTACCAAGAGATTTACAAGCATTAACTACCTCAACATAGCGGTCGTAGGTTTGACGCAAGGTTTCATTGGATTTTCTGTTGAAGTTGTTGTAGGATCTTTCAACAGCATATAATTTGTTTTCCTTGCATTCGTCATCACCTTCGAGGTAGCTCTCTATGGCATCCCACATCTGCTTTGTGGTTTTGAGATACATCACATTTTGAAGGGTTGAAATGGGAAGGGTTTCAGAAATGATATTCCTTGCCTTGCTGTCCAAGGTAGCTAATCTTTTCTCTTCATCCGACCACTCACTCTTTGGCTTCTTGACCTCTGGAATTTATACACTGGTGGCTCCATCGGTATTGGCCTTCATGGGAACGAAAGGGCCATTGATCACGCATTCCACCAACATCTCATCAATAGTCTCTAAATGGATAAGCATTCGGCATTTCCAGATGTCAAAGTGGTCTTCGTCTAAAACTGGAATGTGTGAATAGTTAACAGTTGTCATCGTGTTTGAGTTTTCCATATTGAATCGGCACACAAGCTATTAAGCTTGAAAAATAGTGGTTTTATAAATGTGTTAAGCTCTGATACCACTTGTTGGTCCCAAAGGTGGCAACAAGGGTAAAAAACAGCTAGAAGGGGGGTGAATAGCTGTTACAAATTTTTCTCCCTTTTTTTAAAACTAAACCTCTAATCTTACAAAACCGCTTGCAGTTAATAAGATACTGCAAGTAGTAGTGTAAAATGCACAGCGGAATATTGAGTTACAAAGCGGTTTTGGAAGAGCGGTTTGTAAAGTTGTTTGTATAGTGCAGTTTCAGTGAGTGAGGTTTACAATCAAAATGAGGTTTAGACAATGTTAACTCCAAACACAATTCATAACTAAGGATAACTATAATAAAGATCAAACAGAGATAAAGATAGATAATCAGTAAGCACAGGAAAATAGATGCAGAAAAGTAAGAACACAATATTTGGAGTGGTTCAATCGTTTAAACGATCTACGTCCACTACCAAGATGGTTAGTCTTGGATTTCTAAGAGAGATTTTATATTGAGTATATGAGAGATTACAAAGTACAATGAGTAATACTCATATCTAAAATCTTTTCTATGAAGAACAAATCCTAGACTATAACCAGTGTATCTCAAATGAATAATCTATGTGATTAAACAAGTGAGGTGTGTATGTGTGTTCAAGATCAAGGCTCTTTGAATCTAAGAGATGTAGAGCACAATGATTCTTGATGTGTATAAGGCTTGATTTCTGGGCTGGGATATTTTTCTTGAAGTTGAAGATGAAGATTCTAAGGGTTAAATAATTTCTGGGCAGAGCTTCAGCTTCTTATGAACACGTCACTTTCAATTTTCTCAAGCAATCTTCAAATAGTGAAGATTGGGGGTATTTATACCCAAGCATCCAAGATATAGCCATTGGACACAGCTGTTGCAAGGACAGTACTTGATGCTTTCCCATTGGTCCACATCAACCACTTTTGTCCTTAGGAACTGTAGTTGCAGGTAAAGATGATCAGACCTCAGCTGCAATTAAGGTGGTTAGGACATCTGTCACCTTTTCAAGATCCTTGCAGATCTTGTCTGAAAAGTAGTCACGTGACAAGATATGGTGGTTGACTTTTGATATTTGCTGACGTGGATTCCAACGGTCAAATGTGGTTCACTTCAAGTCTCAATCATTGGGGCGGTTCTGGTGTGCAAGCAGTTCTGAGTGAGCGATTTCACCAGTGGAGGATCCTAAAGTGCAAGATTCAAAGATGAAACTGCAATGCATTTTGCATGGAGCGGTTCAAGGTGGATTGCACTTAGGAGTTCAGGAGCGGTTTCACACAAGGATTCCACCAGGCGGTTTGCATGAGGCGGTTCTATGAGGAAATTAGACAAAGCAGTCAGAAACTCTGAACTGTATCCTCAGATCCAATGAGTCTTGTGCCAGTTCTTCAAGCCTAATTTAACCTATTCTATAAAATGGACATAGCTAAAAAATTGAAGTCTAAGCTTCATTACATATGGGCCTAAAGTCCTTAAAATAGACGGGAGGTTATGGTATCAATCAAATCTAATCTAAAATAGGAGGATTAAAATATGCATACCCAACACCAGGCGAACACGTCAACATATTCTTTGAGTAGATCTGTTAGGGTTTTTTTTTCGAGTCGGTCTCTGGAGAAACGCGTTTCTCCATAACTTATGGAGAAACGTGTTCTGGATATCCAGAAGCTTTGGAACGGATATCCAGAAAAAAAGATTTGGGGCCATGGCCAAATTCTAAATTTCTGGATATCACTTTCATAAGGTTCTGGATATCCAGAACATTGAATATTGATATCCATAAGCTTTGGAACGGATATCCAGAAAAAAAAAGATTTGAAGCCAAATCCAAAGCCAAGACCAAATTTATGATTCTGGATATCACTTTCATAAGGTTCTGGATATCCAGAACATTGAATATTGATATACAGAAGCTTTGGAACGGATATCCAGAAAAAAAAGATTTGGGGCAAAGGCCAAGGCCAAATTTCTGATTCTGGATATCACTTTCATAAGGTTCTGGATATCCAGAAGCCTTGGGATGGATATCCATAAAAAAGAGTCTTGCATTGTCGCGCGACAAGTCGGGCCCGTTTCTCCATAAATTATGGAGAAACACGTTTCTCCCCAGATTTTACGTTTTTTTTTCTGCATCGGCGAAGAAACTGCCCACTTGTGTCTCTTTAGGCTCTTGCACTTACCCCAGGTTCACTTTAGTCATAACCTCTTTGGCAGCTTGGGCCCGATGGTCCTCTTGGTCTCCTACACGCTTGAGAACTTATTTAATGTATTGTTCGTTTAGTGTGTCTGCTTCTTTATCAAGTGAGTCATTATTAACTTCTTTTAAGTTGTTCGTTAACTTATTAGTTGTTAAAGTGGCAATGAGGGGATAATCTGAAAGGTCAAACTTTTCATTTAAGACAAACGGATACATTGTTGGCTACATTATCATAGTCTCCCGGCGTGAGGCCGTCGGACGACTCAGAGGACTGAACTTTGACAATGACAGACTCGGAGGGTTTGAGAGTAGGTTTAGGGAGATATGGGTGCAAGCCCAGTTTGTCTTCCATTTAAGTCTGGCTTGCCCTTGGTCCGGTGAAAGTCCACCCAGTTTTTCAGTGGCATTGCCGGATGCTTGGTGAGGGTTCGGGGGGTCGAGAGGCTTGGCTTCTGCTGTCCCGATCATGGCGATCATGCTATTTTTGGAGCCCAGGTCAATCAGGTTGGGTACCTCCATGAATTTTTCGAAAAGATTCTATAGAGCGGGTCCACTGAGAGCATCTTCCATGAATTCTGGTTCCTTTTGCTTTGGAGTTACTATTTCGAATGTGGTCCTGGAGGCTAACCCGAACAGTCTTTTTCCCATGAAGAGTGTTTCGAGCTGCTCCTCTATGTCTGGGATTCCTTTGAATAAGTACTCATGCTGAACTATGGTGGAAATTGGTCCAGGTAGAGAAGTGATGTCGAGGAACGCTCCCCTTATCAGATTAGCTTTGAGTCCTCTGAAAAGCTTGAGGTCCTGTGCCAACTTTCCCATCCTTTATGTAGCCTCTGTGCTGACTTTTCTTGTTTCTTTCTCATCTTCATCAGTTCCGCTGTCGGTTCCCTCGGTTACATTGCTCCGGTTCACCGGTTCCCCGGCATTGTCGGTTCCTTTGACGAAGTAGCGGGCGAGGTCAGAACTGTAAGGTCGGAGGTTGGGTGTGCCTCTGTAGGTTCCCCTTTTACGGGCTGCTACTTTGGTGCTGGCGAGCCTTTTGTTTTCCCTGATGTCAGCTGGTGTTGGCACATAACCGAGTCCCTGGACTGTAGTGTGTTCCTTGACTTCGATGACTTGGTGTTGGCCTTGTAACCTTTTGTCGAGCCCCAGTCCTGGGATGAAGTTCATGAGTTTCATCATCTTCATGGCAGGAGGTATTTTGTCCTAGAATAGTGGAAGGTCCACCCTGCATATTTGGATCTTGGAAGTCTCCAAGGTGAATCCAGTTAATGCCATATCGTCATCATGCTTGATCTCTAACACTGGAATGTCGTTGGTGCAGGTCCCCTCGATGGTCACAGTGTCGTCGTAGACTATTGTCAGCTTGTTGCCTTACATGAACTTGATACATTGGTGAAAGGTGGATGCCACGCCGTTCATTTGATGTAGCCAGGGTCATCCCAGGATGGCTGTGAAAGTGATAGGAATGTCTAACACTTGAAATTCGGTGGGGATCATCCGCTTGCCGAACCAGATGTTTAGAGTAGTGACCCCGAGAACTGTGCGGGAAGTAAAGTCATAAGCCTTGACAGTGTGGACTGAAAGCTTCAAATTTGTGGGCTTGATGTCAAGCAGGTCCATCATCTTGGCGGGCAAGACATTCATTCCGGAACCTCCGTCTACCAGTACATGGTAAAGGCGACGCTTGTCCAACTGAACTGTGATGTAGAGCGGCTCATTGTGATTAGCCCCAAATTTTGGTAGGTCCAAATCTGTGAAGGTGATGATGTTTCCATAGTGGATGTTACCGAACATCTGAATCACTTCTTCTGGAGCTGCATCCACGGGGACCATGGTACGGGCCAGACATTCCTCTAGAGCTTGAGCTTATGAGGGTATGAAGATGTGAGCAGGGACCACAGGGAAATGTTCGCCTGGGTCTGCTTGAGCTGAGTGAGGATCGGGTCCTCCTTTCCGGAACTTGTTTCTTCGGGCAGACCGAGTTGCGGTTCTGGCTCTGTTGGCTTTTTGGTGGCCTTTGGCGGTAGCACATGGATTTGACCGGATCGGGTTAGAACATTGACATCAGGCTTAGTTCCCATTGCACAGGTTGCTTTGAGCTGAGCCATAGTCAGAGGAGGATTTTTCGAAGCACAGGGCCATATGTCCTCTCTCAATTCGTTGACGGTTGATGTCTTTCCGGGGGCTTCGGCAGCTTTCTAGATTCTGTCCCAAGATAGTGGTTTAGGTGCCTCTACAGGGAGGGAGCCTATGGTTCACCGCAGTTGTTCGAACGTCAGTGCGCAGTAGTGGTTTCCAAGACTGAATTGTGTATTGCTAACCCTCCGGGGGAGGCTAGAGAGTTCTTGGTTCATGCGAGCTGTCTCTCCGATCTCTTCACGGTATACTGCATTTTTCTCTATCTTGCTGAGCAGGCTCATGGCATTTTGGAGTTAGGAAAAGCAGTAGTCATGGTTTGCTAACTTTCCTCCACTTTTGGCCCAGATCAGCTCTCTTGCAGTAGAGCCTTCGTCGAGAGCTAGCGCTTGCGTTTCTTCCCATGTGAGAATAGCCAGCGCTTCTTTGAACCGTATGTGGCAGTCTAGATAAGCTTCCATCGGGGAGAGCTTCTATGCTGCTTTAATTGAGTGGCGGGTATGTCGGTAGGTGATTACACGGCTTCCCTTTATCAAGAACTAGGTTCAATGTCAATGCATACTAGATTTCTCAGGCCTTTATTGAATTTTGACGATGTATTTGTGTATATATGAGTGCCCTACATAATTTGGACTGTAGGAGGGATTGATTTGGGTAGCCAAACGCAAGTTTGTGCATGATTCTCTAGTATGCACGCCAAGTGTTCGATGAAATGCTCCAATAAAAAATTTCTTCTATTTTCTTGAAATTTTTGCCATGGATGATATCTGACAATGTTTCCTTGTCTTCCCTTATTTTGCAACCGTATAATCCAACCAAGAAGTGTCGCGGTAGTGCAACATTTTCCAAGGCCCTATGGGACAGTCAAAGTCCTGAACGGGGTTCAGGCCCGAGTGGAGTAGATGGGGCTTCACACTTTTGTAGATAACATCCGCGGTATGAGGCGGACTCCTCAGGTTCTCCAAGCTATCAGGTAGAGATGGTGGGATAATACCCACACGGTTCATTTACACTTCGGGGAAGCGACTATGGACCCAACCGACTTTCTGGCCATTACCGGGTTGGATTGAGCCGGCGCTCCTCTTTCGGCGATTGGGGGTTACAAGCCGGCGAGCCCAGCCGAGTGGAGGCATCTTATTGGTTTTGTGCCTAGCAAGATCAAAGGATTTGCTATTGAACTTGCTCCCCTTCGCGGCCAAATTGAGGCCTATGCTGATAGAGCCAATGCGATCACGGACCGAGTTGTGAGGGGTGCTCTCTGGTACATCCTGTCAGAGACTATTTTTGCCAACCATTCCTCCTCTGCTCGTACCGCTCTTTTGGGGATTTTGGAGGATCTCGACTTGGTGAGCACGTACGATTGGGGCTCAGCTGATCTGGCTTTCTGTTACCATGCCATGGATGAGGCATGTAGGCACACCAAGGATACCATGCAGGGGTATTCTTATGCTTGGGAGATATATTTTCTGACTTTTTCTTGTCGTTTATTTGCACATTTTATCCACGCTTTGTACTGAATACTGCTATGTTTTCTTTGTACAAATATGGGGGTATGCTGTCTTTTCTTTGCACAAGTTTGAGCTAAATGAGCGTGGGGCTCAGTTTTCAGATATCAGGAGATGGAGCCACTCCAACCGTACCGTGGATGAGGAGGAGGGGGAAGATTGGACCTTTACTATCGAGGAGGCGAGGGTCTTGCTGAACAGTTTCAGCTTTGAGCAGTAGGGCTTGTATCCTTGGACCCTGTTGGAGAACGCGATGCATAGCGTGTGGACCATCACAGATACACAGAGGATCTTGGTATCTCTTGAGAGAGATACCATGTATTTAAGTGAGAGAGTCTTCCCTCAGCATGGCAGGGGTTCCTCGTCAGGAGAGTACCAGAGGATCCGCCCAGGGAGATGTACCCTACTTTTCCTGTTCCTGCCGAGGTATATGCCAAGTATGTGAATAGATATAAGCCAGAGGACTGTGTGGTCCCAGGGGCTTCGTATGAGGAATTCTTGCCTCGTCTGATGGGTCCCCTTGTGGTGGGTGGTAGGCAGCCGCGTGCACATGCTTCTGCTTCTGCTTATGGCTCGTCAGCCCCTGGCTCTTCTTCTCAGTATGTAGGTCATGTGCCCTTTGTTCCGAATTAAGGTCCTCCGAGCTACTCGTACATGATGGGAGGCATGTAGATGATGGGCTCCATCCCGATCACGGATCATATTCCTTAGGGTTATCGTCTCCCTCCCAATGTCTCTTCGGTAAGATTGATACATTTTTTTTCTGCTTATACTGTTTCTTGTATCGTCCATATATGTGTATATGTCTGATTCTTTCTGAGTATCTCCTTTTGTTAACAGATCACCATGTCCGCGACAGATTACAACCGTGGGGCGAGAAGGATGGTCGGATTGATGGCCTTGGTGTCGGACCTCTCTAGAAGCTATTCCATAAGGCGGCTTCGGCGGCGTCGACGCTTGCCTCTGCGGTGACCCCTACTTGCGGAGTCAAGTGTTCGAGGAGGGACGGTAGCCCCGGTGATGGTGATGATGGCGACGCCGGTAGCTCGGGAGATATGATAGCATAGGTCTCCCTTACTCCCCCGATATTTTTGAAATTTGTCTGGAATCTATAAATATTGGCCGGGTTGGCCCAAAACATCTTTTTTTCTTTCTTTGGTACATGTTAGCACGTAAGCTGCACAAAAACAACAATTTTTTTCTTATATACTAACCTAGTTCTAATTAGTTTTAGCTTTCTCGACTTCCGTGGTGATGTCCACGAGAAAAGTAATGGGCAATTCCGGTCAAGTTTTGGGTATGGTTTTGGCATATGTACTGCGTATGAGGGATATATTTGCAGGTTTCGAGACTTGTTTCGGCAAGTCGGGGCTAAATTGGTCTTTTGTGCAGAGATCTGCAGAATTTACAGAAGGGTTGTCTCGCGCGGGACAAGGTGTCTCACGCGATACACGCTTCCCAGGCAAGAGTTCTTTTCCTTTTCGAATAGGATTTTGTCAAGTTTTCCTTTATAAACACATGTGGTCCATTTCAACACCACATTCAGGCCTCTATACTCTGGAGATATTCGATTAGGACCAAATTCTTGCTTTCTTCTTCAATCATTTGATCCATGGCTTCCAAGGAAATTGTTCCAACGTTAATGATTGTTGATGAATTTTCTTTGCCTCTCGACGCAATCCAAGCTTTCAAGCAAGCATCAAGGTGTTTTGTGAGATCATTTCACAATCATGCTCGCAATAGGTTTATTGAAGAATTTGGATTTAGAATCCTCTTTACTTTGAAGAACCTCCAACCGGATTGGAATCTTTTGCCCAGCTGCTAAATTTTGGGATCCTTCTCTTCATCTCTTCAATTTCTCCCTTAATGAGATGGTACCCACCATGAAGGAATTCGTCACTATCTTGGATATGCCTTTGACCGGTGAGATTGCGATTTCTAAGTATGATAGAAATCATTCAGAGGCTTTGAACGGATTATTGGGAATCCCCCTTGATATTTGTTATGAGTTGGTTCACCGCCGGTGGGTGGATTGTTCTTCTTTTCTTGAACGCTTTGGTGAAGATTCGGATGATGATGCTTTCCATGTTTATAAACGAAATTTCTTGGCCCTTTCTCTTTTTGGAGATGTATTGTTCACATGTAGGGGTGGCTTGGTTGACTCCCAATTGGTGGAAATTGTCTTGCAAGCTAGGAGACGTTCTAGGAACATCCTTCCTTTAGTATTGGGCGAGACCCTTCATGGTCTTGATGAGCTGCATAGGATCGGTGCCATGACTCAAGGGAGTCCTCTCTTGTTGACTATTTGTCTTAGAGAACATCTCAAATTGGTAGCTCCTCAATTGGAGTATTCCCCTTTTATGTATCACATAAGAAAGCTTTTGATTAAGGATCATTCGAAAGATGAGTGGGCTCAATTGATTGCAAAGGCCACTACTACAGATATTCTTTAGTGTCCACCGTTTTGGAGATTGAACAAGTATGTTGCCAATACTAGGGGTTTTGATAGAGTTGTGCTTCCGGGTTTGCGAGATTCCTCTTTCTATTTTCCTAAGCGGGTGCTCCGACAATTCGGTCAGCAACAGGACACTTTTATTTTTGAAGGAGCCTCTCGTGAAGTATCCTACATTGGTCTAGAGTTTGCAAGGGTGCTAGCTCAAACTTGGGGTGAAGGGACCAGTCGAGATCGTTGGACGAACCTTCGAAGCTTGGATGCAAGTGTCTTCTTATCGGATAAGTACTTGGATTGGTTCTTCCATAGTGGCAACCCAAATACGGAAAAGATTGATGAGATGCGGCGTCCATTGTTAGGAAACTCTTTTGTGGAGAGCAGTGTTTTGAGAAGGAGCGAGGCTCAATCGGATCCTACTAATGTAAGAACTAATCCAACCCAAGATTTCCTTGATGAGGATTGGTATGAAAGAAGAGGTATCGATCTTCCTGGAAAGATGCAAGCCTTGGATAGGTCCAATGTCTTTAAGAGGCTTTCAAAATCTGTTTTCACTCACCTTGTTGGATGTTCTTCCTTGAAGGGCCTGAATCGCAAAAGAGATCGAGATGATGGTAGTGATCATGTCCACCGGCCTACAAAGTCAATGAAAGGATAGATCCTAGAGAGTACCAAGAAATTGCTTTGATAGATCAACTAGGGGGATTTTCCAAAAGAATTTCATAGGGGGTTTTGCCATTCAATAATTTTGAAGGGGTACGATTAATAAGGTGCCCTGCCGCTAATACACACTCCCCCCAAATTTTCACCGGTAATTTTCCTTGAAACATTAAAGCACGAGACACATTCAAAATATGTCTATGCTTCCTTTCCTTCCATTTTGTTGGGACGTACGAATGCAAGTGGTGTGGTGCTCAGTGCCATTTTCAATAAAATATTTTTCAAAACAAGTAAATTTCGTCCCGTTGTCACTCCTAATTTTCTTGACACGTTTATTAAATTGTCGTTCGACCATGACAATCAAATTTTTCAAATTTTGAGAAACATCACTTTTGGATTTAACCAAGTAAACTCACACGACACGAGAGCAGTCGTCCACAATGGTCAAAAAATAAACGGCTCCACACATTGCTGGCTTTCGGTAATCACCCCAAATATCACAATGAATTAAATCAAAAATTTCAATAGAATTATTGTCACTAAGCGAAAACTTATCCCTACTCTGTTTGGCTTGACAGAAAATCCCACAAACGTCTTTATCAATACTACTACGATTAATAAAAGGTAATAAACCAATCACTTTACTTGATGGATGTCTAAGTCGCTGATGCCACAACTGATAGCTTCCAGATTCTCTAATGTTGCAAGCTTGCGTCCCTGTTGATCTCCTCAAGTAGTACAACCCCCCGTCTTGTTCACCCGTTCCAATCAAAATCTTCGTGGCTCGGTCCTGTACAACACAAAATTTGTCACAAAAATGCATTATATGATTGGAATCATTCAATAATTGAGAGACAGATAAAAGATTGCAGTTAAATGTGGGAGCATATAAAATGTTTCTCAAACCCAGACGTGATCCGATGGCAACGTCTCCTTCTTTTGTGGTGATCATATATCTTCTATTGGGCAATCCTATGTGGTTAGCCTCAATCTGTCGTATGTTCTCCAATAGAGCAATATTACATGTTATGTGTCGATTAGCTCCACTATCAACTAGCAAAGGTTCATTATTTGTCTTACCATTCATTCTCCTAGTTGTGCGGTCAGTTGTGCGATCAATTGTCTGCACATACTCCTTGAAGTGAGTCCATTGTTCAGGCGTGAACCCCAGCAAGCCAGCCCGATCATCATCTGTCATCCCAGCAGTTCCTTAACCGCTAGTATGCACCGTGTTGACTCGTGGATTGAATCTTCCCGTAGCCGAAGTATTTCCGCCTCATCCCTTCATGTTCCTTAAGCGATGTTCTCCCCACCAATCTAGATACCCCACCAGTCTGTAGCATGTATCTACATCATGTCTCTTTTTCTTGCAGTGAGAACAAACAGCACTGCTCGCCTCCTTTCTCTCTATCTTCGAACCACTTGTACGATCAGTTGTGCGCATATTTGATCCCACAACTGTCTAAACAGCAAAGCTAGCAGGCACTGGATAATCATCATGCAGGCTGTCCGGACTCTTTCATCTCGTGCAACCATGGAATATGCGTTTTACATTAGGCAAAGATTCTGTGTTCAGTATGGAGGATTTCACGTTCTCAAACTTCGGTGCATCAAGCCCCATAACGAATTGATGAACCCTCTTGTCTTCACGTCGTTGGACTAGCTTCGTGCTAATGTTTCACCTGCACCCCTTACATGAACAAGTCAGAAATGTATCAAAGTCATTCAACTCGTCCCATAATTACTTCACGCGACCAAAATAGGCCGCCACACTTTCACCTTTCTGTTGCTTGCAATTTGCTAAATCCGCCTTCAATTGCTGAATCCTAGGTCCGTTTCCAACCGAGAACCTCTTCCGCTAATTGTCCCATATTGTCTTTGCATCATCCACATAGCTCACCGTGGAACGAAGGCTTGGCTCAATGGTGTTAAAAATTCATGAAACTACCATTGAGTTTACCGTTTGCCAATGTTTCAATTAATCTTCCATGGTAAGTTTTTCAATGGTTCAATCAATGAAGACTGTTTTTGCCTTATCCCTCAATGATCCCTTCAAAATTCTAGTCCATTCTTCAAATTCTCGCCCTTCAGTTGAACGTGAGTGAGATCATTCCTGGATTGTAACTTGTCGAAAGAAAATATGGAGATCGCCTCTCATCCATAATTTTCTTTTCTCCGCTAGCCTCGGTGGTCATGGCCGGACCAAAACCGTGCTCTGATACCAAGTTAGAACCGAAAATATGTGAGGGGGAAAATATTATCACTCCTTGAAGAAATACAATTGATACAACCCTATATATACACAATATTCTACTTTGACTAGTATTCTATCATAACTATATATTCTACTTTTTTATGTGAAAAAGAAATCTACCTAAATTACATATCTTATATAAAAAAACAAGATAACAAGAAAAAAGAAAAAATATTACAAAATATCTCCACAAGACCATACCCTTGGGAATAGAAATATGGCGATATATGGGCTATATATAATCATAGTTGCAGACTCCATGTATTAATAAATAATTTTGGTCACATTGAAAGCAGCATCATATATAACCTTAAGATTCAGCTATGATTTCAATAGTGAGGATATTAAAAACAATGGGAGATACACGCACCTGCACCAGTTAGATTTGTTAGGGGAGTAATAAACAATTTCCCTTCCTTATATACTCCCTCCGTCCCGTTACAAATCATACAGTTGGTCAACTGAATCAATTTTTTATCATGATTTTATGAATGTCTAGATATCTCTATGCAATTCTAAAAAAAGTTATTGATAGTATTTCTAATGGTGAAGCAATAATAATTTTTAAAATTACAAAGAAATATCTAAATATTCATAAAATCATTGATCAAAAATTCATACAATTGACCAATTGTGTGAATTGTAATGGGACGGAGGATAGTATATAATTGACCAATTGTGTGAATTGTAATGAGATGGAGGGTAGTATATGTGTGTGTATCATTAATTCTTGTGATTTTTATGTTTCTGTTAGAATGGCCCACACTTGAATGAAATTGTCAAATAGCTTTATATAATTGAGAAAATTCACAAGTTTTGAAAATAGTATTGTCAACAATAAAAACAAAAATTTTCACACAAATCCAAAATAAATGGAATTAATTGAAATTTCAAAGCAGCAGAAATAATAAAAATAAATACTCCCTCCGTCCCATAAAACATTACCCATTTTACTATTTTGTGCGTCCCACTTTAAAGTCCCACTTTCCTAAAAAGGAATTTTTTTAATACTTCTTTATTCATGGGACCCACTTGTCATACTCACAACACTTTTCAAACTTACTATTCTCTCCACTCATTCTCTCTCCTCCCACTCACAACACCTACTTTAATAACATTATTTCTTATTTTCCGTTCTCAACGGTAAAGGGATAATGTTTTGGGGCATTTACAAAAAACTCATTTTAAAAGATGGAAATTACAAAAAAATACACACAAGATGGAAATTACAAAAAACTTTTATAAAAATTACAAAAAACTACTTTTGTAAATTGAAAGCACTATTTTCTTTAAAAAAATCAAAGAAAAATAAACATAAAATGTAAAACAATCTTGTCATTCATTTTCAAACTTTAAGTTTTGCACAAATATAATTCATCATGAACAATTTTAAAAAAAATCATTTAGTGAGAACAATCCATCTCATAGCAACAACAATCTAAAAATCATCGCCTCTTGATACCACTTCCTTGCAAATGATAAACAACTGATAAAAACAACTGATAAACAATCGATAAAATAACCGATAAACAACCGATACAAATGATAAACAATCGATAAAAACAAGCGATAAACAATCGATACAAATGATAAACAACCGATAAAAACAATCGATAAACAAATCGATAAAATAATGTATAAACAACCGATACAAATGATAAACAAGCGATAAAAACAATCGATAAAATAACTGATAAACAACTTATAAAATAACTGTTAAACAACTGATACAAATGATAAACAACTGATAAACAACTGATAAACAACTGATACAAATGATAAACAAGCGATAAAATAACCGATAAACAATCGATAAAACCGATAAACAAGCGATACAAATGATAAACAAGCGATAAAATAATCGATAAACAATCGATACAAATGATAAACAAGCGATAAAACCGATAAACAATCGATACAAATGATAAACAACTGATAAAATAACTGATAAACAACTGATACAAATGGTAAACAACTGATAAACATGTTTTTCTCTTCATATCTAATGATAAACAACTGATACAAATGATAAACAACTGATAAATATTCCTTAATATTGCTGTTTTGGATATGTTTTAAAGAAAGTTTTCTAGCTTGTGTTACTGATTCCTAACTTGCTTTTTAAAGCTTAAATCACATGTCACGAATGATGAAAAAAACAAGTTGCTCCATTAGACTATATACGCACCCGTCCCAAAATAATTTTTCCACTTCTTTTTTTTTTGTCGTTACGAAAAAACTTCGAGCAATAATCTTGGTTAACTTAATTATACAAATGAAAATCTAAAACTTATTATTGAATTTTCATTAGGATAATTAAATCAATCTAAGATTGTTGATCAAAGTTCATTCGTATTCGTAGTAAGGGCAAAAAATTGGGACAAAATTGTTGCTCAAAATTCATTCGTAATAATGGCAAAAAAAAAGTGAGAAAATCATTTTGAGACGACAAGAAAATCATTTTGGGACGGGAGAAAATCATTTTGAGAGACGGAAGGAGTATACTTATGTTATGTTACATACACATGGACACATTTCAATTATGTTTATAGATGATTCAAAGTCCAACTTAAACGAGTCAAGGTTTGATTGAACTAATCAAACTCGAGACAGTTGAATGTACAAAGTTTAATTTCGTATTTACAATTAAAAAATAAATTGATAAAGAGAGATGGGTGTGTGTTTTGTGTGCAAAATAGTTTTTTGTAATATTCATATTTAGCTAAATAGTTTTTTGTAAAATCACAACTTACATGTTTTTTTTTGTAAATAGCATGTTTTTGAGTGAGTTTTTGATAAAAAGTCCTAATGTTTTTGTTGTGAAATTGGTGCTCCCCCGTTGCAATCAACACAAAGAAAACAACACACCCACACGTACAAGAAAGAAACAATCACACACAAGAACACAAGAGTTGTTTACCCGGTTCATTCACCAACTCGTGAACTACGTCCGGGGGCAATTGCCAAGCCAATATGTTATTAGTCTCTCTAATATGTTGCTACAATGTATTCTAGGCCGGATTTATGTTTATATAGTAATACAAGGAACCCTAAATCTAATTTAAGAAGAGTTCTAATCAAAATAGGAAACTGAATAAAAAACTGCTGCTGAAGATCCTGGGCGAAGCGCGGCCGCCCCTGGCCAGCGCGGCCGCCCTCAACAGCCGAAGCTTATACACCCTCGTTGAACCTCCAGCGCGGTCGCCCTCCACCACGAGCGCGGCCGCTCTCAACGACAGAAGATCCCGACGAGTTTTTCCTCCTTCGATCTCACCACCTCCTCCGACTTAGGCTCCTCCTCTTCCTTGTAGTTTAGGATCCAATCCCAACAATCTCCCACCGGAGACTAAACCAACAAACATAAAATCACCCATTAACTCCCACCACAGAGTAAAGACCTTCGAACACATTCCCCCTCCATATTGGCTTGACACTACCTCTCCTCAAGTACTAAGGCGAGTTGAAACCAAGCGACGTTTCAACCTCTCCGTGTTAGATCGTTCTTGCCTCCCCAAATCAGCTTCTACCTTGATTTCTCCCCGCAAGTCTAACTTCGCCTTCTCCCTCCTGACCCACCTTCCTCGCAATGCCTCCCCTTGAAACTTGGACACACCTTGTTTCTTGCATCGACTGTTCTTGGTCCGAAACCGCTCTCGTTAGGGCCCTTGGACATCCACACCGCGTTGATCAACTTTGTGTCCTCCCCAACATACCGTTTCTTGATGTCTCCCCTTTTACACCAACAGCCGATTCTTAAGCCTCTTGCTCCCACCGAACGAACATCGACATTGTAGGTAGAATACAACATCTTCCCCTTAACCCCACGAGCCAACACCTTAGCCCCTTTTGTGACTTCCCAAGACCCACCAATGAAAGAAACACCATACCCTTCACGGTCAAGTTGTCCCACAGAAATCACCCTCCTCCTCAAATCCGAACATGCATCACGTTGTGTAATTGTAAAACAGCCCCATTAGGTGTCTTCATCATTACATCCCCCTTACCTTTGATCTTCAATGGTTGACCATCACCAAGATAGAGAACCCCAAAATCTCCGGTTTTGTAACGCCTTATTGATTCTGCATCCCCACTAGCATGACAAGAAGCTCCGGAATCCAACACCCAATCTTCACCCGACCGCTCCTCCCCTAGGATTAATACATCACCACCATCATCCACCACGTGCGCACCACCACCTTTTCCCGGACAAATATAACCGATGTGCCCCAATTCACCACAATTGTAGCACTTGACCTTTTTCCCCTTAGGTCCACCCCTTTTTCTCTCCACCCTAAGTGCGGCCCCATCTACGGACGATTCTCCCCTTTTCTCTTTCCTTCGCAACTCCTCTTGCGGGACGAGATCTCTAACCTCCGTATACACCAATGCCGTTTCGACGTACTAATCGTTGTGACGGTAACCTCCCAACTATCGTGCAATGATTTTAGAAGAAAACAAGCTAGCACTTCATCGGAGAAAGTAATATCAACACTTTTCAATTGGTCCACCATACCTTTGAAATTGCCGATATGACTTCAGCATTTGTCCGTCCCCTTCGACATCTTCGCATTCGCAAACCTCTTTATCAAATGCACCTTATTGATATTCGACGGCTTCTCATACATGTCCGACACGGCGTTTGTAGCAACTCCACCGTTGTCTTGGCCTCCATAGCGTTCCGTGCAACGTCGTCGGTTAGTGGCACTCCTTACCGCTCCTAACGCCTTCCGATCCAACGTCTCCCAATCCCCTTGTGACATGTCTTCGGGCTTCTCCTTCAAGGGCTTATGAAGATCCTTACAATAAAGGTAGTCTTCAATCCTTGTCTTCCAAAACGTGAAATTCACACCGCTGAATTTCTCGATATGGTTCTTCATCTTGACTGCTTCACCAAAATCCCCAAGAACGCGATTCAAAATTAATCAACTAATGAAAAGATTTTGAATCCTCCGAACCAAAGCTCTGATACCAGTTGTTGTGAAATTGGTGCTCCCCCGTTGCAATCAACACAAAGAAAACAACACACCCACACGTACAAGAAAGAAACAATCACACACAAGAACACAAGAGTTGTTTACCCGGTTCATTCACCAACTCGTGAACTACGTCCGGGGGCAATTGCCAAGCCAATATGTTATTAGTCTCTCTAATATGTTGCTACAATGTATTCTAGGCCGGATTTATGTTTATATAGTAATACAAGGAACCCTAAATCTAATTTAAGAAGAGTTCTAATCAAAATAGGAAACTGAATAAAAAACTGCTGCTGAAGATCCTGGGCGAAGCGCGGCCGCCCTCAAGGCCAGCGCGGCCGCCCTCAACAGCCGAAGCTTATACACCCTCGTTGAACCTCCAGCGCGGTCGCCCTCCACCACGAGCGCGGCCGCTCTCAACGACAGAAGATCCCGACGAGTTTTTCCTCCTTCGATCTCACCACCTCCTCCGACTTAGGCTCCTCCTCTTCCTTGTAGTTTAGGATCCAATCCCAACAGTTTTGTGGGACGGAGGGAGTATAAGAGAATAGATTTTTTTCAAGTTATATAAATAAATATATATATATATATATATATATATATAACTTAATTGGTGCCCGAATAGTAAGACTTTTTTAAGAATAAAATGTTGGTACAAGGTCAAAAGTTTCCTAATGATTTTCATTCAATAGCACAGGGGAACAACTATTATAGAACACACTCTTTACAAAAACTCACTATCTCACACACAGAATCACCCTATGAATGAAAATTATTCACGATAACTCAATGGTGTTGGACAGTGTATTGCCAACACATGGAATAACACTGAAGAGCAATGTATTAACTTGCGCAAATCTCAACTTCTGGACTGGGTGATTGAAGCTGTCGAATGCTTGCACTTTATATAAGCTTCTAAAACTTGTAGCCTACTCAATCTCACCAGAAAAACAGCTATGAGAGAATACTACTTTTAAGCTCCACCTTCCAAGTTTGTAGGAGACTATGTATTACTATGCTTCCACACTTGTACCGCCAAGCTTATTCAACCTTGTACGCCTTATCTTCAGTTCTCTTAATTAGATAAGCATCTAACAATAATTACTTGGTCCCCACTATTACACATAAATGAGGATTTATGTGTAACTTCTTTTCTTTCTTCATTTGTCACGCGTAGAACAGCCAACATTGACTTGTTCAACCATGTTTCCAACAAACAAATAGCAAAAGACATGTAAACAATTAACTATTAATTTGTAATTTATAAATAACATGTAGTAACTATCCTCATTTTAAACTGTCAGCACACGACGACAACACAAGTGATAACACTGATATCAACACAGAAAACAACAACAATGGCAACAATGATGTAACACTGACATTGTAA
Source organism: Adenophora triphylla var. japonica (assembly GCA_022495995.1). NCBI lineage: Eukaryota > Viridiplantae > Streptophyta > Magnoliopsida > Asterales > Campanulaceae > Adenophora > Adenophora triphylla. Next base: position 205,029 of record JAFEMH010001368.1, read on the forward strand.
AGCTTTCTATATACTTTTTCTTGGAAACAAAGCAATTAATAATATAAAAAGAACATGTACAGAAACGATAAGAAGAGAGATAGAAGCACTAACAAGTTGAGTATTCAACATTTGTACTATACTTAAATAAAATAAAGAATTTGAAAGCTTGTATAAAAACAAGTACTAGTAAAAGAAAAGAAAAGAAAAGAAAAAGGTGGTACTGGTAACTTTGGGCTTTATAGTGAAAGCAGAGAAGTGGGAATAAAAAAATTAAGAATAAGTAAAAATGAAAAAGTGACACAGTTGTTAACTTATAGCAATGAAAAAGGAAATCTTGTGGTATGTATTAAATACAAGAAGTTGGGGAGGGATAATGTTCACCAGACAGACAGCTAAGAAAGAAAAATAATTATCGCAAGATTAAAGATGTGCCTTTGAACACAGTACTAACTCTTTTTCAAAATGAATTCCACTTTCAATAAAACACAAAATGAAATTTGTGCCATTAATTAGTTTGAGCAAACTGTGACTTCATTTCCTTTAATGCATTACAAAAGTTCTTGACATTAGTATGGAACATAGATAATTTATCAATTCACCTTGGCTTTACTATTTATTTCCTTTAACGTATCACTAAAATAAGCACAACGGTAGGGAAATCTATTTGTCACATCGGCAGAAGGTTTCAGGCTACATGTCGGACACATGGAAGCAAGATGGTTTGCGTTTATGGATGTGTTTTGATCTAATTGGTGCTGCAGTGGTAGGGGACGCCATAATAATTCTCTTTTCTAATGATATTGTTGACCATTCAGTCCACTCAAAATGAGTAGGGAGAGAGTATTTGCATCCATAGAATGGCTATGCTGCTTCTTAATGCATTACAAAAGTTCTTGACATTAGTGGAAGACTGTATTTCCTTTCCATGGATCATATATCAACCAACTCCACATATAACCATAAGGTATATGGACAGAAGACAAGATAATCCTTGTTGTTAATCATATTCTGATTAATTATTCTGTTTTAAGATTCTGTAAAGCTCTAAGCCTGGTTAGAAATTGCTTCAAAAAAGGACAAGCGAGTCTCTCTCCTACAGCCCTAGCCCTAGATAAAAAGTAAATGGAAATTAGTAGCATTTCATCCAATAGATTAACGTCAGAGAAACCAGAAACAACAAGTTTCCTTTAGAAAACATAAAGAGAATGAATGGGATGGGATTATTTATCTGGTAAAAGATCACATCACATGCATCGCCCTCTAGTCTACTAGCTTTCCCAATTACCAATCACAGTAGACTGTGCTGCTGTCATTCTTCAAAAATGGTGTGGAAATTTTCATCATTCACTTTCTCCGCATATTATAATGACTGAGAAACACCTTCCTACAATAATGTGCCACTGATTGAAGGGGCCGAGTTTCCTAATAATCAAAATATACTAGTAGATGAGGGATCAGTTGTACTAAATTAAATTGGATCAGTGGTTGTTGAGTCATCATTTTCTTGTATAATCTTTCCCACTTATGGAAAAGGGCTTGCCAAACTCAAGTTTTAGCATTGACCTCTTGAACCCCCCACTTATGGAAAAGGTCTATATAACCCCACTAAATTCTCTCTCTCTCTCTCTCTCTCTCTCTCTCTCTCTCTCTCTCTGAGCAAGTGTGCGTGATGAAAGCATGTTTTGATCTCAATATTTGTATCCATGTTTGTTTGCCACAAATAATTTCTCAAAATAATTATATGTACATGTAACCCATTGCATGACCATATAGGGTATGAAAGGCTCATATAGACCTCTATTTGCATCTCACACGACACATAAGTATATGCACATCCTCTAACATTATATTGTCATAATCCATCTTTGAGAAACTCTACTGTTACTTGTGGGACCACTTAACCTTTTCACATACTATAAAATTCATGCTTCCCTCATCCGCCTTCCAAACCAACTTCTACCTAAATATACCTTAACATCCTAGTCCGTGCAAAACTACAAGATAATACCACAACCATGCAAGCCAGTGAGATTGCAGAACTTCATTACCTAGTTCCTCCAAACCCAGCGCCTTACCCAGCGCATTTTAGCCTAACCCCAAACAATATACCAACTTTTGATTTTAGCAGAATCTCTAACCCATTATACAACCTTCCGATCTCTCCTCAAATTCGACAACTTACTCAGCAGACAACATGCTTTAGCAGTAACTCAACCTCTGATGAAGGAGATGAGCAACAATTAAGTATAATCAATGAGAGGAAGCAGAGAAGAATGATTTCGAACAGAGAGTCTGCCCGACGATCACGTATGCGCAAGCAGAAGCACTTTGATGAACTTTGGTCACAAGTTCTTTGGCTCCGAAATGAAAACCACCAACTTGTAGACAAACTAAACAATTTCTCAGAAACCCATGATCGGGTCCTTCAAGAGAATACTCAGCTTAAGGAAGAAGCTTCGGAGCTCCATCAAATTATCACTCATATGCAGCTTAATGGTCCTTACCCTACTCTGAGGGACCTAGACGACATCCAATGCAGCCCAGCTTACCTCGGAACTGATTCCTCCAACCAATCCATCACAAGTTCCTCAGACTTGCTTCCTTAAAGTGAGACTCACAATTGTCTTCTTTTTTTTTTTTGTTTCATGATAATGTCCAAGTAGATTGGTATGTACTTAAACTGTTCGAGATCGGAGAGAAATAGTTAAATAACCTCTTTATTATTCTTATTTATATCTTTGCTCTCAGACATAAAATTTGGGTAAGTATTTTAAGGTTCTTAAACAAAATTGCTCCCCATTTTAGAAGTAAATTTTTGAACTATAATCCAGAACTCCAAGGACAACAAGGCAACTGACCCTCGAGACTGCTTGCATCACAGACCTGCCAAAACTTGTCTTTCATTGATTGTATGATAACAATCGACCGTTGTTAGAGATGATTTACCTGTAAGAAGTATCACAGTAATTTGAAGTAGATCAAACAGTTAGATGAAAGGGGAAGACTGATTATGATAAATTCAGCAGAGAAAAGTTAAAATAAAAAGTAGTTATACTGTTGAATGAAGCAAATATAAAGCCAGAAGCAAGGAGAAATAGAGAGAGAGAGAGAGAGAGAGAGAGAGAGAGAGAGAGAGAGAGCAGTAATCATAGGCATGAAATGTGAAAACAAGTAAAGGGGAAATCACCCGCCCGTTGCGGACACAAATAAGGTTCTTGTATAGTAAACTCATTCTGTCCGTGTAGACATTGGACAGGGCATCAATTAGACCACAGCCACTTATTACCTAAGTTCTTCTATTCTGCATAGACTTGTCAATGTTCTCATGTCCAAGAGAATCAAGACCTGAATGTCGGTAGTACTTCACACAAGTCAAGCTAGTTATCTGGTTTAAATAACTGCTTTAACTATGGAATAACAAACTGAGTCTCTGACAAAGGAATATAGTAGATTCTGCAAATTTGCTCGTAGCTAGATATGCATTTTGTGAACAATGAACAAACATAGGAGGTGTAAGGATATTAGAACATGACAGTATTAAATAGCATTGTACATTGTATCTTCTTATTTCTTTTTTTATTTTTTCCTTTTTGGATGAAAATACTCAAATTGGTAAGGTTTACTGCAAATAGACGAGACTATATCAAGTACAGCTTATCAGATATAGCTTCTCTTTATCTTCATACTTTTAGCATTACAATTTAATCTTCCATAAGTATCACTTCATGTACAATATCACAAGTAAACAAAGTACAATACTAAGAGAAGTACTACAGCAGGGATTGCATTCAAATACAGTTGGAATGCAACTTCTGTTGGAATTTTGGTTTTGGAAAGTGAGGTTTGACCGACTTTTGACCAAGAATTCCATTGGGTTCCATTTTAGGAAAATGGAAATTGATTGCATATTAATAATCTACATTTGGAGTAGATTAATTTGATATATTTACTTTCTCAAAACCAATTAGTGGTGAATGAGAAATTAATGCTCAAAGTATGCAAAATGAAATGGGTATATGAAGAGTTTATGGGATATATAATAGTTATCCCACATTGCTTAAAGATGTAAAGCAATGATAGTTTATAAGTGGACTCATCCAAGGAAGGAGACATCAAGTTAATCTCCTTGGGCCAACCTAGTTGGACCATTGGGCCAACCATGCAAGGAGTAGTCCAATTGTGCCAGTTTTGTACGAGCTCAATTTGGACCACACCCGCGAAGCGCGTGAAGGGTGGAATGGGCGGTTTAGGGCGCACTTTGCACTTCGCATCGTCGCTAGGAGCTAAGGAGCCTTAAACTTTTGACAAAAGTTGGCTCGGTTCACGGTTCGATTCGGTCCAAGGTGGTTCGGTTCTGGCTAGGCTAGGTCCGGTTGGGCCTGGGCCGAGTTGGACTGGCTTCGGGCTTGTGGTTGGCTTGGCCCGTATGGTTCGGACCATGGGTGGTGTAGTTGGGCCGAGGCCCAGATCTTGGATGCAGATTCCAAAGGGTGCTAGTAGGTTCATCGAACCGGATAATGGGTAAAGGTATGACCCATGCCGTTGAATAGGTGGGTCGATCCATCGATCTCGGCCCCTTCATCCGAATCTGATCCAATGGCTGAGATTCCACCAGGCACCAATAGTACTTATTCCCAATGGGTACAACAACTCTTCATAAACTATAAATAGACCCCTGGTTTGACAAATTAAATCACTCATTCATCAAATCACTTCTATTTTTCACAAATTCACTCTCTATTCTCACTAGAAGTAGAGAATCAATTATCTTACAGAGTTAACTAACTCAGTTAGATAATTAACTGAATTATGAAATTCACTAAGAATTCAACGGAATTCTTAACATCATATGTTAGAAGATAGAGCATCTCGTTGCATAATTCTTCTTCAAAGTCTGGAAGTGTCAAACACGAATTTTGTTCGCCGAAGTCATTAATTTGGAGTGCTCCTATTAATGACTGTAAAGTCGTTTTATCTTGAGAGAAGATTGCCGCAGACCGTTAGCACCAGTGCGGGGCAATATCTTCTTGCGGAGATTGTGTCCAACACAAGACTCGACTTCTTTAATTATCCGGTTTGCTTTAATTTCCGCATTCTATTTTATCTTTATTTCCTGCCTCGTTAATTATGTTATGGTTCATTATTTTATTTGTCATTTCGTTAAATTCAAGAAAGCCTTATTTATTGTCAAATAGACAATTTCCCAACAATCGCAAGAAGATATTAACGTTTTCTTGTTTTTATGACAAATATGAGCCAATGATGATGGACAACCGAAGGACATTATCGTTAGAGACTTAACGAGAAAAATAACGGTTTCCAAGGAAGGATAACTAGAAGAGCATTGGAAGTTAACTAGAAGATAACGAGAAGGTCAACAATAATCCCGGAAGTGATTCAAAGAATTGTTGACAACATGGAGCGGACTTATAAACAAAGAAGTTCATGCATGGCAGATATCCCAGGCAAATAACCGGAAAGGAAGAGAATGATGATCCAAATTTGCCAAGGCAAAATATAACCTAAGAGGAAGAGGATGTTGATCCAAAATTCGCCAAGGCAAATAAACCGAAGAAAAGGAGGATGATGATGATCCAGATCCAAAAAAAAAAAAAAGACAGATAGCCAATCCGCGAAGACAAATAGCCGTAGAAGAATGGGATCATGAAAATCTCATATGTAGGACGTACATACTGAGTGGACCAAATGATGCCCGTTCAAAGATCACTGTCTCGTGGGGACAACCAAAGAGTTATAGAACTCTTTGGAACGGACTATAAGGTTCAAGGAACCAAGTCCAAGATTTGTTACAAGATATGGTAAGACCAATCACGTAGCAAAAAGGTTTGTCGTATTCCAAGAAAGGTAATGGACAACATGAATCAAAGCCAACGTCAACGAAAGGTTGAATAGGCTTGATTGAGAACTAATGGGGTTTGAAGCCAACTTAGCAAGTTGAAGGTCAACCATGAGAATGGTGGATAGACACTGGAGCTGAAACTACCCACCATATATATGCTGATAAAGAGAGCTTCTCATTAAACACTCCTTTCAATGGAAGGAAGGTGTAAATGAGAAACTCTTCTACTTCCAACGTCGTGGGACTTGGAAGGATCATGTCAAGATGACTTCACGCAGAACCGACTTCTCGTGAATATGCCGCATGTCCTGCATATTCGCAAGAACCTAGTTTCTTGGTAAAGGGTACTTTGCCTATAGGCAAAGAGCATCGGTGTTTCTTATTTTTGCCTTTTGAAAGGTTCTAATTTATGGCATGATAAATTAGGTTATATGAATTTCAACACAATTAAGATGTCAGTGAATCAAGAATTAATTCTCATGAATAAATTCATTTCAACTGACAAGTGTGAAATTTGCGTGAAAGATAAAATGACTAAGTCATCATTTTCTTCAGTAATAAGAAACACGACACCTCTTGAGTTAGCTCACACAAATAATTGTGATCTAAAGTTAGTGCAAACTCGAGGTGGGAAAAAGTATTTAATTACTTTATAAATGGTTGCACAAGACATTCTCTTAATAAGGAAGGATGAAACCTTGGAGGCTTTCCAAACTTATAAGAATGAAGTTGACGAATCAACTTAATATAAAGAAGATTCGAAAAGCTACAATGAGGGGAATATGCGGCGCCGTTTGAGGATATTTGTGAGGTTTCCGACAGTATTCATCAAACGATCGCAACATATTCAACTCAGTCTAATGTAGGAGCAAAATGCAAGAATCATACTCTTAAGGAGATGATAAATGCAATGAGCTCGGGCTTAACCGAATTTGTGGGGAAAGCTATAATGAGATACCCAAGAAAGGATTTGATAAAACTGATTACAGATTATGGCATAATCGTAAGACGTTTTATAAATACCTCAATTGTGGGGGTACACCTCAATTGCAGGGATACACCTCAAGTGTGGGGGTACACCTCAAGTGTGGGGGTACAAGCTAAGTAAAAGTACTTAAGCCAAAGACAAGGAATTTGGTATTCCTTAAATTCATATTTCCTTGAAGTAAAAAGGAAATAATATAAGTTTTAGAAGAGAACTTATAAAATTGTAAAAGATTTATCTTAATAGTAAGATGAACTAAGACACAGTTTGTGGACAAAAGAAGCTAGTCTTTGGTCCTAATTTTCTATGGTAGAAAATTAAACGAAAATTGTTAAATAATGTTGTTAACATTTAAATGAATAGTTCATCATACATATGGAAGTTGGTTGATCTTCTTCCATAATGCGAACCATTGGGTTGCAAATTGGTTCCTAAAAGGAAGTATTTGAAAGATGAATCTATAAACGGAAAACTCTTGAAAGATAAAGTCCTAAGGCAGACTTTCAAGAAGTGTAGTCAAGAGAGTTAGAATTTCAAAAAGATAGATTTCTAAAGGGAAAACAATCTTGAGAAATAAACTCTATTGAGACGAATTATTAATCTGAAAAGGCAGATTATTGATCTCGAAAGTGAGACTCTTGAGATACAGAATCTGAAGAGAAAAGATTCTTAAAGTAATAGACTCTTTAATGGTAAAATCATAAGAGTTAGATGAATTCTCCAAGATAGACTCTCGAATAAGCTAAATTCTTGAGAGATGAAATCTATGAGGTAGAATCTTGAGAGGTAATCTGTAAGGTAGATTCCTGAGAGGTAGACTCTAAGGAGGTCAAACCACTTAGAGATACTGAATACTTGGGAAGTCGGACCGGTACAGAGATAATAACCACTCGAAGAAACTGACCGATAGAAGAATTTGTTCACTCGAAAGATTGACCATTCTAGAGAGACTAAAAGTCTAATTAAAAATTGTAATAAATCACTAAGTATAGTCAAAAGTACTTGGAGTACTTAGAGATATTCTTGTGATTACAGATTACAATAAAATAAGATATTCAATAGTATGAAAAAGGATATACTGATTGGATATCAGACACAAATAAACTCCAAGGTGAAAAATGTGTTCACAATAAATGGAGCAGCGGTGTCAAACTTCCAAGACAACATGAACAACTCGATTTAATAAGAAATCTGAGTCGATAACGTCAGTTAAAGATAAAAGCTGAATGGTCTTGGAAAATATTCCTTGTGGAATAAGTTTGTGTCTACATAACCTAAGGCATTGTGACGACAATGAGAAATAGGAAAAGGTGTAGAACATCATGGTAAGTCAAGACACAATGGTCATTGACATATTACCATAAGACAATTGATCTCAAATGATACTGTCACAACTGGCCATGTGAAGTCAAAAACGGATCCGTATACCAAAAGGTATGAATAGGAGATCAAATTGTCTGGTAAGGGGAATGAAGTTAAAAACCCACACAAACAAAGAAATCCATAGTGGACACTCAACCTTGAGAATTGGAGATCCCATGCCCTTGGTTCAATGAGACAACTAAATTATGGAAATTCTAGTATGTGCACTTAGAACTCATTATAACTCATTCTCAGAAGCCATCTAAGTGCTAAAACACCTGATGACGTGTGGTGAGGGTAAGCTCAAAGCTTTTAATGATTCCTATACCTAAGTGGTGGAGTATAGCAGGATACTCTTTATGGGAGATCACCTATATAAGTGAGAAGTAATAAGGCCGCTTCTAAATTTAAACACTTATGAATCAAGAACGGTCCAGGGCCAAAATGGACAAAACGTGAGAACAAAACGTGTTAGAGCTGTTATTGTGTGAGTACTATTGTCTTGGTATACACTATACAGTCACTGGTTCAAAGCGTCTCGCTACCAAATGGCTAGTATATCCGATAGTATTTCACTAGGGAAGGTTCAAGGCCATAAGCTACCTATCTCGATGCAATAATAGTTCGCCGGAACTTCCAGACGAGTCTGCATTCATGCATGCATTAATTTGTCATTCATGTGGGGGATTGTTGGAATTTTGGTTTTGGAAAGTGAGGTTTGACCGACTTTTGACCAAGAATTCCATTGGGTTCCATTTTAGGAAAATGGAAATTGATTGCATATTAATAATCTACATTTGGAGTAGATTAATTTGATATATTTACTTTCTCAAAACCAATTAGTGGTGAATGAGAAATTAATGCTCAAAGTATGCAAAATGAAATGGGTATATGAAGAGTTTATGGGATATATAATAGTTATCCCACATTGCTTAAAGATGTAAAGCAATGATAGTTTATAAGTGGACTCATCCAAGGAAGGAGACATCAAGTTAATCTCCTTGGGCCAACCTAGTTGGACCATTGGGCCAACCATGCAAGGAGTAGTCCAATTGTGCCAGTTTTGTACGAGCTCAATTTGGACCACACCCGCGAAGCGCGTGAAGGGTGGAATGGGCGGTTTAGGGCGCACTTTGCACTTCGCATCGTCGCTAGGAGCTAAGGAGCCTTAAACTTTTGACAAAAGTTGGCTCGGTTCACGGTTCGATTCGGTCCCAAGTGGTTTCGGTCTGGCTAGGCTAGGTCCGGTTGGGCCTGGGCCGAGTTGGACTGGCTTCGGGCTTGTGGTTGGCTTGGCCCGTATGGTTCGGACCATGGGTGGTGTAGTTGGGCCGAGGCCCAGATCTTGGATGCAGATTCCAAAGGGTGCTAGTAGGTTCATCGAACCGGATAATGGGTAAAGGTATGACCCATGTCTGTTTGAATAGGTGGGTCAGATCCATCAGATCTCAGCCCTTCATCCGAATCTGATCCAATGGCTGAGATTCCACCAGGCACCAATAGTACTTATTCCCAATGGGTACAACAACTCTTCATAAACTATAAATAGACCCCTGGTTTGACAAATTAAATCACTCATTCATCAAATCACTTCTCTTTTTCACAAATTCACTCTCTATTCTCACTAGAAGTAGAGAATCAATTATCTTACAGAGTTAACTAACTCAGTTAGATAATTAACTGAATTATGAAATTCAGTCACAGAATTCAACGGAATTCTTAACATCATATGTTAGAAGATAGAGCATCTCGTTGCATAATTCTTCTTCAAAGTCTGGAAGTGTCAAACACGAATTTTGTTCGCCGAAGTCATTAATTTGGAGTGCTCCTATTAATGACTGTAAAGTCGTTTTATCTTGAGAGAAGATTGCCGCAGACCGTTAGCACCAGTGCGGGGCAATATCTTCTTGCGGAGATTGTGTCCAACACAAGACTCGACTTCTTTAATTATCCGGTTTGCTTTAATTTCCGCATTCTATTTTATCTTTATTTCCTGCCTCGTTAATTATGTTATGGTTCATTATTTTATTTGTCATTTCGTTAAATTCAAGAAAGCCTTATTTATTGTCAAATAGACAATTTCCCAACAACTTCAAAAATGAACGAAGATGGAAACGGTATATCAAAACAGAATAGTCCAGTAGATGATTCCTGTAGTTACTATCTATTACCTCCGTTGCATGTTAATAGTCCATGTTTGAAAGTTTGTCTTTCAATTTTGCACTTTTACGACTTTATATTTCTTATGATTTATATCAAAGTTATCATTTGTTTCTACAATATGCAAGAAAACGATTTTACCTTGAGCATAAAAGAAATAAAATTGAGAAAAAGACGAGATATTTATATTTTTCTACCTGAAAGTGGACCCTTTAAGTCCAAGAAAAGAATAGTACATGGAACGGTGGGAGTAGTATCTAACAACAACTAGACATTTGGACGCTTACACTCTATGCAGACACCATGGACCATTATTTGATTCTGAAAGTTGATCAGTCCAATTTCTGCGAAGATTTAACTAACATCTGTATCAAACGTTTTTGGGAAAGGGAAATTTACACTAGGCTGAGTGGAGGCAATCGACCCCACCAACATATATTGGAGATTTTACCAATATGTAGTACATATATGTAGAACATTAGGTACTCCAAAGTTCTTTGAAACTTTTGAAAATTATAGATTAGCACCTCTTTATATCATTTACAAAATCTTCTCACTTGCTAATTTGCATATACTAAATTAAATAAAACCTGTAAATACTAAATTCACAAGTTTATAGTATTTGCGCCTGCAAAAATAATTCTCAGCCACAAATATAAAAGTTATATTTGACTTTAAACCTAAGTTACCATACACTGGTGATCAGGTTAGGAGAAAAATTAAATAAAGAAACATATATACATGTGCTGCCCAATCCTATGGAGTAAATAGGTGATCAAGTTATAATTAAGTTAGGATTTACATAGATCAAGCAGGATGAGAGGTCGATAATTTGAAGAGACAATTTGAATTTGATTCACTTAAATTTTAATGAAATTATTTTAGCTTTAAACAACTAATAGAGGAGTGAACTTGGAGAAACAGCCCTAACCTGGACCAGCTACAGGAAAAGACATCATGATAGTCAACATGGGGCCTCACTGCTCATCAACCCAATGCATAAGACTATAAGAGTGTATGACTTCTACAAGACACAAGCCCCTTATCGACCCTTTACGAGAATTATGATGTTAGAGTCCTGTACTAAGAAGATTTTAGATTGACACTTCTATCCACAAAACTATAGCATTTCTTTTTTCACCCAATCTAAATATATATATAGAACTCCACCGGTTCCAACATCCAAGTAAAGAGGTACACTTTATCTTTTCTAGTTAAATTGAAAAGCTTTTCTATTGAAAATTTGACAAGGATTCACAGATTTTTTAAAGTCTTTGTGTGTGTGTGTGTAGTTTACATAATTATGGTTTTACTTTCTCAAATAAGTAAAGATATGTTAGATAATGACTTGAAAATCGGTCAATTTGAATGAAAAGGACAAGGCGTACCACTTCAACTGGGATGGAGGGGGTAGAATTTGTTCGGTTTGCAATCCTTCATGGTATAAAAAATTGCCACTGGCAGGACAAGCCCATTGAGAACAAAGCCTGGTCCACCTTCAGATTCAGGTTCAGGTGTCAGTACTCAAGCCCATCACCATTTTTCCATCAACTGCTTAACACTGATAACTGAAGTACATGGTTTAAAGCAATCAAATACTCCGTATAAATTTTCTAGTGTGAGTACAGTGTCATTCACATACTAGTGAATTAATAAACACGTCCTAGAGTCACATGGATTGGGTGGTAAACACAATAGAACCTTGATGAATACAATGATTGACACCAAGCAAAAGGAAAGTAACTTCTACCATAATACTCCCACCATCCCAAAATAAAATTGGCCCATTTGATTTGACAGGTCAAACTTTTTACGGATGATGCTTTACATGATTGCACAATTGCATTATTGTTAATTTTAGAAATGAGACTATTATTTTGTGACAAATCAAAAAGGAGAGTGAGACTATCTTTTGGGACCAGGGGAGAGGAGTACATCTTTAACAAAATGAAATACAACTTCCACTGCATCTAGTACGTCAAATGTGCCATGGATTAAAACCACCTATATGATCGAGCAGAATGGATACCTACTACTATAAAATGCATTTAATCTGATTAGATTAGCTATAGTGCACATGAGTATACAATTAGAACATATCATACTAAATAATCTATAACAACAGCAGGAGAGCATTTCTCAAGAAACTTAACCCCGTAGGCCTGTTTATGCTGTCAAATTAAGTATCGTTGTAACTTGACAAACTCATATTGCATTTCCAAACAGAAATGCTGGTAAAATTGAGGACCAAATACAATAAAAACTGAACGATTTTGAGCAAATTGATTTCAATAAGGCAAATTTTAACTCTTAAGTAACATATTGTGAATGTTAGCTTTGTGGTCTAAGATTAATATGCTTTGCTGATAAGAAATTAAGGATATACCTTTGGGTTTGTCATGTACAATTTAGGTGGTCGGGTGCACTTTCAAGCAGAATCTCGAGGTTGGTTGCTGTTGTTAGTTCCTGTACTTATCATTTTAGAATGTAATTATAACAGCAATTTTAGAAATACTACCTTGAATCCATCCATGAGACCTAATAAAGATTAAGCTTAGTTACCCAATGCTCAATTGAATGAGGACCTCAAAGAACCACACAGACACTGAATAAAACAACCCTTCAAAGTCACTATTATGATACTATCATAAACAAATCGACTATAACTTCTTCAACATGGCAAAGTCACTGGCCAGTAAAGCGTGACAAAGACATAATGCAGTAAAGCAGGTAAACTTTATGACACAGCTAGGTCCATCTTCTTCCTCCTTCCCTTTCTTTGAGATAATTGGTAGGCTCAAATGTGTTATAGGCTGGATAACATCAACAATGTATCCAATGGACATACTTCTCGTCTGTATATTTCACACGGTATCTTTCCTCCATGAAAAACAATCAAAGTCCTGCAGTTACTTCATATCCAACAAATATTAGTTGTTTTGGTCAAATTTCAACAAGTGTATTTCGAAGGGAAGAAAAATGACTAAAGTGACATGAATCTAGGTACAATGATTATCAAGTTGAATGGGGATGGACACAAGATGTTTGTTGACTAGGGAAAGCCCTTGAACAACTTGTTCGCCGGCATAAAATCCCGGGAGGTTTTGGTACCTGCCTTGACCAAAAGTTTACTAAGTATCCTCGTGATTACAGAGCTATGAGCATATAAAAAAGGGAACATAAGCTAGAGTGAAAGTGTGTGCGAAATACGTTGTTTTTTTTTTTTTTTTTTTACGTCAGTGTTTATTTTAGACTCCGTTAGCTCTAGAAATTTCTCTCCTTCCCGTCACTAGGGTTTGCCCTAGGGGCTGATTGCCGGCAGCCATGGCTGATCCGGCACTGTTTCCTCCGCTTCAATCATCCATGGTTAACTCCCCTTCTCTCCTTGATTCGTTGAAAGATCATAACCCTAGCACTACCAAGCCGCCTTTGCATGAACCAAACCCTAACCCTATTGCAGCGCCGCCCCCAAACCCTAGTAAATCCTTTGCGCCGTTGGTAGCACAACCACGTATTCTGCCAATCCATGATATTCCTCTTGTTGGGTATGCATGTTTTAATCCTCCTATTTTGTATTAGATTTGATTGATACCATAACCTCCTTTCTGTTTTAAGGACTTTAGGACCCTATGTAATGAAGCTTAGACTTCAATTTTTTAGCTAAGTCCATTTTATAGAATAGGTTAATCTTAGGCTTGAAGACTGGCACAAGATTCATTGGAAGCAAGGTTGCGGCCCAAAGCAGATTCAAAACCGCCCTATGAACCGCTCTTGTAAACCGCAAGTGTAGTTCTACCTTGAATCTGCCTTTTGAACCAACCGCATGCAACCGCCCTTGAACCGCACCTGTGCAGTTCATATGCAACCGCATCCAAGCAACCTCCTGGTGTAGCAAAACCGCATGTCCCTAACCGCATCTCACCAACCGCATCCAATGATTGGCTACTTGAAGTGAACCACTTTTTAACCGTTGGAATCCACGTCAGCAATATCAAAAGTCAACCACCAAATCTTGTCACGTGATTCAATGTCAGAGAAGATCTGCAAGGATCTTGAAAAGTTGACAGGTGTCCTAACCTCATTGCTTGCAGCTGGAGCCTGATCAGCTTTATCTGCAACTGCTGTACCAAAGGACAAAAGTGGTTGCTGTGGACCAATAAGATTGCATCAAGTACTGTCCTTACAACAGCTGTATCCAACGGCTAGTTTCTTGATACTTGGGTATAAATACCCCTAATCTTCACCATTTGAAGATTGCTTGAAAAAATTGAGAAGTGCTGTATTCATAGAAGCTGAAGCTCTGCCAAAAAATTGTTCAACCCTTTGAATCTTCATCTTCATACTTCAAGAAATATTCCCCAGCCTAGAAATCAAGCCTTAACACATTCAAGAATCATTGAGCTCTACATCTCACAGATTTAAAGAGCCTTGATCTTGTCCTCACACACACACCTCATTTGTTCTAATCACATAGATTAAACACTTGAGATACACTGGTTATAGTTTTGGATTTGTTCTTCATAGAAAAGATTTTATTGTACTTTGTAATCTCTCAAATACTTAATATAAAATCTCTCTTAGAAATCCAAGACTAACCATCTTGGTAGTGGACGTAGATCGTTTATCGATTGAACCACTCCAAATATTGTGTTCTTACTTTCTGCATTTATATTTACTTGTGCTTACTAATTATCTTTCTGTTTCTCTGTTTGATCTTTATTTAGTTATCCATTATTGTGAAATAGTGTTTGGAGTTAACAAAGTCAAAACCTCACGTGTTTGTAAAACTGCACTTCCCAAAACCGCATATCAAAACCGCAATTTACAAACCGCCTCTAAAACCGCTTTACACTCTATAATTCCGCTGGGCATTTTACACTATCACTTGCAATGCATTATCAGCGCAAGAGGATTTTGTAAGCAAGAGGTTTAGTTTTTAATAGAGGGCGAAAAATTTTAAACAGCTATTCACCCCCCCTCTAGCTGTATTTTCACCCTTGTTGCCACCTTTGGGACCAACAAGTGGTATCAAAGCTAAACACATTTTAAAACCACAGTTTTTCAAGCTTAACAGCTTGTGTGCCGATTCGATATGGCAACCTCAAAGACAATGACTACTGTTAACTATTCACACATTCCAATGTTGGACGAAGACCACTTTGACATCTGGAAGTGCCGAATGCTTATTCATTTGGAAACTATAGATGAAATGCTGGTGGAGTGCGTGATCAATGGCCCTCTAATTCCAATGAAGGCTAACACTGATGCAACCGCCAATGCTTTGAAACTCCCAAAGGTCAAAAAGCCAAAAGATGAGTGGTCGGATGAAGAGAAGAGATTAGTTGCCTTGGACGGCAAGGCGAGGTTCATCATTTCGGGACCCTCCCCGTATCAACTCTCGAGAAAGTAATGTACCTCAAAGCCTTAAGCTTCAGAGATGTGGGATGCCATAGAGAGCTACCTCGAAGGTGACGAAGAGTGCAAGGAAAACAAATTATACACCGTTGAAAGATCCTACAACAACTTCAATGTAAAACCCAACGAAACCTTGCGTCAAACCTACGATCGCTATGTTGAGGTAGTTAATGCTTGTAGATCTCTTGGTAAAACTTTAACCGATAAGGAAATCAATATGACTTTCCTATCTGCTTTAGGTTCTAGATGGGTAAATAAGGCTACCTCTCTAGAAGACTCCAAAGTATTGGGTACTTGGTCGTTAAGTAACTTGTATGCCAATCTTAGAGTTTATGAACTTAAATTAAATCATATTGAAGAGATAGAAGGAAAACCAAATCGCTTTCTATGTCCGTAGTGGAACATGAAGAGAAACCATCCACATCTAATCAAACCACCGGTCCTTCCATATCAACCTCATCACTCATCGAGATGGATGATGATGATTTTGCCATGTTTGTGAAAAGATTCCAAAAATTTAGAAAATCTTCAAAACCTCTCACAAAATCATTTTCAAAAGGCAAACCTCCTGCAACATTTTCTAGGGCTGCAGATACAAAGAAGAAGAGTGACTTGGTTTGCTACAAATGTAGCAAACCTGGCCACTTTGCATCTGAGTGTCCACAGCCTAAATATGAATACATGAAAAAGAAAACTTTTCCTTCGAAATTTTCTCATCGTAAGGGAATGGTTCTTTGAGGAGGAAGAGAATTCAAGGAATTAGCAACTTGGATTGAAACAGATTCTCGAGGATGGAAGTGACGGTGAAACCGAAGAGGTTAACCTCTCGCTTAATTGCGAGAAGCTTCGATGACTCGCATTACGAATCATTTGAGTTGCGATATGGAAGAAAAGGAGGTTTTTGCAAAACTTCCAAATTATAAATTGGATGATGATATTAAACTTACTCCTAGCGTTAAGATAGGAAATTGTTCGTATTCACGTCCCATTTTCTCATCTAAAAAGCTGCTCCACCTTCAAAAGCTATTCCAAAGAAAATTTTGAAAAAGGTGGTGGAAGAGGTTTCTCCCATGGAACATGAAAAGATGTTCAAGGAAGTGAAATGGTGATCCATCAATTCTCAAATCTTAAGAAAGCCTTAAGCTTAGCTCATGATGAACTTAATCTGTACAAGACGGAGAAAAGCGTGATGAGGTCTCGAAATTTCTAATCTTAAGGACCAAATCAAACAGATGACTCCTCTTGTGATCAAAACCGCATCCTTGAAACTAAGGTTGCCGCACTTCAACTCAGAATGATGACTTGGTAACCTAAATCGAAGATCGCCAAAAGATTATTGATTCGTGGCTCAAGTCTCAATCCACCAAGGATAAAATCTTGGACTTCCAAGTTCCTCCTGGAACTAAGGATGGTCTAGGGTTTGGATCTCGAGGAAGAAGAGAAGTGTGCATCCTCGAGTGAAAAGGATGAGGAAATTTTAACTAACTAAAGAAATTCCCAAGGAGAAGCTTGCTAAGGGTAAGGGTAAAGCAAGACAAGTAAATTATGTCTACCCTAAAGGAAAGCAATATGGGAAGAATTCGTGTTGAAACCTAAGAATTCTGTGGAAGCACTCGAAGAGGAAATGGCTTATGGAATTGGTAGAATCCTGCTCCAACCACTTCGGTGGAAAAGGCGGTTCTGCTAACTCTAGGTCCGACCGCGTCTCTTCTTCGACCGCTCCTCCCGCCTTCAAAAGCAAGAATAGCGTTCCCGGGAAATACGTGGTCAAACCAAAGCCTGTTCCCTTTGTATCGGTGGAATGTTAGGCGGAACCGCACCTCCCAAACCGCTTCCTTGTCCCAAACCGCATGCAACTCCTAAGAACAGTAAGGAGTTAGTAAAACCTCATGATGCTTGTAGCTTTTATAAATGTTCTGTGTGTGATGGTTTAGGTCACAAGGAGGCATGAGAATGCCTTTTGCGGTTCACACCCAATGCCAGGAAGAGCAAACCTCCTTCGTCGAAACAGTGTGGGTTGTAAAGGGTTGCTAACTTCAGACCCAAGAAATAAAGGGGGACCTCGTTCTTAATGTTTACATTTCAGTGTCCTCTGCTTCATGGCCGGTCACTCCAAGGATAATGAATGGTATCTTGATAGTGGGCCGCTCAAGACATATATTGGAGATAGATCATTACTTGAAGATGTCGTTGAAGCAAGTGGTCCATCTCTGTAACCTTTGGTGACAACAACAAAGGCAAGACCATTGGATATGGTATTGATAAGGAGAGGAAACCTAACCATTGAGAAGGTTTCTCTTGTCGATGGACTCAAGCACAACCTCCTTTCAATTTCTCAATTTTGCGACAAAGGAATGCTTTGCAATTTCACGTCATCAAATTGGTTTATCAAAGATGCATTTTCGACGTGTCACCCTACTCACAAAAAGGGATTCGTAAGAGTAATATTTACATTATTGATCTAAATTCGCATGTAGTATTACTAATCTCGTTTTGTAGCCAAGAATGTGAGCGAAAATAGTTGGCTATGGCACAAGAGGTTGAGCCACTTGAACTTCAAGTATCTTGCAAAGATTGGTAGGGAAAACCTCGTTCGTGGTTTACCCAAAGTGGTGACCACCATCCAGAAATGCGGTGCATGCCGGCTTGGTAAGCAAGCCCGCGTCGTCTTTCACCAAAGAAGACCGCTCCATCAACTTCAAGATGCTTACAACCGCTTCACATAGATTTGTTTGGACCCGTAACCACCGCCAAAGATTGGAGGAAATAGATATACTTTAGTGGTGGTGGATGATTACTCAAGATATACGTGGGTTGAGATGATGATTTCCAAAGATGATTGCTATGAGATTCTCACCGCACTTTTTAGACGGCTCCAAACTCAAAAAGAAGATGACATCGTTAGTGTTCGATCGTATAATGGAACAGAATTTAAGAACAACGGTGTTGCTCGGTATTGTGATGACCATGGGATTGATCACAATTTTTCAACACCGGTGTTCCACAACAAAATGGGGTTGTGGAAAGGAAGAATAGGACGTTGATTGAGGCCGGAAAGACAATGATATCCGAAGCGAAGCTACCTCGCATTTTTGGCCGAAGCTATCAATACCGCATGCTTCACTCAGAACCGCTCCCTCATCAACAAAACCTATAATAAGACTCCCTATGAGCTTTGGCGAGGAAGAACCCCCAACATTGCTTTCTTCAAGATCTTTGGCTGCAAATCTTTGGCGAGGAAGACTCCCTAGTTGCTGCTGCTGTTTTTTTGTCTTTTATTATTGATGTAATTTTATTTTTTCACTCCCTCCCATTTATTGTAGAGGATCTTACTGGTTGTGTAAGAACTCCCCCCTCTTTTTTTCTGGTGGTTGAGGTTGTCATGTCCCCCACCATGTTTGTAATCTTATTTTTCGCTTTTAATAAAATCTAGGGAGTACCGTCTCCTTTCGCCAAAAAAAAAAAAAAATGTTTTGTTTTCTACAACGGAAGAGAAAATAGAGGTAAATTCGGAGCCAAGGCCGATGAAGGTATTTTTGTTGGGTATGCTAAACATTCTAAAGCTTTTCGTATTTTCAATAAAACTAGTTTAAAAATAGTAGAGTCTGTCCATGTTACTTTTGATGAGCATTCTCTCCTTGAGCCACATTTGGCTCCAAATGTTGCTGATGATTTTTGTTGAGCATAATAGAACCAAAGGTGAACCATCTCAAACCGCACTCGAACCTCAACCGCAAAATCCAGCACCCTCAACTAAAAATCCCCAAAACCGCAATTTTGAAACCGCACCTGAAGTACCCATTCCGGATGCAACTCCAAGGAAGAAGAAGTTGAGAATTCCCCTATCCGGCTTATAGAACCTCTTCGTCAACTTACCTTCCATGACTTATTTGAAGGATCTAACGACGTTCCAATTGAAGATCTTGACAAACCTCGATCCAACCATACTTACCCCTGAGGTTCGTGAAGTCGGCGGTCACCCTCTCACAAATGTGATTGGTGATCTGTTTTCCTGTTCAAACAAGGAGATCGAACTATGACGAGCATACTTCATTTTTATCTCAAGTTGAACCTAAGAAGATTGATGAAGCACTCCAAGATTCCAGTTGGGTCGTTGCCATGCAAGAAGAACTCAACCAGTTTGAAAGATGCAAGGTCTGGACTTTGGTGCCTAGACCTCAGGATCAAGGAGTGATAGGAACTAAGTGGGTATTTAGGAATAAGATGGACGAGAATGGAAGCATCACTAGGAATAAAGCAAGGTTGGTTGCACAAGGATATAGGCAAGAAGAAGGAATTGATTATGATGAAACCTTTGCTCCAGTTGCAAGATTGGAAGCTATCAGAATCTTCTTAGCCTACGCCTCTTTCAAGCATTTCAAGTTATATCAAATGGACGTAAAGAGTGCATTCCTCAACGGCGAACCTGCAAGAAAGCCGTGTATGTTGCCCAACCACCTGGATTTGAAGACTCCAAATTTCCCAATCATGTCTACAAACTCCGAGAAAGCTTTGTATGGACTTAAGCAAGCTCCGAGGGCATGGTATGAGACTCTTTTCTAAATTGTTACTAGAAAAAGGATTTAAACGTGGTAAAATCGATACAACTCTTTTTATTGCCAAATATAATGAGCATACTTTACTTGTTCAAATTTTTGTCGATGATATTATTTTTGGTTCTACTAATGAGTTGCTTTGTAAGCGTTTCGAAAAGCTAATGAAAAGCAAGTTTGAAATGAGCATGATGGGAGAATTAACTTTCTTCCTCGGGCTTCAAATCAAGCAATGCGAAGAAGGTATCTTCATCAGCCAAGCCAAGTACACCAAGGAGTTGATAAAGAAGTTTGGACTAGAAAATGCTAAAGCCTATGATACTCCTATGGCCACCGGCAATAAGCTAGATAAAGATCTCAAAGGTAAGAAAGTTGATCAGACTTTATATCGAGGTATGATCGGCTCATTACTTAACTTCTAGTAGGCCATATATCATGTTTAGTGTCTGTGTATGTGCACGCTACCAAGCAGATCCTAGAGAAGCACATCTTATTGCAGTCAAGCGTATAATCCGCTATTTATCTGGAACCACTAACCTTGGACTTTGGTATTCCAAAGATTCGAACTTCGATCTTGTAGGTTATTCAGATGCAGATTATGCAGCTTGTACTATTGACAGGAAAAGCACTAGTGGTACTTGTCATTTCCTCGGGAATAGACTAGTTGCTTGGGCGGCAAGAAGCAAGCTTCGGGGCTTCAGCTGTCAACCACAGAGAGGCGAGTATATTGGCCTTTGGTAGTTGTTCTTTGTCAAATCCTTTGGATGAAGCAGCAGTTGGTAGACTATGGAATCCATGAAGGGAATTGCCCTATCATGTGTGACAACACTTCAACCATTTCAGTCTCCAACAACCCTGTCATGCATTCCAAGACCAAGCATATTGATATCAAGTATCATTTCCTCAAAGACCATGTAGAGAAGAGGAATATCCATTTAGAGTACGTGGGGACAGACAACCAGATTGCTGATATCCTCACAAAGGCTCTTGACTCCAAGAGGTTTTCATTCCTTAGAGGAGAAATGGGTATGCTTGAACTTAAATAAATTCCATTCTTTTTATTAACTAACTTGGTTGTTGAGTATAGTTTCAATTCGACTGTTGAACCGCGTGTACCAAACCGCAAGGATGTCCAACTTCTTTTTATTTATTTTTCAGTCCTTATTTTTTTCTTTAAGGGTTTATTTGCAAATGTTTTCCCACGAAAATTTAAATTTTAAGAGCATTCAATGCAAAGGGAACATTAGCATTAAATGGCCTTCATGTCAGCCGTCATTGGTTGATGGGATGAAGCTGAAAGGGTGCTAATTTGCAATGATTCACTGAGTTGGTGAAGCTAATGTGTCATTTCATCTGCCAAACCCTAATCCTTTCCTATAAATAGAAGACACAACTCACCTTTTCAAACTTTTCACTGTCTTCTTCCTCTGTCATCGTACTATCTGTCAGAGTTCACCAAACTTATTCTTCATATCTTCATAAATTTCTAAGTTTTTCTTCATCAATGGCTCCCAAACCCATTGAAGACATGGTATGATTTCTTGAACTTAACCTTTTTATCTTCTGCAAATCATATATGTTCATCTCGTTTTCTGCCATTGTTGAATTTTTTTTAAGCTTCGAACAACATGACCTACTTTTGTTCATATATGCTTCATCTCTTGATTATTTTTGATGATAATTGTTAGGTTATGTTCGGATTTTGTTTATTTGTTTGATTATATATACTTTATTTTATGATCAATCAACATTTTGAACACTGATTTTGAATTTCAAAACTTTCTAAGTTCGAAACCCACTTTCTGTTTATTACATTTTCTGGGTGATTCTGAGCAAAGTAGATGTTTTTATTGTTATATTGTTAATCTACTGCTCAATGTGATCATTTTGACATGTTATTTGTTCATTTTGGTTAACATTTTTCAAATCTCTGTTCTTGGTGTTCTTCATGTTCTTCATGCACTCATGTGAATGTTCATCATGTTTTTCAGAAATTTCTTATGTTTTGGGTTAACCTAATTTTCAAACTTGTTTTTCCATACTTAGAAAATTTCTGAAAATTTTACCTTGTTGCATGTTTGAACCGCATGCCTTTGAACCGCATGCTATGTTTTGAAACCGCACTTATAATTGCTTAATTCTTGTTTCAAAACCGCATCTCTGAACCGCATGTTTTTCACTTCTAAACCGCATGCTGAAAACCGCATATACATTTTCAAACCGCATGCTAGAAAATTACTTAAGTTTTACTAAGTATATAGGCTGGACACCATAAATTTCCTCTCTAAGCACCGCTTGCAGTGTGGGATAATTTTGGATTACAATGCCACGTACTAAGTATAGACTTTTGTGTTTTTCTTATTAGTTTCCTACTGTGTTCACGGATTTCATTGTGGTTGGAAATTTTCATTTCCAAAACCGCACTATTACTAACCGCATTTGTGCTCCAACCGCATACTGAACCGTGATTTTCCTAAAAGTGTTCTAACTTGAGTGTTTTATTTGTAGAATCACCAAGTATTTCTGCCGCTGTGTTGGGAGATAAATGAACCAGAGTTGCGGTCGATGCTCGGGAAGAGAGATGATGAGGAAGATGCAAGCTCGGAATCCTTCCCCTTTTCAACAAAAATCAAACCTATACCATTCCCTCCCTTCATTGACCCAGTTCTATGAAACCGCGGTGAAAGGAGAGACTCGAGCTTTCGATGGTAGCAAGATCCCCAATTTGGTGGGAGAAGTTGAAGGATTCGTAGTCTCCATAGACTACTTGGACATCGGGAGCACTTACGATTTTCATGTATCCGGTGCCCCAGGTTGAAGTTTCTCGGGAGGTCCAAGATGCTACCCGTTCAACTCGACAGAAAGCTAGATTCTCTTCTTTGGCCATTACAAGACTACGCCACGAAGAGATTTTGGTGAGATGATGAGCCACCTGTGCTACCTTGTTGGGAAGTCTGTTTGTGGGAAGACTGGCAACCACAACAACTTCACCTCTCATCAATGGCAATACTGCTGTGCCATCTACAATGGCATAAAGCTTCATTGGCCCAAGATCTTGATGAGAGAGATTGCTAGCAGCATTGATGCGTATCAGCTTAAAGTCAAGAATGAGAAGATAAGGTGGAGACCTTTTGGGAGAGTGCTGACCGCAATCTTTGGGAACTTTCAGCATTTGGAGGATCTTAGGATTGCCACCCTGCACTATGTGTCGATTGGGGTGTTGAAGAATCTTTTGGCCTAAAAGCTATGCATTCCTTCAGAAGATCTTTTGGGAATGATGATTATAAGGCCATCTATGATGCTGATACCTCCCAGAACAAGGAAATGTATGTTGAAATGAACCCTGCTACTGCTTCAACCGCACTGGGAAAAGCTATTAAGAAGGCCTCAAGGAAGAGGAAGGCCCCTGCAGAACCGCTCCCTAAGCCTACCTCAACCGCACCCTCTCAACCGCGTGGTTCAGCTGGTGCAGGCCCAAGCCAGAAGAAGCCAAGGAAAGAGAAAGAGAAAGAAGATGTCCTCATTGATGAGGATGATGATGAAGAAGAAGAAGATAATTCCATTGCTCCTTTAGTGGCCAGGGCTAAGAAGGCCAAGCAAACTCAGGCTGATTTGGCCAGGATGACTGATGAGGAGTTGTCTATCTTCTACAAAGCTGAGTTTGAGAGACTTGAGAGGGAAAGGGCTGAGAGGGAAGCAGCCAAAGGAAAATCCAAGGATCCAATTCCCCAACCGCCTCCTTCTCAACCGCAACAAACCAAACCGCTTACCCAAACCCCTCCTCAATCTCCTATCCACTCCCATCATCCATCCCCAGTAAAATCCCCGCCAAAGCACCAACTCCCGAACCGCATTCTCCTCCTCAACCGCAAAGAGCCGCAACCGCTCGTGGGGAGAAACCAAAAAGGGTTAAGCGGTGCCCTTAAAAGGACCCCTATCAAAGGCCCCAAACGCTTTCTTCACGCGTTTCTAAACAACCAACTCCTTCACCATCTTCATCCCATTCCAGCTTCCCCTTCCTCTACAAGTTCATCATCAAAATCCTCTACACAATCTCATTCTTCTTCTAGCCGTAACAAATCCCCAACTCCATCACCTCAACATTCCAACCGCTCCCCATCCATTCACTCATTCAAACCGCGCCCCAAACACCGCCTTACTCCCATCTCAATCCAGCCATCTCCATTTCTAACCAAAACCGCGAGCCTACTCCACCTCCTGAAAATTCCCTCCTCCTAAATCACCATCCCCTAACCGCGTCAATACTCCTCCACCTCCTCAAACTTCCCCCATTCCACAAACTACACCTATTCAACGTAAAACCCCTCTCGTTGAAATTCACACTACCAGTTCCTCCTCAAATTCCAACCCTATCACTTCGGAATTCCAACCACAAATATTCCACCTCCTCCTTCGAACGCACCTACTCAAACCGCACCAATTCCTACCTTCTCAACCGCACCTACAACTTTACCCCAAACACTACCTATTCCTCCATCAACCGCTTCGAATTCACTATCCCTTTGCCCGGTAGTATATTTCAAACCCTCCTAAACCCTTTACCTCAAACCGCCCTCCAACTCAATCTCAACCTCCTCCCTCAATTACCCAAATTCCAACCCTTCAAACCGCTCCTTCTGACTATCTCCAAATTCTTTCCACCCTCCAACTGATTCAATCACAGTTGGTTGTAAACCAAGGCCATATGCTTAAACTCACTGAATCTAACATGGCCTTAACCGCATCCAATGCCAACCTTGAAGCCTCCAACCGCATCCTTCTTTCCAAAGTGGACTCTCGAAGCCACCGAACCGGCAATCATGAAAGCCCAAATGATTGATGCCATTAAGGGGGAGAGAGTTTCCACAGAAGCTGTCAAAACCGCAGCTACTGAGTGCTTTCAAGCGTTTAAAGAAGATTTAGCAAGAGGAGTGCTCAAAGCTATGGGTGATGCGGTTTCTAAGACTCAACTCCAAGAGATGCTTTCCAAGCTATCTGATGAGTTTGTTTCTTCAACCAATGCTGCTCTGATTTCTTTCATGAAAACTCTTGAAGATTCCCATCCTCAACCGCAACCGCAGCAAGCATCCACCTCAGCCGCCCCTACTCAAACCGCGTTGGATGACTTGCAGCTGAAAATCCTCACTGAACTGGACTCCCTAAAAGACAGAATAAATGTTGACCTCAACATAGTGGGAGACAGTATCAAGGAGCAGGTAACCACTTTTGATGGTGACATTTCCTTCAGATTGGAGAACCTCAAAGCAGGCTTCAACCTCAGAAAGCTTGACAACTCCATCAAAGAATTGAAGTCCAATCTGAATGTAACAGTTGATCTGGACCCATTGAGAGATGCTCTATCTACTCAAACTGTTGCCATTCAGGATGAGATCTTCACATTCTACAATTCTTTGAAGGCCTGCATTGAAGGATTCACTACTCAGATCAAGGAGAGTGTTGATGCAAACTCTAGATCAGTTGATGCTGTTGGAACCGCTGCTGCTGAATCTGTAACCGCACTTCGAACCGTTGAGACTACTCTTGCAAGGCAGGTTGAAGACCTCAGAGCTTTAAGAAGAAATATCAGAGGTGAAAGTCGGCCTTCGGACCTTCATCGGGACCGCGGTTGCCCAACCGGGAAGTGAATCAACCGAGAGAGCAACCGCGTCATCATCATCAACCGCCTCATCACCGACCGCGTCAGCATTAGGACCGCGCTTTTCTTGTAATTTCTTTCCTTTTTGCTGACCTCATTTTGTCTTGTTGGACCGCACTCCATGTATTTTTGTCCAACTTTCTTTTGTTTTTGAAACCTTTGTATTTTGCTTCTCTACCATTGTAAGTGTAACCGCATTGGTAGTAATGAAAAATGCATCATTGGTTCCAAAACCTTGTTCATGTCAAACCGCTTGTTTGTAGAACAATGAAACCTCTTATGGTTGATAACCTCATTCAAATATTTTCCAACTTAAAATCACTATTTTGAATTGATGTTTAAACATTCAGTTTAAACCGCACTTTGAACTTAAACTCACAATTTTTAAGTGCACTGAATGCATTTCTATAACTTTCCATATTGTAAGTTTTTATCGTTTAGAAAGTATAGAAATCTATAGCTTAAGCTAAGTGTGTGCATTGACTTGGGACATGAATTACCATGTTAATTCTTATGGACATGTCTTTACCAAGTACAATGATTGCTTTAGTTATAGTAGGTAATGGCATCAATCAAATAGGGGGAGATTGTTGGGTATGCATGTTTTAACCCTCCTATTTTGTATTAGATTTGATTGATACCATAACCTCCTGTCTGTTTTAAGGACTTTAGGACCCTATGTAATGAAGCTTAGACTTCAATTTTTTAGCTAAGTCCATTTTATAGAATAGGTTAATCTTAGGCTTGAAGACTGGCACAAGATTCATTGGAAGCAAGGTTGCAGTTCCAGCAGTATTCAAAACCGCCCTATGAACCGCACTTGTAAACCGCAAGTGTAGTTCTACCTTGAATCTGCCTTTTGAACCAACCGCATGCAACCGCCCTTGAACCGCACCTGTGCAGTTCATATGCAACCGCATCCAAGCAACCTCCTAGTGTAGCAAAACCGCATGTTCCTAACCGCGTCTCACCAACCGCATCCAATGATTGGCTACTTGAAGTAAACCACTTTTTATCCGTCGGAATCCACGTCAGCAATATCAAAAGTCAACCACCAAATCTTGTCACATGATTCAATGTCAGAGAAGATCTGTAAGGATCTTGAAAAGGTGACAGGTGTCCTAACCTCATTGCTTGCGGAGGAGCACGATCGGCTTTATCTGCGGCATTTGTACCAAAGGACAAAAGTGGTTGTTGTGGACCAATAAGATTGCATCAAGTACTGTCCTTACAACAACTGTATCCAACGGCTAGTTTCTTGATGCTTGGGTATAAATACCCCTAATCTTCACCATTTGAAGATTGCTTGAAAAATTGAGAAGTGCTGTGTTCATAGAAGCTGAAGCTCTGCCCAGAAATTGTTCAACCCTTTGAATCTTCATCTTCATCTTCATACTTCAAGAAATATTCCCCAGCCCAGAAATCAAGCCTTAACACATTCAAGAATCATTGAGCTCTACATCTCACAGATTTAAAGAGCCTTGATCTTGTCCTCACACACACACCTCATTTGTTCTAATCACATAGATTAAACACTTGAGATACATTTATAGTTTTGGATTTGTTCTTCATAGAAAAGATTTTATTGTACTTTGTAATCTCTCAAATACTTAATATAAAATCTCTCTTAGAAATCCAAGACTAACCATCTTGGTAGTGGACGTAGATCGTTTATCGATTGAACCACTCCAAATATTGTGTTCTTACTTTCTGCATTTACATTTACTTGTGCTTACTAATTATCTTTCTGTTTCTCTGTTTGATCTTTATTTAGTTATCCATTATTTTGAAATAGTGTTTGGAGTTAACAAAGTCAAAACCTCACGTGTTTGTAAAACTGCACTTCCCAAAACCGCATATCAAAACCGCAATTTACAAACCGCCTCTAAAACCGCTTTACACTCTATAATTCCGCTGTGCATTTTACACTATCACTTGCGATGCATTATCAACTGCAAGAGGATTTTGTAAGCAAGAGGTTTAGTTTTTAATAGAGGGCGAAAAATTTTAAACAGCTATTCACCCCCCCCTCTAGCTGTATTTTCACCCTTGTTGCCACCTTTGGGACCAACAGTTTGTTAAAGGCCATTTGATTCATGAAAATGTCTTGTTGGCTCAAGAGCTTATGCATTCTATTCGGAAAAAGGTGAGGGGGTCTAATATTGGCCTAAAGTTAGATATGGCCAAAGCCTATGATCGTATTTCTTGGTTTGCGGTGATTAAAGTTCTGAGAAGGTTTGGCTTTTCTGAAACGTGGAATGATTTGATCTTTCGTAGCATATCTTCTTGTTGGTTCTCAGTCCTTGTTAATGGAGAAAGCTCTGGTTTTTTCCCCTCTTATCGTGGGCTCCGTCAAGGAGACCCTATATCTCCCACTCTTTTCATTATTCTTTGCCGAAGTTCTGAGTCGGGGTCTCAATCGGCTTCACACTGATTTCCCTCATTATCGTTATAAGGCTCACATTCATACCCCTATGATTTCTCATCTTTCTTACGCAGATGATATTCTTATCTTCTGTAATGGTTCTAAAGATTCTCTTGAGGCTCATATGAGATGTCTTAATTGGTATCAAGAGTTCTCGGGTCAGCTTGTGAATACAAGGAAATCCTGTTTCATTACAGGAAAAAATGATGAAGTCAGAGATTCTATTATTGCGACTGTTACCTCCTTCGAAAAGAAAGATCTTCCGATTATCTTTCTTGGGAGAAAAAATATCGCTCTTTTTGACTCTGTGTTGCAAAAGATGGCTGATAAGCTTGTTTCTTGGCAAGGAAAGATTCTCTCCTTTGGAGCTAAGCTCACTCTTATTCAATCTTGTTTACAAGCTATTCCCCTTTACTATATTTCTTTGGTTGATCCTCCCAAGGGGGTTTTTCAAGCTATGTATCATCTGGTCACAAATTTCTTTTGGAGTAATGAAGATGGTCAATCTAAATGTCATTGGGTGCGAAAAGATCTTATGTTTAGGCCGTGTAGTGAAGGTGGTTTGGGTCTGCGTCATTTTGAAGATATCTCTATGGCTTATGCTATGAAACTTTGGTGGCGTCTTAGGAGCTCTCATTCTCTTTGGACGGAATTCATGCTTGATAAGTACTGTTATGGATCCCATCCTATGGACGCGGGAAAGACTTCCTTCTCTTCCCATATTTGGAGCCGTATGATTCAAGCTAAAGACATTGTTGAAAATCACATTGCTTGGAGGATTGGTCGGGGGGAGGTTTCTATTCATGAAAAGTGGTTGGAAGATCCTCCGCTTAATCTTCCTGGAAATCATATTGAAGTCTCTTCCTTATTTCATGAGGGTCAGCCGAGAATTAATTATATATGTGATACGTTTGGCCCTGATGTTCTTAACTCTATTCATCGTCAGAATATTTCTATCTCTGATATTCCTGACTGCATTTATTGGATTCCCTCGCTTAAAGGTCAGTTCTCTCTTTCTTCGGCTTGGCAAGTGTGTAGAGTGCCTAATGCTCGGAATTTGTTTTTTGAGTATTGCTGGAACAAATATATTCCGCTTAAAATTTCCATCTTCCTTCGGAGATTGTTACATAATGGCCTCCCTACTGATGTTGCGATTCAATCTAGGGGCATATCTCTTGTGTCATCTTGTGTTTGCTGTTCGCAGCATTCTTTAGAGGATTCTAATCATCTTTTTGTTCATAGTTAAGTGGCTTTTGAGACTTGGGATTGGTTCTCTAGGTTGTTTGGCATTCATTTCTCCTTCTATAGCGTTAAGAGTATCCTAGCTAGCTGGTGGTTTAATTCCACCCTTGGGAAGAATAAGGGTATTTCTTGGCTTTCTCGCATTCTTCCCTGTTTCATTTTTTGGGAGTTATGGAAGGGCCGGAACAAAGCTAGGTTTGAGGATCTTAATATGTCTTCTTCTAGGATTATCCGTGAGATTTTTGTGCAGATTGGTTCTGTCATTAAGGCTTATAGCCTATCTTTCCCTTCCTCTGACTTGGAAAATCAGATTTTTCACTGCTTTCACCTTCCTAGAGCTGTTCCTAAACCTAGGGCTTTCAAGTTTATTCATTGGAACTCTCCTACCTCGGAATTACTCAAGCTTAACACTGATGGCCCTGCTAAAGGAAATCCAGGTATTAGTTCTGGAGGTGGTATTTTCAGAAACAAAAATGGTAATTTATTATTTGCTTTTTCCAAGTTTTATGGTCATTGTACTAATATGGTTGCTGAAGCTAAGGCGGTTACGGATGGCCTCACTTACGCGTCTCAATTGGGTATTACTTCTCTTTGGCTTGAAATTGATTCTGAAATTCTTTTAAATGTGCTTATCCGTGACTTTCATATTCCTTGGAGTATTTGGTACGAGGTTCTTCATATTAAAAGGCTTATATCGCTAATTGGTGTTAGAGTGACTCACATCCTGCGTGAAGGAAATCAGGTTGCTGATGGCTTGGCTAATGTCGCTGCTATCACAAGATCTAATTCTGAGTATTTCACTTTTAGTGATCTTCCTCACCGCTGCAAAGGAGCTTATATTTTAGATAGGTCTACTATCCCTTATATCGTAGGTTAGTTTTATTTTTAATGTTCTATTACGTATTTCCTGTTTTTGTTGTTAGGTTGTTCCCCCTCCCCTTATTGTAGAGTACCTTACGGCTTGTGTAAGGACTCCCCCCGTTGCTTTTCCAGGTGGTTAAGGTTGTCATGTCCCCCACCTTGTTTTGTAATTTTATTTTTAATTAATAAAATCTAGGGAGTACCGTCTCCTTTTGCCAAAAAAAAAAAAAAAAAAAAACTGTTTGTGAATGCTGCTCTTCCTTCGGCCATTGGTTCTACTTCACACACCAATGCGGCTATTCAAACTGGTACTCATAAAGGGACTCCTGCCGTAAAGCTTTCCAGGGAAGTTCTCGATAATTTCGCTAAACCTTTTAAATTTACTCTCATTGGAAAATTTATGCATGGTAGACCTTCTATGGAAAATGCTAGAATTGCTTTTGTTAAATTTAAACTTAAAGGAAATTATAAACTAGGTCACTTAGATAATCGCCACATGCTTATTCAATTAACTACGGAAGAAGATTATCAACGGCTATTTATGAAAGAAGTGTGGTATGTTGATAGATTCCCTATGCGCACGTTGGCGTGGTCTCCGGCTTGGCGTCCCGAACAGGAATCTCCCTTTGTTCCTATTTGGGTTGGCTTTCCGGGGCTCCCAATTCACTTAATGAATAAACAATTTTTGCATGCGGCTGCTTCTATGATTGGTTCCCCTCTCTCTTTAGATAAGGCCACGGCTGAACTTTCTAGACCTAGCATTGCCAAAATTTTGATTCAAGTTGATGCAACTAAAAAGCTTCCTAAAGAAATTTTCATCGATTGTGGTGATGTTTATCCAAGTTTTTATCAAAAGGTTGAGTATGATAATATTCCTCAATATTGTAAGCATTGTTTTATTATTGGGCATGACATCTCTATATGCAGGAAGGCAAACCCTCATCTTAATAACTCCAAGTCTCATTCGGATAAACAGCCCTTGGACCATGGGAAAGCTACGGATGGAGCCACTTCTAATGTGGTGAAAGACACGGATGGTGCCACTTCTAATTTGGATGATAAGGCTGATGGTACTGCTACTAAAATTGACACAAATGCTGATGTTAATCTGATGAAAACTTTGGCCCCTGCTCCAAAAATGGCTGTCCGTGGTCAAAAATTGAACTAGCCCTTAAAAATGCTTGTTCCGCTGCTATTTCCATGGGAACTGGTCCGGGCACGTCATCTCAGCCTATAAATGTTGATAATGGCAAAAGTAATGACTTTGACCTTTCTGAAATTATCAAAAATGTTGAGCTGCTCAATGTGCAACATAAATCTGCCAATGCTGATGATAAGAACTATAATGCTCCTGATCCCATGGATGAAGAGGTTACTGATAATACGGCTCATATTGAAGGGCTTAATCTTTCCCCTCGTGGTCCTCCTTCTGTTTCGTTTGTCACGGAGCAAGCTGGCTCCACTCCTTTTGCTAATACTTCAAACAATGATGTCGATGCTGATGGATTCACAAAAGTCACATATAAGAGGAACCGTGCTAGATCCTCATCTCCTTCATCCTAAGTATCCGTGTAAGTCATTTACTTCTTTTATATCTTTTACAATGGTTGCTATGATTTTTTGGAATGTTAGAGGTATTGGTAATAGTGCGTCTTTTAGACGGGCTAAAAAGATTTTCCATATTCATGGGGCTTCCTTTTTTGCAATGTCGGAGCCTAAAATGCCTCAGTTTCAGCGTCTGTCTACGCAAAGGAAGTTGGGTTGTGTGGGTAGCTTTTCTAACTGTAACGGAAAAATTTGGTTTTTTTGGAAACATGGCTTTGTCTGTAGTGTGGTTCAGGATAATTCTCAAGCTCTTACTATGCAGATTTCTCATGGTCAATGGGAATCTAGTATTCATGTATTTGTGGTCTATGCTAGTTGTAATAGTTTTGATCGTAGGGAGCTTTGGGATAACCTTATGGATTTTAGTTCTTGTAATACTCCGTGGATGGTCATTGGTGATTTTAAGCGTGTCCTTATGCAATGCGAAAAAGTTGGAGGTAATCCTATTCGTAGAAAAGGCTGTTACGGAATTCTCGATATGATTCAATTTTACGGTCGATGGACGCCTCGGTTATTTAGGAAATAAATTCACGTGGGTTAATAAACCTAGAGGGAAGCCTACTATCCTTCAACGTCTTGATCGCGCTCTTTATAATTCTCAATGGATGGACACTTTTCATGTTACTTCTGTTACTCATCTTAATAGAACCTGTTCTGATCATAATCCCCTCTTGGTTCAAATCAAAATCTCGGCTGAGCCTACTAGGGGCTCTTTCCGCTTTCTTAATATTTGGATGAAGCATCACTCTTTTCTGTCGCTAGTTGAAAATTCTTGGAATGATTACATGGATGGGCCCCCTATGGTTCGGTTTGCTAAAAAGCTTGCTCGCCTTCGAAAATGTATTTCAGCTTGGAATAAAAACGTGTTTGGTAGGGTTGATCAGCATGTTCGAGTAGCTGAAGATGAGGTTTGTCAAAAAGAATTGCTTTTCCAAGGTAATAATTCGGATGAAAACAGGGCTGCCCTTAGCTTGGCTCAAGCTAACCTCCTTGCTAAGTTGAAGGTCGAGGAAGATCTTTGGCGTCAAAAGGCTAACATTAAGTGGTTAAAGGAGGGAGACCACAATACAAAGTTTTTTCATTCTTATGTAAAGAAAAAAAGGCAGCAGTTATACATTCATAGAATTAAGGATGGCAATGGGAATTGGGTTCATGACAAACAAGATATTCAGGAGGCGGCTGTTGATTTCTTTTCGGACCAGCTTCAATCTTCCCTAGATATTCCTAAAGATGATATTCTAGAGGTCATTCCTAGGTTGATCAATGATGGAGACAATGAGATGCTCACGGCAGTTCCATCTTTAGATGAGATTAAAGACATTATTTCGTCAATGAGTGACCAAAGTGATGCTGGCCCCGATGGTTTCAATGGTGCATTCTACAAGGGTTGTTGGGACATTATCAAAGCGGACCTTCATAGAGCAGTTAAAGAATTTTTTTCTGGTTTCCTTATGCCTCGGAGCTGGACTTCAACTCTTATTGTCCTCATTCCCAAAGTCAGCGCCCCTACCTCTTTCTTGGAGATGAGACCTATTAGCTTATGTAACTTCACAAATAAAATTATTACGAAGCTGCTTAATTCCCGTCTTGCTCCCATTCTCCCAAGAATTATTTCTCCTCAGCAAAGTGGGTTTGTTAAAGGCCGTTTGATTCATGAAAATGTCTTGTTGGCTCAAGAGCTTATGCATTCTATTCGGAAAAGGTGAGGGGGTCGAATATTGGGCTTAAGTTAGATATGGCCAAAGCCTATGATCGTATTTCTTGGTTTGCGGTGATTAAAGTTCTGAGAAGGTTTGGCTTTTCTGAAACGTGGAATGATCTGATCTTTTGTAGCATATCTTCTTGTTGGTTCTCAGTCCTTGTTAATGGAGAAAGTTCTGGTTTTTTCCCCTCTTCTCGTGGGCTCCGTCAAGGAGACCCTATATCTCCCACTCTTTTCATAATTGCTGCCGAAGTTCTGAGTCGGGGTCTCAACCGGCTTCACACTGATTTTCCTCATTATAGTTATAAGGCTCACATTCATACCCCTATGATTTCTCATCTTTCTTACGTAGATGATATTCTTATCTTCTGTAATGGTTCTAAAGATTCTCTTGAGGCTCATATGAGGTGTCTTAACTGGTATCAAGAGTTTTCGGGTCAGCTTGTGAATACAAGGAAATCCTGTTTCATTACTGGAAAAAATGATGAGGTCAGAGATTCTATAATTGCGAATGTTACCTCCTTCGAAAAGAAAGATCTTCCGATTATCTACCTTGGCTGTCCTCTTTATGTTGGGAGAAAAAATATCGCTCTTTTTGACTCTGTGTTGCAAAAGATGGCTGATAAGCTTATTTCTTGGTAAGGAAAGATCCTCTCCTTTGGAGCTAAGCTCACTCTTATTCAATCTTGTTTACAAGCTATTCCCCTTTATTATATTTCTTTGGTGGCTCCTCCCAAGGGGGTTTTTCAAGCTATGTATCGTCTGGTCACAAATTTCTTTTGGAGTAATGAAGATGGCCAATCTAAATGTCATTGGGTGCGAAAAGATCTTATGTTTAGGCCGTGTAGTGAAGGTGGTTTGGGCCTTCGTCGTTTTGAAGATATTTCTATGGCTTATGCTATGAAACTTTGGTGGTGTCTTAGGAGTTCCCATTCTCTTTGGACGGAATTCATGCTAGATAAGTACTGTTATGGCTCCCATCCTCTAGATGCTGGAAAGCCTTCTTTCTCTTCCCATATTTGGAGCCGCATGATTCAAGCAAAAGACATTGTTGAAAATCACATTGCTTGGAGGATTGGTCGGGGGGACGTTTCTATTCATGAAAATTGGTTGGAAGGTCCTCCGCTTAATCTTCCTGGAAATCATATTGAAGTCTCCTCCTTATTTCATGAGGGTCAGCCGAGAATTAATTATATTTATGATATGTTTGGCCCTGATGTTCTTAACTCTATTCAACGTCAGAATATTTTTACCTCTGATATGCCTAACTGTATTTATTGGATTCCCTCGCTTAAAGGTCAGTTCTCTCTTTCTTCGGCTTGGCAAGTGTGTAGAGTGTCTAATGCTCGGAATTTGTTTTTTGAGTATTGCTGGAACAAATATATTCCGCTTAAAATTTCCATCTTCCTTTGGAGATTGTTACATAATGGCCTCCCTACTGATGTTGCGATTCAATCTAGGGGCATATCTCTTGTGTCGTCTTGTGTTTGCTGTTCGCAACATTCTTTAGAGGATTCTAATCATCTTTTTGTTCATAGTCAAGTGGCGTTTGAGACTTGGGATTGGTTCTCTAGGCTGTTTGGTATTCATATATCCTTCTATAGCGTTAAGAGTATCCTTGCTAGCTGGTGGTTTAATTCCGGCCTTGGGAAGAATAAGGGTATTTCTTGGCTTTCTCGCATTCTTCCATGTTTCATTTTTTGGGAGTTATGGAAGGGCCGGAACAAAGCTAGGTTTGAGGATCTTCATATGTCTTCTTCTAGGATTATCCGAGAGATTTTTGTGCAGATTGGTTCTATCATAAAGGCTTATAGCCTCTCCTTCCCTTCCTCTGACTTGGAAAATCAGATTTTTCACTCCTTTCACCTTCCTAAGGCTGTTCCTAAACCTAGGGTTTTCAAGTTTGTTTATTGGAACTCTCCTTCCTCAGAATTACTCAAGCTTAACACTGATGGCGCTGCTAAAGGTAATCCAAGTATCAGTTCTGGAGGTGGTATTTTCAGAAACAAAAATGGTAAGTTATTATTTGCTTTTTCCAAGTTTTATGGTCATAGTACTAATTTGGTTGCTGAAGCTAAGGCAGTTCTGGACGGCCTCACTTACGCGTCTCAATTGGGTATTACTTCTCTTTGGCTTGAAATTGATTCTGAAATTCTTTTAAATGTTAACTGTCCAGTGACTTTCATATTCCTTGGAGTATTTGGTATGAGGTTCTTCATATAAAAAGGCTTATATCGCTTATTGGTGTTAGAGTGACTCACATTATGCGTGAAGGCAATCGGAGTTCTTGATGGCTTGGCTAATGTCGTTTCTTTGTCACAAGATCTAATTAGAGTATTTTTCTTTTAGTGATCTTCCTCACCGCTGCAAAGGAGCTTATATTTTAGATAGGTCTGCTATCCCCTATGTTAGATGTTAGTTTTTATTTTAATGTTCTCTTCTGTTTTTTTCCTGTTTTTGTTGTTAGGTTGTTCCCTCTCCCCTTATTGTAGAGTACCTTACGGCTTGTGTAAGGACTCCCCCCGTTGTTTTTCCAGGTAGTTAAGGTTGTCATGTCCCCCACCTTGTTTTGTAATTTTATTTTTAATTAATAAAATCTAGGGAGTACCGTCTCCTTTTGCCAAAAAAAAATAAAAAAAATGATGCTTTGTTTAGGCTCAGAATACTGGAAAGGCCACAATAAAGTATAGGTTTCAGTGTCAGGTTTCAAAATAAGAAGATAGTGAAGAGATCACTCAATTTGACCATAAGATGGACTTTCAACAGAATCATACAAATGTATGTGTTTTTAATTAAGAGAGGAAAGGGAGAGAAACGAACAGGGATGAAGTAAGGATGATTAAGTAATCAATGATGATGTCAATTCCATACACATGCATTATGTATGAAGTTAACTGTCATCTTTAGACATAGAATTTATACCGAAAAGAATTCAATTGGAAACCAAGACCATCTTAGGAGAAATGTCAATCATCAATACACAATTGACATAAATTGAAGAGAGACTATGATTGAGAAGAGTTGAAGAGCAATTGCATTGATAAATTGCATGTATGATGTCGCTCAATAGACATAAGAGAGATTAGCCTGATCAAAATTATCATCATATGCACTAGATCATCCTTGAAGTTGATTTCAATGAATGAGTCTTGGCATTCAATGGAGAATTGGCCAATTTGATCGAAATAAATGAAGATAGTCATAATAACACAAGTAGAATAGCATTAAACCCATAAAAACATAGATATGACGATTAATGATAGAATTAAGCAAGTTAATTAGAAAAGAGGAGATAGATTGTTTAGAATTTATGAAGTAGAAGGTGTTGCTTGAACTTGAATCAACAATTGCCCAAGGTTTCTTCACATATTCAAGCCTTGAATCCATTTTGGGGTAGATTAGGGTGGATTAGCACTTTTTGTTTTTGTCAACATTCTATAAAAAGAAACTCTCACTGGGCCTTAATACTCAAACTTTGTTCGCCCTGATGAAAGGAAAATGACTCTTGTATTAATTACCCATTGATATTATTGATCCAAACCAACTGGTCAAATAGGGAGTGTGCCTAAAACTAGACACAGACTTTACCAACACCATATAAGGCTAAAGGTTCCCACCAATCGTGATGAAGGTCATGGCAAGCGAGGCAACAAAATGCCCGGTTGTTGGCCTTTGGGATACCAACCTTCCGCATATTGGAGTCCCTCATGACAATAAATTTGTGTCCTTGAATGTACTGCAATGCAATGACATCAATTTACATAATGGTAATTTGCAGCCAATTTTTAATTGTTTTTTAAATTTTTTTATTTTAAATGATGCAAATAAAATCAAATATGTAAAAAAATCTCATGTAGTTTATAGTAATTGAGAGCAACAAGAAATATAAAGACACAAGTAATTAGCCTCACGGATATGTTGACTCAAGGATAAGTCTTATGGACTATATCCATAGTCCGAGGTAAAAAGAGGTGAGTCTGATCTAGACTCGAATTCCAGCATAGCAAATATTACAAAATGCAACAATCAAGGAGATTGATGAACTGTAAATGGATCACCATACCATGGTTCTCACACTAATGAACCTTGTTGGAGACTAAAAAATCTAAAGAATTGACAAAGAACATGCAAACTCGAGAAAACTAAAGAAGCAACATTTTTTACTTGTAGTTTAGGCCAAAACCCACAATTTTTAGCATGTAAACATGAAACACACATATTGCATATGAAAACTAGACCCTCTAAAATAGAATTAATGTTGTTCTTTTCACCACTATGAATGTTGAAATCTGTTGCACATTCTGATGGAATTGCTATTTTGTGGTTATTCTATGACATAACTCTATTATCTAAAAAGGAAGTGTTTTTGAATATGAACAAACATTAAAAAAAAATACCGATTTGATTCTAAGCTCGATCTTATTTCAAAGTGGGAAGACTAAAAATTCCTCATCCAATATGCCTTGTCCATTGACCGGTCTTTCGAATATGTTTGTGTAAACATGTATAAAGTTTCTTAGTCATGTTTATGTAGACACCCTATTCTGAACACATTATTACATGATTACACTAATCTAATCTTACATTTTGATTTTAGGATTAAAACCTGCAATTTCCTCACGTTTTGTTACGTTTCTAATTAACTTCGTTAGTTTGGACTTAACTGACTAACATAATAACTAGAGAAGGACAAAATAGTGATTTTGTGGTGCTTATCTCGTATGAGACTACGTGTCTCGCACGAGACAACTCCTCTGGAAAGGTTGATTTCTTTTCCTTTTCGACTTCAATCTTTTTCTTGATCACCAACTCTTCCAATCCGGGATTTGCATGATTTATGAATATTCTGAAACCTTCTAGACCGGTACCTCTCACATTAATGTGGTTGATTCCTTCCATACTTGTGACTTCTAATCTTGGTGAGCAAGTCATATCCCCTATAAATATGAGGGCTCCCCTTGTGTTTTGACACAGGTTTTGTTGCGTTCTTTCTATGAACACACGAAACAAATCCAAACTCCATCTAAATTTTGTCCATAAGCTTTGGTGAAGACCGGATTTGAAGCCTTTATCAAGGCTATTCATTGGAATTGCTCAAATTACAAGGTAAATTCCCTATATCTTTTGATTCTCTTCTCAACTCCTCCAAACTGATTTTATTATAGTAGTGTAATTCCATCAAACCCTAGGATTAGCCTAGAGCCTATCCAAATCATGGAGATGATCTCGAAGCATATGATCCAACATCTGAAATAAATAACTAAAAATAAATCTTTTTCATGCTTTACGTGATTATTTGCTTAAATTGATTATTTGAACAAATTAAACAATACTTGGACGCAAGACCAACCATAAGGTTGGGTAGAATTAGTGCTTCATGACCTTCAAATCCTATAATATAACCCCTGAACCCATGAAATCTGAATATAAATTGGTTTTTCTATATTTCCATGAAATAATATAGATGGCGACTTTTAAATAAAAAGAGATTAATAAAGGAAAGTAGAATGGGTTTTTTCACCATTCTCAAAGTGGCAACTCCGCTGGGGACTAATTTTAAAGTAGGTTAGACTTGCATGCTCTAGGTATTGATTAAATTGTTCGATTTTTTTGCAAAATTGCATAAAACCTGCATCCTGATTCGTTTGTCTCGTATGAGACTACTTTATCTCCTACGAGACAACTGTTCTATAAAAAAAATCTCTGGTTTCTATTGTTATAAAGTTGGAGCTAAAAAAACTCAGTTTAGACATGTAAAGGGGATCCCAATTCAGTCTGTGTTGAGTTACTTCATCTTAGTACCTTCCTAACGATGAAAAACTCAATTTCAATCACTATATTTGAATGTATGAAGCGTGATATTGGATTTATTAATTACCTATTGTTGGTTGACTCGGGCTTGTAATATGAATGCGTGAGATTGGATTTATTTTATTACCACCGATCATTGGTTGACGGGCCTTATGATAGCTTATTAAATTCCTCTCTCTCTCTCTCTCTCTCTCTCTCTCTCTCTCTCTCTCTCTCTCTCTCTCTCTCTTCGAATGGAACTATGTTGGCCTGAGTCTCTCTATCAAGGGGGAAATGTAGGAAACCACTTGATGCTGCCAATGAATGCTTTTCTTTTGTTTTCAAAAAAGGAAATATTTTTTCCTACCACCTAGATTGGATTCACATATGTGCACTCATGTGTAGACACCCTGCCTTGGATCTCTCACACTCGATTTCATATGGGGTCTATCCTTTATCTCTTTCTATTGATTTTCATTAACTTTCATCTAATTACGTCAAGTTCCTGACATCTTTTGTTAGTTTTGGGACTAAAATGAATAACAGAGCTAACATTTTGGGTCATTTATGTCCTTTCTCTTATCATCTAACACCGGCGATTCATGCAATATCTGTAAGGGGGAGAGTATTCGCATATCATTTAGCCGAATTTTCATGTGACGAAGCAAAAGAGGAAGACCCGTGGTTCCCTGGTGAAGACATCATGGAAATAGAGAATGACAATAAGTTGCAACTTTTTATGGCACAGTAAATAAGAAAGGCTATGATATTGGCATGGTTCTAGCGGATCCAATCAACATTTATACTCCAATCGCCATCCGACTCGACTTTGGGGTTACAAATAG
Source organism: Adenophora triphylla var. japonica (assembly GCA_022495995.1). Lineage (NCBI taxonomy): Eukaryota > Viridiplantae > Streptophyta > Magnoliopsida > Asterales > Campanulaceae > Adenophora > Adenophora triphylla. Next base: position 245,472 of record JAFEMH010001368.1, read on the forward strand.
CACTGCAGAATATAAATCTTGCATAGCAAGGCTTGAAGCAGCCTAAGAATGAAATGTGACTGAACTAGAGGTGTTTGGAGATTCACAATTGATCATCAAATAGACATTGAAAAGGTAGAGGATCCAAGATCTAACATTTAAGAAATACAATGCCCATCTCCAAGATTTGGTGCAACAGTTCAAAGAGGTCACTTTTTGTTGGGTTTTGGGGTTATAAACGCAGCGGAAAATATTTATACAACAACAAAACCCTAGCCCTTAAACCCATCTAGAATGAATAGGTTAACGGATCTTCAAAGTGAATCTCAAAACGAATCTCAAAAATGGTTGATGAAGTTTTTTATCTTCTCCTTGTTCTTACTTGGTGATAAATCAATGATTGAAGACTTCAAGCTTTTGGTGATAACTCAATCACCCTCTATCGGTAATCCACACGCGAACGGACCAAGATCAATATCTTGTTGGATTGCTAGGTATCCCCGATTGTTGAATCAATATTCAACAATCAATGGCTGTTGGTAGAATGAATCTATGGAATTTGATCTTTGATTCGTAATCAAAATCAACCAATTAGTGTTTCAAAAACTCTAATTTTTGTCACCTATGACTGGGACAAAAGGATTCTATTTATACTTGTTATAAATCCCTAACCTTTAGGGAAAAGAGTCCTTTTTCCAAGCCAAAACGGGCTTTCAGCGCCGCCAGGACGAGTCGTCCCCCAGGGCACGAGTCATCCTATAGGGCACGAGTCATCCCACAGGGGACTAGTCGTCCCCTAATTCCTGGAGCCTGATACACTCGTCCACCAGGGCACTAGTCGTCCCAACCATTGAGCATGAGTCATGCCGTAGGGGACGAGTCATCCCTTGCTTTCAACAATCTGATTCATTCGTCCCTTCACAAGGGAATAGTTGGGCCAACTGGGGACGAGTCGTCCCCTGACCCCAGAATTCACCCTTTTAGCCATTTTCAATCCGTTCTTTTGTATGTGACCCTTTAGGAATTATATTTTATGTTGGTAGTGAGTTGAATCATCAACCTCACAAGACATAAGTGACTTCTAGCAAATCATTATGTCCACCCAATTATATATAACATCAAAGCTTGATTCCTTAATAGATCAATGTCACGATCCCTTTGTCCACGATGTCATATTGAACGTGAGTCATGATCCATGTCAACTCATACCGTTCAATGCTTTCTCGATTCCGAATACGTTGATAATCCAAACACATTTGATCTCTATCAAATCACTTGAGTGTGTCCACACATTTCATCAACATCATTCATCGAGGGGCCCAAGCAAACATCTCTCCAAAGAGAGGGACAAATCCCATCTTGACTTATAATTCTTCCCTACAAGAATCCAATCGTGCCAGCATAGCCCTTATTGTTATCCGATTAAAGATAGTGTTAGACTATATCAAACACGACGTTCATCATGTGGAAGACGATGATAATCTCAGGTTCAAAGGATTCAATGACACCACTATCATGAGATTTAATCATGACACATATGACTATTGACCATGTCATAAATCTCATCGGTAGGTCATGTCTAATACTTGTTCTCTAGCAAGTATCCATAAGTGTAATGTGCATCACATGCATATAATCATCTCCATGATTATCCATTACCTTTTTTTTTTTAAACCGAAAGGAGACGTAGCTCCCTAGAATTAATAAATAAAAATAAAGATTACAAAGCAGGTGGGGGACATAAACCTAACCACCTGAAAAGGAAAAAATGTGAGGCTTAAAGCCAACAACAAACTCAAGGAAGCTAAGGGGAGGGGTGCAAGTCCATCTGGACCGTCCCAAAACAATAGGAGGGGGAATACAAAACCCTAAACTACCACAAAACCAGGGCTTGCAAAACCACGGCCGAACAGAGACACGGACGTGCAGCAAGGCGAAAAAAACCAAAAAACCATCAACCATATTTATCGGGAGGAGAAGCCGACCTGCCTCGCCATTTTCTAGATGAAACCATTGTGAAACCATCAGCATTTGTATTCTTTTTGTGTGACGGAGTAAAAGGAGTATAACCAGCCATATCAGTAACGAAAGAGTATGGAGCCTTTGAACTTGAAGACGAGAACAACTCAGGAGTGTTAGAGTCATCAGCCACAAAAATTGGGGGAGGATGGGTCTCCCTATAACGAGCAATGTTGTGCATTATAGTCTCCATATCGTTCGTTGGAGCAGAAACTTCACCAATAGCAGCCTTGTGGACCTCCTCACCATTCCTAGCCAAATCCATAGGGACATGAGCAGCCACAACATTGCTCGTTATAATGATTCTAGTGATGATAATAGGGCTGCCCTCCATCTTGCCCAAGCTAACCTCACCTATCGTCTTATGATAGAAGAGGAGTTCTGGACGCAAAAAGCTAATTTAGCTTGGGTGAAAGATGGGGATAATAATACTCGGTTCTTTCATGCTTACGTGAAAAAAAGGAGGCAGAAATTATTCATTCACAAAATTCGGGATAGTAATGGTAATTGGATTGTTGATCAGAATCAGATTCAAGAAGAGGCTGTTAGATTCTATTCGGACCAGCTTAATCATAATCCTAATGTTAATGTCGATCCTCCTGATGAGCTGCTAAATGTGATCCCTCGGTTGATTTCCAATGAGGAAAATAGTATGCTTATTACTCCCCCTACGCTTAAAGAGATTCATGATATCGTTCTCAGTATGAGTGGGACTAGCGGCTGCGTCCTGGGACGGTTTCTGAGGAGAATTCTATCACAAGTGCTTTGGGATATTATATGCATGGATCTTTATAATGCCGTCCTTGAAGTTCTTCTCGGGGTTTCTTCTCCCTCGGAGTGGACCGATGCGCTTATTGTTACTATTCCTAAGGTGGCGGCCCCTACTTCCTTCTCGCGGCTTCGGCCTATTAGCTTGTGTAATTTTTCTAATAAAATTATTACCAAGCTTTTGTGCTCTCGCCTTCAAGTTTGTGCTTCCTCGTATCATTTCTCCTCGAGTGGCTTTGTGAAAGGTCGTCTTATCCATGAAAATGTTTTGCTTGCTCGGGAGCTTTTTCGGTCTCTTAAGAGGAAAGTTTACGGGTCCAATGTTGCTCTATAGCTTGATATGGCTAAGGCTTATGATAGGCTTTCTTGGGTTGCCTTGATTAAGGTGATGAGGCGTTTTGGCTTTCTTTGAAGAATGGTTGGACATGATTTTTAGATGCATAAATTATTCTTTGGTTCTCTGTTACGATTAATGGCACCGCTAATGGGTACTTTGTCTCTTCTCGTGGTCTTCGGCAAGGGGATCCTATATCTCCTAGTCTCTTTATTATCATTTCTTGAGGTGTTAAGCCGGGGTCTTAATAACCTTCATTCTCTTCACCCTCATATCGCCTTCCATACGGGTAACCTTCATGTTCCTGTTGTCTCTCATTTGTCTTATGCTGATGACATTATTATCTTCTGTAATGGGAGCATTCCTTCTCTTGAGCGTCATATGGAGTTTTTGGAGTCTTATCAACGCTTCTCTGGGCAGCTTGTTAGCATCTCTAAATCTTGTTTTCTGACAGGGCGAAATATGGCTGAGCATGATAATGCTATCTCTCTAATTACGGGGTTCCAAAAGAAAAACCTGCCTATTGTTTATTTGGGGTGCCCTCTCTATATCGGTAGGAAAGTGCAATCCTTATTTGATCCTGTCATGCATAAGCTTCGGGATAGGCTTGATTCGTGGCAAGGTAAATTACTTTCGCCTGGTGCTAAGCTTGTTTTGATTAAGTCCTGCCTCCAAGCTATCCCCATCTATTATATCTCTTTACTTGATCCCCCGAAGTGTGTGGTTAATGCCATGAATTGCCTGATTGCCAATTTCTTTTGGAGCAGCTCTGATGGGGGAAATAAGTGCCATTGGGTTTCTCGGAATGAGTTTTTCTGGCCTGTTGAGGAAGGGGGTTTAGGCCTCCGAAAATTTGAGGAAATGGCTTTTGCCTTTTCTATGAAACTTTGGTGGAGATTTCGCACGTCTGACTCTCTTTGGGCTCAGTTTCTTGCTGCCAAATATTGTCGTGATACTCACCCAATGGATGCTACATCTAGATTGGGTTGCTCTCACATTTGGAAGCGTATGATTGCTGCTAAGGTTTTGGTGGAGAGTCGTATTGCTTGGGGTGTGGGCTGTGGGGATATTTCTATTCAAGAAAATTGGCTTCCTCGTGATCTTCATCTTCTTGATAATCGGCATGATCAGATTTTTTCTTTATTCAAGGATGGGGTTTTAAGGGAGGATTATGTTCGTAATACTTTTGGGCAGCAATGTTTGATGTAAATTCAATCCTATGGTATTCGGCTGGATGGGGATTGTGATCAGCCTTTTTGGTCCCCTTCCTCTTCGGGCAGATTTTCTATATCTTCGGCTTGGAGAGAGTGTAGAGTTTCCCGTACTCGTAGCAGGGTCTTCACCAGTGCTTTGGCATAAGTATATTCCTCTTAAGGTGTCCATATTCATGTGGAAATGCCTTAAGTCTCGCTTCTCCCTACTGATGACAACATATCTCGTAAAGGTATTTCTATTGTCTCTCGTTGTCATTGTTGTACTAGTCCTTCTCTTGAATCCTTACAGCACATTCTCCTTCATGGTGATATTGCCTTTCATGTGTGGAAATTCTTTGGGAATTTGATTGGTTTTCATGTCTCGGGTGCTACTATTATGCAAAGGATGATTGCTTGGCATGCCTGTAAAAACTCCAAGCTTAGTAGGGTGGTGTTATGGTTGGGTGATATCCTTCCGAGTTTCATCTATTGGGAGCTTTGGAAACACAGGAATAAATGCAGGTTTGATGATGGGACCCCTAGTTGGGAAAAGGTCCGTAATAATATTCAATTCCAAATTAGTGATATCCTTCGTGCTCACAGCTTATCTTTTCATGTTCTTCCCTCGGAGGTAAATATTGCTCTGTTTTTTAATATTAATATGGCCTCTCCGTCTATTGTTCGTATCAAGCTTGTTCATTGGTCCCCTCCTTCTGGGGGACAAATTAAAATTAATACAGATGGAGCGTCTCGTGGGAACCCGGGCATTGCCTCGGGTGGAGGTATTTTACGGCATCATGATGGATCCTTTATATTTGCTTTTTCTCACTTCTATGGTAATGCTACTAATATGGTTGCTGAAGCTAGGGCTGCTCTTGATGGGATTACTCAAGCTAGGCTTATGGGGTTTGGCTCTCTTTGGCTCGAAGTGGATTCCGAAGTTTTATCTCTCATCCTCCTTCGCAAATGCAATATTCCTTGGGAGATCTGGTACTACATTCAAGCCATCTTCAGATTCATGGAGGAAGGGACTATTCAGGTAACTCATGTTTACAGGGAAGGTAATAAAGTGGCAGATTTTCTTGCAAATATCTCGGCTGCGGTGGAAGCAGATTTTCAGTTTCCATCGTTGGAGTCTTGCCCCAAGCCGTGCCAGAGCCTTCTCTACTTTGATCGGATTTTGTATCCTAATATTAGGCAGTAGTTTCTTTTATTTATTGATGTTTTTTCTTTTGTTTTTAGATTCCCCCCCCCTTTTGTCGAGGATCTTACAGGTTGTGTAAGAACTCCTCCCTAGGTTTCTTTTTCCGGTGGTTAAGGTTGTCATGTCCCCCACCATGTTTTGTATTTTATTTTTCGTTATTAATAAAATCTAGGGAGTACCGTCTCCTTTTGCCAAAGAAAAAAAAAAAACTTCTGCAGAATTTGATTAACAACATTGGAAAGAGGCACACCTCTTCGAGCAATATATGGGGCAGCCCCCTCCTTTGGTTTTTCACCATTTTGGTTTGGATCAATATTTTTGGTAGAACTCTCAGTTGGAGCGGTAACTAAAACATGATTTGTTGGGGTTTCATGAGCTTGAGTCTCATTACCTTGATCCTTCTTTTTATGGTACTCAGCCATATTAGCAACAGGCGCATCTCCATTAGTTTTCTCTTTAGGGACTGTATTCTGCAAATGAGGATGAACACGCTTTCAACAAGAAATATCATGGCCCAGGACAAAGAAATGTTTACAATATTTAGGCAAGTTATCATATTCTATCTTTTGATAAAAACTTGGCAGGAAGTCATCACAATCAATAAAAATTTCCGAGGGGAGTTTTTTGGTGACATCCACTTGAACTAGAACCTTAGCAACACTTGGACGGGAGAGATCAGAAGTAGCTTTGTCCAACGACAAAGGCGTTCCAATTGCTCGGGCCAAAGAAAATAGAATCGATTTATGGAAAAGGTGTATTGGAATACTTGGGAGGCCAACCCAAATCGGCACAATATGGGATTCTTGCGCAGGACGCCAAGATGGAGACCACGCCAAGGTCCGCATTGGGAATTTCATGACGTACCACACATCCTTCATCCAAAGGCGTTGGAAATCTGCCTCATTGGATAGCTGAATCAAAAGGTGTTTGGAATCAAGGTGCCCCAACTTGTAAGTTCCTTTCAACTGAAATCGAGCAAAAGCAATTCGCGTATCTTCCATAGAAGGGCGCCCATGAGAGAATTTGCCAATCAACGTCCAGGAGAATGGCTTTGTAAGTCTTTCAATCGCATCTTTTGTGAGTTTTAGAGAAGGGGTCCCTTTATGAGACGCCAAAGGCACAACGGGGAATTCATTATCTTGATGGGAAGAGAATAGATCTGCAAAAGATTTAGATTGTCGAGCAGCGTCAGGTTTAGGATTAATGTTATTGGGCGATGCAAGGGTGGAAGCAAGATTCGGAGAAGGATTATTTGAAAGCGGCGCATTCAGTGAATCGGCTGAAATAGGTTTTGCATGGCATAGGGAAGATCCATTAGGGTTAGCAGCAGCAATGGGTTGTTGAATTGTCGGAGAATAGTAGGGATTATGAGGGCTGGAGTTCAATGACGGGAAGAAAGAAACCGGCACAGCCATGGCTGCCGGCGCCCCAAGGGCCGTCCATTACCTACTTATACTAGTTATTCACAATAACTAGGGACGCAGTTCAATATAATAAACATGTAAACATATAATGAACCAAATAAACTTTCTCTATAATAAATGATAAAGAAGATTACATAGCGGTTTAATTTTTTTTTTTTTAAATCGAAAGGAGACGTAGCTCCCAAATTTTATTAATAAAGTAAAGATTACAAGAACATGGTGGGGGACATAAACCTAAACCACCGGAACGGAAAATAAATTAAAATGTGGGGCTTAAAGCCAACAATAAAATTAAGAAAACTAAGGGGAGGGGTGCAAGTCCATTTGGACCGCCCCAATACAATAGGAGGGGGGGTTTTAGTCCCTAAAACACCAACTGAAACAACCCAAGAATGGGTTTTGCAGAAACCATAGGTGAGCATGACGACAAGGAGCGGTCGTGCCCAGAAACCAACATCGCCACGTGACCACTTAAGCCAGGGGGCTAAAAACCAGAAAAGAACCACAGTACCCATCAAGACAGTCTTTGATCAGACCAGTAAATGTTGTCAATTGAACCAAAAAATCCAAATGACCAAGTTTATGATTATCACGAACAGTTGTCAATTGAAAAATAGCATCCAACTGACCAACAATCTCCCACTAAATGCCTAGAGCATTACACCAACAATCTCCCACTTGCACTAGGCTCCATCTATGTATCGTATACCCATGGACCTCACATGACCATCATGCTTTGCTTGTACGAGGGGCTTTGTAAGCGGATCTCCAATGTTATCATCGGTTGATACTTTGCATATCTTAACGTCTCCCCAATCAATGAACTCTCGAATGAGATGGAAATGTCTAAGTATATGTTTAGATCGCTGATGTGACCTTGGTTCTTTTGCTTCCGCAATGGCACCATTATTGTCACAATAAAGTTCCACCGGATTAGTAATACTTGGAACAACTTCCAAGTCAGTAATGAACTTCTTGATCCAAACTGCCTCCTTAGCTGCATCGGATGCCGCTATATATTCGGTCTCGGTTGTAGAATCGGCTATGGTACTCTGCTTGGAACTCTTCCAACAAATTGCACCTCCATTAAGCCTAAACACAAATTTCGACTGCGATCGGAAATCATCCTTGTCGGTTTGGAAGCTAGCATCTATGTAACCTCTTACAACAAGATCTTCTTCCATCCCTCCAAAGACCAAGAACGCATCCTTAGTCCTTCTTAAGTACTTAAGGATCGTCTTGACTGCCATCCAATGGTTCTCACCCGGATCAGATTGGTATCGACTCGTCATGCTTAGAGAATACGAGACGTCGGGTCTAGTACAAATCATGGCGTACAACAATGGAAGAATCTCATTTGGCTTTTGCCAAATTTCAATTGAAAGGACAGTTCAAACTGGGTAACCTTGATGCTCGTCATATGCTTATTCAATTATCCTCGGAAGTAGATTATCAAAGGCTGTGGATGAAGGAAGTATGGTATGTTTCTCGTTTTCCAATGAGAACTCTTGCTTGGTCGCCGGCTTGGAAGGCGGAATACGAGTCCCCAATTGCCGCTGTTTGGGTAGGTCTGCCAGGTTTACCCATTCATTTGTTCAATAAAGCTTGTCTATTTGCCATTGCAAAACTTATTGGTTCTCCTTTATCAATTGATAAAGCTACAACAGATCTTACTAGGCCTAGTCTTGCAAAAGTTCTAATTCAAGTTGATGTTTCAAGGAAGCTCCCTCATGAAGTGTTTGTTGATTGTGGGGATTTCCTGCCCAGTTTTTACCAAAAAGTGGAGTATAATAATTTGCCAAAATATTGTAAACATTGTTCTTTACTTGGGCATGATATTTTCTCTTGCAAGAGGGCTAAGCAGGCCACTGCCAAGCCGACTGATACTATCAAAAAATAGGCGGGTAATGAACAACCCAAAACTGATGAAAATGTGGCATTTGAGCAAGCCAAAACTGATGAAAAATTGGGGTTTGAGCAGCTTCATAATGGGCTGAAATGTGACCAAAAGCTGATGCAAATGTGGGAATTGATGGCACGAATAAGGCTGACAAAATGGCTGATGAAAAGAGACCCGAAGATGCAAATGTTGAGAATGAGGTAGGCAAGGCTGATGTTGCTAATTGTGGCACCAATGATGTCTCTGATGGTGAAAAGAATGATATCCTTCCAAGTGATAAAGGGAAGGATAAGCAAAAGGAGTATATTGTTAAAGAAGGAGATCGCGTGGAGACTTCTAACTCAAATAAAGGAGCTAAAAATGGTTCTAAGGTTTTTGTTCCTAAGATGGGCAAACGGGGTCAGCCACTTCCTGATGCCGTAAATAGAGCCTTACTTAAGGTATGTTCGGAGGTTATTCAAGAGGTGAATGGTGGAGGTCATTACGTTTCCACGAAGTCATGATGATTTGGATGCTATTGCCCACAATTTTGAACATAAAGAATCACACTGTCCAAGTGGAGAGGGTCTGGAATTAGATGCTCTGAATTTATCTCCAAGGGCTGCGCATAATTTTGTTACTGAAATGGATGGATCTACTCCATAAGCTGGCCCAGATAAAAAGAATGCTGATGTTGAAGGCTTCATTAAAGTCACTTCATGGAAAAACAGGAGTAAATCTCTCAAGGAGGGTACTTCTAACTCAATCAGGAGAACTGCTTTCATATCATAGACCAAAGATAATGGATTCTGCTTTTGAGCAACTCGGTAGATGTTTTTTTTTTTCTTCTTATTCTTCGGCTTTAAGCCCAATGTATTTTCCTTTTCGGTGGGTGAGGTTTCCCCCACCTTCGTTTGTATTTTTACTTAATTAATTTTCCTTTTCGGTGGGTGAGGTTTCCCCCACCTTCGTTTGTATTTTTACTTAATTAATAAAATCTAGGGAGTACCGTCTCCTTTCGTTTAAAAAAAAATCCAATAGCCGAAGCGTATGGAACTTCATTCATCCTCTTTCGCTCATCAGTTGTCTTAGGACACTGATTCTTGCTAAGAGTAACACCATGACCCATTGGCAAGTTGCCTCTCTTTGAATTTTCCATCTTGAATCTTCTAAGAACCTTGTCAATGTAAGTACTTTGACTCAAACCAATTATCCTTTTAAATCTATCTCTATAGATCTTAATTCCAAGGATGTAAGCGGCTTCACCCATATCTTTCGTTGAGAAACACTTCCATAACCAAGACTTGACAGTCTGAAGTGCAGGAATGTCATTTCCAATGAGTAAGATATCATCGACATACAATAAGAGGAATAATACTACGCTCCCACTGAATTTCATATATACACAAGGTTCATCTTCGTTCTTGAAAAAACCAAAATCTTTGATCTTTTCGTCAAAACGAAGATTCCAACTCCTAGAAGCTTGCTTCAATCCATATATGGATCTCTGCAACTTGCACACTTTGTTAGAATTTCTTGGATCGACAAAACATTCGGGTTGTGTCATGTACACATCCTCAAGCAATTTTCCATTAAGGAAAGTGGTTTTGACATCCATTTGCCATATCTCATAGTCATAATACGCAGCTATGGCAATCAAAATTCTAACAGACTTAAGCATGGCAACAGGCGAAAAGGTTTCATCATAGTCAACACCATGAATCTGCCTATATCCCTTTGCTACAAGCCTAGCCTTATAAGTATGCATCTTCCCATCCATGTCAGTCTTCTTCTTGAAGACCCACTTGCACCCTATGTTTTTTATATCTTCGGGTGGCTCAATCAAGTTCCAAACTTGTTTATCCGACATGGATTGCAATTCGGATTCCATGGCTTCCAACCATTTATCCGAATCAGGAGTGGACATCGCCTCTTGATAGGAAGTAGGTTCGTCATTCTCAATGACTTCTAACTTCATTACTTTCTGACACGAGGAATCCATATCTCTCGGGTGCGGATCGTAACCTATCTGATCTACGATGGAATTGTCGATCTTGAACCGGTTCCACAACTCCTTGTGGATTTGGTTAAGTCTCTACTATCGGTTCCATGTTATTTTCGGGTTCTTGAATATCTTCAAGATCAATTTTATTCCCACTAGATGCTTTGTTGAGAAACTGTTTCTCAAGAAAAGTACCATATTGAGCAACAAACACTTTGTTCTCATTGCGGTTGTAAAAGTAATACCCTTTGGTTTCCTTAGGTACCACCAACGAAAATAACTTTATCAGATTTAGGTGCTAACTTATCAGAGACAAGTCTCTTCACATAAGCTTCACAACCCCAAATCTTCATGAAAGACAAACTAGGCTTTCTTCCATGCCACATCTCATGTGGGGTCTTAGGAGCCGATTTAGTAGGGACTCTGTTCAGGGTGAACGCAGCAGTCTCTAATGCATGTCCCCAAAAGGAAATAGGAAGGTCAACTTGACTCATCATCGAACGAACCATATCTAATAAGGTTCTATTCCTCCTCTCGGAAACCCCATTCCATTGTGGTGTTCCGGGTGGAGTCAACTCTGAAACAATTCCACATTTTTTGAGATGATTGTCAAACTCTTGGCTCATATATTCTCCACCACGATCGGATCGAAGTGCTTTAATAGTTTTGCCAAGTTGATTTTGTACTTCATTTTGAAATGTTCTAAACATCTCAAACGATTCACTTTTGGATTTCATCAGATAGACATAGCCATATCTAGATAAGTCATCGCTGAACGTAATGAAATACCAAAATCCTCCCCTAGCAATGTTGCTCATTGGTCCACATACATCGGTATGTATTAGGCCCAATAAGTCATAGCCCTTTCACTACTCTTAGTGTAGGGTGGTTTGGTCATTTTTCCCAATAAACAAGATTCGCATATCTCATATGATTCATAATCATGTGAGTCTAACATTCCATCCTTATGGAGTTTAGAGATGCGTTTCTCGTTTATATGACCAAGCCGGCAATGCCACATGAACGTGTTGTTCACGTCATTCGGTTTAGACTTCTTATCCACATGATAAACATTTTTATCATTATTTTGTTTCTCATCAACATCAAGAACATAAATGCCATTAAATGAACTTGCAATACCATAAAGCATATCATTTAAATAAATATAAAACTTCTTATTCGCAATAAAAAAATTATACCCTTCATTATCCAAACAAGAAACTGAAAGAATATTCATACTCAAATTCGGAACATAGTAACAATTGTTCCAAACAAGTACTAAGCCACTAGGTAAAGTTACATCATATGTCCCTACGGCTAATGCAACAACTCTTGCTCCATTCCCCACACGTAGGTCAACTCCACCTTGTTTGAGTAGCTTGCTATTCCTTAGTCCCTACACATTTAAACAAATGTGGGTCCACATCCGGTATCCAATACCCATAAACTAGAAATAGAAAGGAAAATATCTATCATATAGATACCTGAATCAGAAGTAATCGTATTGCCCTTCTTTGCCTTTAGGCCTTCCTTGTAAGCCTTGCAGTTACTTTTCCAATGACCAACCTCTTGGCAATGGTAGCAAACCGCATCCTTTTGAGATGCCGTGGGAGCCTCTCTGCAATGGTAACTTTTGCCTTAGGTTTAGCAACACTTGCTTTACCTTTGCCATCTTTCTTGAACCCTTTACCTTTGTCACTCATGTGATAGTGCATTATAAAATGACCATAACTTTCAGGCAATGAATTTAACATCAAATCCGTGGCGAGTTCCAAACTCATCGGATTTCCAAGCCTTTCGAGACGCTCAATGTGCCCTTCATCTTAAGGACATGAACAGCAACCGACTGCCCCTCTTGCATCTTGCATGCAGTTAGGGCTTTAACCACATCATACCTCTCTTGTCTTGCTTGCACTTGGAACATTTCCTTTAAGCGGTCAACAAGATCAAAAGCAACTTCCATGTGCTCAAGGTCCTTCTGAAGAGCCTTAGACATGGTGGCAAGCATAAGGCATGTCACATCATTAGAATCATCAACATGTTTCTTGTTAGCATCCTTATCTGCCCTTGAAGCATTGGCAGCAGGTGGACGTGGAACGGGTTTGTCAAGAACGTACATTTTCTTCTCTTGCCTTAGAACAATTCTTAGGCTTCTGATCCAATCAGAATAGTTTGAACCGTTCTCTTCGAGCTTGTCCTTCTCAAGGACTGATCGCATCGACAGGGGTTGATTATTGTGAGTTGCCATTACTACAATAAAATATGCAAACAATGAAACACATAAGTATCAACAAATTTATCATCTAAGAGCAAATAATGTATTTCATAAATACTCCCACTAAATTATACACCTTCAAATACAAACATGTATTATATGTCAAAAAACATGTTTTAATCTCATCTATGCCTTGGGTCAAATCTCATTTGAAAGCACCAATTAAGTCAAAACCTTTTTCAAATGCATGAGACATGGAACGATGCACCTAACTGAGTCAAAACTACATCAACTATTATCTCATCTTCATCACAAATTAAGATATAATGATGCACCCAACTGAGTCGAAACTACATCAAAATACCCTAAAATTTCACAAGTGTTCTAATCAAGGAATGGCATAAGACTTAAATATTTAGAAGGTTTTACACATAATATTTTTTTTATCTTTTTTTTTTTGGCAAAAGGAGACGGTACTCCCTAGATTTTATTAAAACCAAAAAATAAAATTACAAACATGGTGGGGGACATGACAACCTTAACCACCAGAAAAAAACACCTAGGGGGAGTTCTTACACAACCTGCAAGATCCTCAACAATAAAGGGGGGGGGGGAATCTAAAAACAAAGGAAAATACACCAATAAAAGAAAAAAACCTACTGCCTAATATTAGGATATGAAATCCGATCAAAGTAGAGAAGCCTCTGTCACAGCTTGGGACAAGACTCCAACAAAGTAAACTGATAATCCGTTTGCGCAGCAGCCGAGATATTAGCAAGAAAATCTGCCACTTTATTACCTTCCCTGTAGACATGAGTTACCTGAATAGACGCTTCCTCCATGAATCTGAAAATTGCTTGAATGAAGTACCAGATCTCCCAAGGAATATTGTATTTGCGAAGTAAGATGAGAGACAAAACTTCGGAATCCACCTCGAGCCAAAGAGAATTAAACCCCATAAGCCTAGCTTGAGTAATTCCATCAAGAGCAGCCCTAGCTTCAGCAACCATGTTAGAAGCATTACCATAAAAATGAGAAAAAGCAAAAATAAAAGACCCATCATGCTGACGTAAAATACCTCCACCCGAGGCAATGCCCGAGTTTCCACGAGATGCTCCATCTGTATTAACTTTAACTTGTCCCCCAGAAGGAGGGGACCAATGGACAAGCTTAACACGAGCAATAGCCGGGGTGGCCATAATAATATTAAAAAATATAGCAATATTAACCTCCGAAGGAATAATATGAAAAGATAGACTATGAGCACGAAGGATATCACTAATATGGAATTGAATATTATTACGGACCTTTTCCCAACTAGGAATCCCATCATCAAACCTGCATTTATTCCTGTGCTTCCAAAGCTCACAACAAATGAAACTCGGAAGGGTATCTCACAACCATAACACAACCCTACTAAGCTTGGAATTTTTACAGGCATGCCAAGCAATCATCCTTTGCATGATAGTAGAACCCGAGATTTGAAAACCAATCAAATTTCCAAAGAAATTCCACACACGAAAGGCAATATCACCATGAAGAAGAATGTGATGTATGGATTCAAGAGAAGGGCTAGAACAACAATGACAACGAGAGACAATAGAAATACCTTTACGAGAAATGTTGTCATCAGTAGGGAGAGCAGCCTTAAGGCATTTCCACATGAAAATGGACACCTTAAGAGGAATATACTTATGCCAACACCAAGCAAAGACCCTACTCCGAGTACGGGACATTCTACATTCCCTCCAAGCCAAAGATATAGAAAATCTGCCCGAAGAGGAAGGGGACCAAAATGGCTGATCACGATCCCCACCAAGCCGAATACCATAGGATTGAATCTCCATCAAACATTGCTGCCTAAAAGTATTACGAATATAATCTTCCCTTAACACACCATCCTCAAATAGAGAAAAAAATCTGATCATGCCGATTATCAAGAAGAGGAAGATCATGGGGAAGCCATTTTTCTTGAATAGAAATATCACCACAACCCACACCCCAAGCGATACGACTCTCCACCAAATCCTTAGCAGCAACCATACGCTTCCAAATGTGGGAGCAACCCAACCTAGATATAGCATCCATAGGATGAGTATCACGACAATATTTGGCCCCAAGAAACTGGGCCCAAAGAGAGTCGGACGTGCGAAAACGCCACCAAAGCTTCATAGAAAACGCAATAGCCATCTCCTCAAATTTTCGGAGGCCAAGGCCCCCTTCCTCAATAGGGGGAAACTCTGCCCAAACACTTCTGAAACACCTTTCAAACACCTTTCAAACACCTTTTCGTATCCCATATACATCCTCCCGAGCCAAAGAGTCAACACCAAATTTGGTAAACTCTCACTCTCAAAATGTAGACGTAACGCCGTCTACGGGACTCGATACGTTTTAGTCCCTAATCATTTTCTCTCCCGTAAGAGAAGTAATTTCGGGTTAAAACGGCATTCAAGTCCCATTTTTACGTTTCTGTCATTTACAGTCCGGATCGTTCGATCCGTTGATCGCACTTTTTACCGTCCGAACCGTTTGGTTCGTGATTGTCATTTACAAGTTCGGGTCGTTTGATCCGTTGATATTGCTATTTACTTTACACTCTTTACAAGTCTGAATCGTTTGATCCATTGATATCGCTTTACTTTACGCACTTTACAAGTCCGAGTCGTTTGGCTCGTCGATCGCATCTTTACAAGTCCGGATCGTTTGATTCGTTGATAGCGCACTTTCAATACTGTCATTTACAAGTCCAAACCGTTTGGTTTATTGATAGTATTTACTTTCCAATGTCCGAGTCACAAACGTTGATCGCATCTTACTTGCCATCGTTTTCATCAAAATGGGTAACAACGTAATGCCTGATTCAAAACTGAAGTTTGTCATTCAAACTTCCTTTCCAAAAAATTCTCATTTCAAACTCCCTTCAAAATCGACGTTTGTCATTCAAACGCTCTTTTACCAAAATCAACGATTTTCATTCAAACCAAGATTAAAGCTTGTCATTCAAGCTCATTTTCAAAAGCAACACGAACACACTCATGCACACTTTTCGAGAAAGGTAGAAAGACTCAGCATACGAGGCGTTTCGGGTGATCTCAATATACTCTTCCCGAAATGTAACGTGACCTCCGAACCTAACAATCTCTAGTCCTAAAGCCCTTGTCAAGTTTTGGTGACCAATCAAAACGTCTCATTTTAAAAGCCTTTTCCAAGTTTTTGCTACCAATAAAAATGACCTTGTTTTCAAAGCCATTTTCAAAGTTTGGGCTCATAATACAAAATGGCGTGTCGACTCTCTTTTCCAAGTGAAGTCCATTCGAAAGAACTGCTCGCCGCAGTTCGCGCGATCCGGGTAATTTCAGTATGGATGCTTTTGAGATAAAAATGAAGGACTAACAGGCTTTTGCTGTGTTTCCTACAGGAGAGTAAGTCAAGGGGACCCGCGGAGGTGGCGGTGAAGTTGTGGGACAGGATGCCCAACTTCGAAAAGGATGGTGTGAATCCTAAACAGTGGTGGTGGCGATCCGGCCTTCATTCCTTTGTCGAGTTTTCATCAAAATGGGTAACATCGTAATGCACGATTCAAAACCGAAGTTTGTCATTCAAACTTCCTTTCCAAAAATTCTCATTTCAAACTCCCTTCAAAACCGACGTTTGTCATTCAAACGCTCTTTTACCAAAATCAACGTTTTTCATTGAAATCAAGATTAAAGCTTGTCATTCAAGATCATTTTTTAAAAAGCAACACGAACACACACATGCACACTTTTCGAGAAAGGTAGAAAGACTCGTCATACGAGGCATTTCGAGTGATATCAATATACTCTTCCCGAAATGTAACGTGACCTCCGAACCTAACAATCTCTAGTCCTAAAGCCCTTGTCAAGTTTTGGTGACCAATCAAAACGTCTCATTTTAAAAGCCTTTTCCAAGTTTTTGCTACCAATAAAAATGACCTTGTTTTCAAAGCCATTTTCAAAGTTTGGGCTCATAATACAAAAATGGCGTGTCGACTCTCTTTCCAAGTGAAGTCCATTCGAAAGAAGCTGCTCGCCGCCAGATTCGCGCGATCCGGGTAATTTCAGTATGGATGCTTTTGAGATAAAAATGAAGGACTAACAGGCTTTTGCTGTGTTTCCTACAGGAGAGTAAGTCAAGGGGACCCGCGGAGGTGGCGGTGAAGTTGTGGGACAGGATGCCCAACTTCGAAAAGGATGGTGTGAATCCTAAACAGCTGGTGGTGGCGACTGGCCTTCATTCCTTTGTCGAGTTTTCATCAAAATGGGTAACATCGTAATGCCTGATTCAAAACCGAAGTTTGTCATTCAAACTTCCTTTCCAAAAAATTCTCATTTCAAACTCCCTTCAAAATCGACGTTTGTCATTCAAACGCTCTTTTACCAAAATCAACGATTTTCATTCAAACCAAGATTAAAGCTTGTCATTCAAGCTCATTTTCAAAAGCAACACGAACACACACACGCACACTTTTCGAGAAAGGTAGAAAGACTCATCATATGAGGCGTTTCGGGTGATCTCAATATACTCTTCCCGAAATGTAACGTGACCTCCGAACCTAACAATCTCTAGTCCTAAAGCCCTTGTCAAGTTTTGGTGACCAATCAAAACGTCTCATTTTAAAAGCCTTTTCAAAGTTTTTGCTACCAATAAAAATGACCTTGTTTTCAAAGCCATTTTCAAAGTTTGGGCTCATAATACAAAATGGCGTGTCGACTCTCTTTTCCAAGTGAAGTCCATTCGAAAGAACTGCTCGCCGCAGTTCGCGCGATCCGGGTAATTTCAGTATGGATGCTTTTGAGATAAAAATAAAGGACAAACAGGCTTTTGCTGTGTTTCCTACAGGAGAGTAAGTCAAGGGGACCCGCAAAGGTGGCGGTGAAGTTGTGGGACAGGCAGGATGCCCAACTTCGAAAAGGATGGTGTGAATCCTAAACAGCTGGTGGTGGCGACTGGCCTTCATTCCTTTGTCGAGTTTTCATCAAAATGGGTAACATCGTGGATTCAAAACCGAAGTTTGTCATTCAAACTTCCTTTCCAAAAAATTCTCATTTCAAACTCCCTTCAAAATCGACTTTTGTCATTCAAACGCTCTTTTACCAAAATCAACGATTTTCATTCAAACCAAGATTAAAGCTTGTCATTCAAGCTCATTTTCAAAAGCAACACGAACACACACATGCACACTTTTCGAGAAAGGTAGAAAGATTCATCATACAAGGCGTTTCGGGTGATCTCAATATACTCTTCCCGAAATGTAACGTGACCTCCGAACCTAACAGTCTCTAGTCCTAAAGCCCTTGTCAAGTTTTGGTGACCAATCAAAACGTCTCATTTTAAAAGCCTTTTCCAAGTTTTTGCTACCAATAAAAATGACCTTGTTTTCAAAGCCATTTTCAAAGTTTGGGCTCATAATACAAAATGGCGTGTCGACTCTCTTTTCCAAGTGAAGTCCATTCGAAAGAACTGCTCGCCGCAGTTCGCGCGATCCGGGTAATTTCAGTATGGATGCTTTTGAGATAAAAATGAAGGACTAACAGGCTTTTGCTGTGTTTCCTACAGGAGAGTAAGTCAAGGGGACCCGCGGAGGTGGCGGTGAAGTTGTGGGACAGGATGCCCAACTTCGAAAAGGATGGTGTGAATCCTAAACAGCTGGTGGTGGCGACTGGCCTTCATTCCTTTGTCGAGTTTTCATCAAAATGGGTAACATCGTAATGCCTGATTCAAAACCGAAGTTTGTCATTCAAACTTCCTTTCCAAAAAATTCTCATTTCAAACTCCCTTTAAAATCGACGTTTGTCATTCAAACGCTCTTTTACCAAAATCAACGATTTTCATTCAAACCAAGATTAAAGCTTGTCATTCAAGCTCATTTTCAAAAGCAACACGAACATACACACGCACACTTTTCGAGAAAGGTGGAAAGACTCATCATACGAGGCGTTTCGGGTGATCTCAATATACTCTTCCCGAAATGTAACGTGACCTCCGAACCTAACAATCTCTAGTCCTAAAGCCCTTGTCAAGTTTTGGTGACCAATCAAAACGTCTCATTTTAAAAGTCTTTTCCAAGTTTTTGCTACCAATAAAAATGACCTTGTTTTCAAAGCCATTTTCAAAGTTTGGGCTCATAATACAAAATGGCGTGTCGACTCTCTTTTCCAAGTGAAGTCCATTCATTCGAAAGAACTGCTCGCCGCAGTTCGCGCGATCTGGGTAATTTCAGTATGGATGCTTTTGAGATAAAAATGAAGGACTAACAGGCTTTTGCTGTGTTTCCTACAGGAGAGTAAGTCAAGGGGACCCGCGGAGGTGGCGGTGAAGTTGTTGGACAGGATGCCCAACTTCGAAAAGGATGGTGTGAATCCTAAACAGCTGGTGGTGGCGACTGGCCTTCATTCCTTTGTCGAGTTTTCATCAAAATGGGTAACATCGTAATGCCTGATTCAAAACCGAAGTTTGTCATTCAAACTTCCTTTCCAAAAAATTCTCATTTCAAACTCCCTTCAAAATCGACGTTTGTCATTCAAACGCTCTTTTACCAAAATCAACGATTTTCATTCAAACCAAGATTAAAGCTTGTCATTCAAGCTCATTTTCAAAAGCAACACGAACACACACACGCACACTTTTCGAGAAAGGTAGAAAGACTCATCATACGAGGCGTTTCGGGTGATCTCAATATACTCTTCCCGAAATGTAACGTGACCTCCGAACCTAACAATCTCTAGTCCTAAAGCCCTTGTCAAGTTTTGGTGACCAATCAAAACGTCTCATTTTAAAAGCCTTTTCCAAGTTTTTGCTACCAATAAAAATGACCTTGTTTTCAAAGCCATTTTCAAAGTTTGGGCTCATAATACAAAATGGCGTGTCGACTCTCTTTTCCAAGTGAAGTCCATTCGAAAGAACTGCTCGCCGCAGTTCGCGCGATCCGGGTAATTTCAGTATGGATGCTTTTGAGATAAAAATGAAGGACTAACAGGCTTTTGCTGTGTTTCCTACAGGAGAGTAAGTCAAGGGGACCCGCGGAGGTGGCGGTGAAGTTGTGGGACAGGATGCCCAACTTCGAAAAGGATGGTGTGAATCCTAAGCATGGTGGTGGCGGCGGCCTTCATTCCTTTGTCGAGTTTTCATCAAAATGGGTAACATCGTAATGCCTGATTCAAAACCGAAGTTTGTCATTCAAACTTCCTTTCCAAAAAATTCTCATTTCAAACTCCCTTCAAAATCGACGTTTGTCATTCAAACGCTCTTTTACCAAAATCAACGATTTTCATTCAAACCAAGATTAAAGCTTGTCATTCAAGCTCATTTTCAAAAGCAACACGAACACACACATGCACACTTTTCGAGAAAGGTAGAAAGACTCATCATACAAGGCGTTTCGGGTGATCTCAATATACTCTTCCCGAAATGTAACGTGACCTCCGAACCTAACAGTCTCTTGTCCTAAAGCCCTTGTCAAGTTTTGGTGACCAATCAAAACGTCTCATTTTAAAAGCCTTTTCCAAGTTTTTGCTACCAATAAAAATGACCTTGTTTTCAAAGCCATTTTCAAAGTTTGGGCTCATAATACAAAATGGCGTGTCGACTCTCTTTTCCAAGTGAAGTCCATTCGAAAGAACTGCTCGCCGCAGTTCGCGCGATCCGGGTAATTTCAGTATGGATGCTTTTGAGATAAAAATGAAGGACTAACAGGCTTTTCTTTGTGTTTCCTACGGGAGAATAAGTCAAGGGGACCCGCGGAGGTGGCGGTGAAGTTGTGGGACAGATGCCCAACTTCGAAAAGGATGGTGTGAATCCTAAACAGTGGTGGTGGCGGCGGCCTTCATTCCTTTGTCGAGTTTTCATCAAAATGGGTAACATCGTAATGCCTGATTCAAAACCGAAGTTTGTCATTCAAACTTCCTTTCCAAAAAATTCTCATTTCAAACTCCCTTCAAAATCGACGTTTGTCATTCAAACGCTCTTTTACCAAAATCAACGATTTTCATTCAAACCAAGATTAAAGCTTGTCATTCAAGCTCATTTTCAAAAGCAACACGAACACACACACGCACACTTTTCGAGAAAGGTAGAAAGACTCAAAGATACGAGGCATTTCGGGTGATCTCAATATACTCTTCCCGAAATGTAACGTGACCTCCGAACCTAACAATCTCTAGTCCTAAAGCCCTTGTCAAGTTTTGGTGACCAATCAAACGTCTCATTTTAAAAGCCTTTTCCAAGTTTTTGCTACCAATAAAAATGACCTTGTTTTCAAAGCCATTTTCAAAGTTTGGGCTCATAATAAAAAATGGCGTGTCGACTCTCTTTTCCAAGTGAAGTCCATTCGAAAGAAGCGCTCGCCGCATGATTCGTGCGATCCGGTAATTTCGGTATGGATGCTTTTGAGATAAAAATGAAGGACTAACGAGGCTTTTCTTTGTGTTTCCTACAGGAGAGTAAGTCAAGGGGACCCGCGGAGGTGGCGGTGAAGTTGTGGGACAGGATGCCCAACTTCGAAAAGGATGGTGTGAATCCTAAACAGCTGGTGGTGGCGACTGGCCTTCATTCCTTTGTCGAGTTTTCATAAAAATGGGTAACATCGTAATGCCTGATTCAAAACCGAAGTTTGTCATTCAAACTTCCTTTCCAAAAAATTCTCATTTCAAACTCCCTTCAAAATCGACGTTTGTCATTCAAACGCTCTTTTACCAAAATCAACGATTTTCATTCAAACCAAGATTAAAGCTTGTCATTCAAGCTCATTTTCAAAAGCAACACGAACACACACACGCACACTTTTCGAGAAAGGTGGAAAGACTCATCATACGAGGCGTTTCGGGTGATCTCAATATACTCTTCCCGAAATGTAACGTGACCTCCGAACCTAACAATCTCTAGTCCTAAAGCCCTTGTCATGTTTTGGTGACCAATCAAAACGTCTCATTTTAAAAGCCTTTTCCAAGTTTTTGCTACCAATAAAAATGACCTTGTTTTCAAAGCCATTTTCAAAGTTTGGGCTCATAAAACAAAATGGCGTGTCGACTCTCTTTTCCAAGTGAAGTCCATTCAAAAGAACTGCTCGCCGCAGTTCGCGCGATCTGGGTAATTTCAGTATGGATGCTTTTGAGATAAAAATGAAGGACTAACAGGCTTTTGCTGTGTTTCCTACAGGAGAGTAAGTCAAGGGGACCCGCGGAGGTGGCGGTGAAGTTGTGGGACAGGATGCCCAACTTCGAAAAGGATGGTGTGAATCCTAAACAGCTGGTGGTGGCGACTGGCCTTCATTCCTTTGTCGAGTTTTCATCAAAATGGGTAACATCGTAATGCCTGATTCAAAACCGAAGTTTGTCATTCAAACTTCCTTTCCAAAAAATTCTCATTTCAAACTCCCTTCAAAATCGACGTTTGTCATTCAAACGCTCTTTTACCAAAATCAACGATTTTCATTCAAACCAAGATTAAAGCTTGTCATTCAAGCTCATTTTCAAAAGCAACACGAACACACACACGCACACTTTTCGAGAAAGGTAGAAAGACTCATCATACGAGGCGTTTCGGGTGATCTCAATATACTCTTCCCGAAATGTAACGTGACCTCCGAACCTAACAATCTCTAGTCCTAAAGCCCTTGTCAAGTTTTGGTGACCAATCAAAACGTCTCATTTTAAAAGCCTTTTCCAAGTTTTTGCTACCAATAAAAATGACCTTGTTTTCAAAGCCATTTTCAAAGTTTGGGCTCATAATACAAAATGGCGTGTCGACTCTCTTTTCCAAGTGAAGTCCATTCGAAAGAACTGCTCGCCGCAGTTCGCGCGATCCGGGTAATTTCAGTATGGATGCTTTTGAGATAAAAATGAAGAACTAACAGGCTTTTGCTGTGTTTCCTACAGGAGAGTAAGTCAAGGGGACCCGCGGAGGTGGCGGTGAAGTTGTGGGACAGGATGCCCAACTTCGAAAAGGATGGTGTGAATCCTAAACAGTGGTGGTGGCGGCGGCCTTCATTCCTTTGTCGAGTTTTCATCAAAATGGGTAACATCGTAATGCCTGATTCAAAACCGAAGTTTGTCATTCAAACTTCCTTTCCAAAAAATTCTCATTTCAAACTCCCTTCAAAATCGACGTTTGTCATTCAAACGCTCTTTTACCAAAATCAACGATTTTCATTCAAACCAAGATTAAAGCTTGTCATTCAAGCTCATTTTCAAAAGCAACACGAACACACACACGCACACTTTTTGAGAAAGGTAGAAAGACTCATCATACGAAGCGTTTCGGGTGATCTCAATATACTCTTCCCGAAATGTAACGTGACCTCCGAACCTAACAATCTCTAGTCCTAAAGCCCTTGTCAAGTTTTGGTGACCAATCAAAACGTCTCATTTTAAAAGCCTTTTCCAAGTTTTTGCTACCAATAAAAATGACCTTGTTTTCAAAGCCATTTTCAAAGTTTGGGCTCATAATACAAAATGGCGTGTCGACTCTCTTTTCCAAGTGAAGTCCATTCGAAAGAACTGCTCGCCGCAGTTCGCGCGATCCGGGTAATTTCAGTATGGATGCTTTTGAGATAAAAATGAAGGACTAACAGGCTTTTGCTGTGTTTCCTACAGGAGAGTAAGTCAAGGGGACCCGCGGAGGTGGCGGTGAAGTTGTGGGACAGGATGCCCAACTTCGAAAAGGATGGTGTGAATCCTAAACAGCTGGTGGTGGCGACTGGCCTTCATTCCTTTGTCGATTTTCATCAAAATGGGTAACATCGTAATGCCTGATTCAAAACCGAAGTTTGTCATTCAAACTTCCTTTCCAAAAAATTCTCATTTCAAACTCCCTTCAAAATCGACGTTTGTCATTCAAACGCTCTTTTACCAAAATCAACGATTTTCATTCAAACCAAGATTAAAGCTTGTCATTCAAGCTCATTTTCAAAAGCAACACGAACACACACACGCACACTTTTCGAGAAAGGTAGAAAGACTCATCATACGAGGCGTTTCGGGTGATCTCAATATACTCTTCCCGAAATGTAACGTGACCTCCGAACCTAACAATCTCTAGTCCTAAAGCCCTTGTCATGTTTTGGTGACCAATCAAAACGTCTCATTTTAAAAGCCTTTTCCAAGTTTTTGCTACCAATAAAAATGACCTTGTTTTCAAAGCCATTTTCAAAGTTTGGGCTCATAATACAAAATGGCGTGTCGACTCTCTTTTCCAAGTGAAGTCCATTCGAAAGAACTGCTCGCCGCAGTTCGCGCGATCCGGGTAATTTCAGTATGGATGCTTTTGAGATAAAAATGAAGGACTAACAGGCTTTTGCTGTGTTTCCTACAGGAGAGTAAGTCGAGGGGACCCGCGGAGGTGGCGGTGAAGTTGTGGGACAGGATGCCCAACTTCGAAAAGGATGGTGTGAATCCTAAATAGCTGGTGGTGGCGACTGGCCTTCATTCCTTTGTCGAGGCTATCAGCAGAGGCATTCATGTGACCTCTAAGAGTAAGGGGCTGGTCCAGGCCCTTTCAGAGTTTTGGTGGGACATCACTCACAGCTTTCATCTTAGCTGGGGAGAGATCACGGTGACTCCTGCCGACTTTACTGTCATTACCGGCTTGAGGTTCACTGGTAGGCCTGTGACCTGGAGGGATCACATTTCTGCGGCCGAGTTCAGAGCTTTGGTGGGATTTGACCTTTGTCTGAAGGGGCTCGGGATGGAGACGAGGTTCGTTGAGGTTGAGATTCTGAGGTGCATAGAGGAGTTTGTAGCCAGCGAGGTGACTGCCCACCAGCTCGCGAGAGCTTTCTTGTGGTTAATGCTATCTGTCACCATTTTCGCTAACTCTGGGACATTAGCGATGATTTGCCTGCTGGATTCTTTGGAGGACCTGGATGTGGTTGGGGAGGTCTCTTGGGGCGAGGCTGGATTGGCTGAGCTCTATTTTTCTCTGGACTTGTACAGCCGGAATAAGGCTGCTTCTATGGATTGTTTTTCTTTTGCTCTTGAGGTATTATCATTCTCTTTTCTTTCTTTTATTTTTTTTCTGTCTTGAGATTTTATGACAGAAATGACCCTTATGTTTTGAATATGCAGGTCTGGTTCTGTGAGGTGTTTGGGTTCTTTCCTTGGAACCAACGGAGTGATCCGGCTATCTTCCCGGCTATGGTGCGCTGGAGGGGAGAGGCTAGGGATAAGTTCACCAGGAAGACCCGGATCATCTTCGATTATAAGATGGTGAAGCCCGTCATTAACAGGGACGGTCATGAGGGGGTGGACTTCTATCCCTGGGGGAGGTACCCGAAGGCTTTGATAGGGGATGCCGTGGTGGTGACCCGGCAGAGGAGGTGGCTGAAAGGCTTGACCTGTGATATTATTTACTTGGGGGACCGATTCTCCAGGCAGCACGGTCACGTCCCTCCTTTGGGCACGATTACCCCTCATGACCCTCCTCCATTCATGCTGCAGCCCAGGCATTGGTCAGATGATGAGAGGGACAGGTACAAGGTTGGATTGGCGGCCGAGGAGTATTTTGATCTCGCTACCCCATATGCCACCTTTGTGGAGCAGCATTTGAGGACGCCATAGAGGTTGGTGAAGATGGCTGCTGCTCAGGGGTACGGGGAAGCAGAGCCGACTGATCCACCTATGCCTTCGGCTCACCTTTCTTATGTGGTGAACGGGGTACCAAGGAGGCTAATGGTGCCTATTCCAGACACGAGAGAGGCCGAGTATACTTTGCTGGCTGAAAGGACTTTAAGTAACTCTGGGTCCCTTTCTTTTCGGTTTTTCTTTATTTTCTGGGATTTAGAGCTTTTCTTGAGATTTTCTGAGCTTTTCTTTTCTTTCTCGCAGGTTCCTGTTCGCACCTATGATGGTTTGGTGCGGCAGAACAGGGGCTGGAAGGATCTAGATTGGTCCTTCCTGAGAAAACTGGCCTGCGCTTCAAGGGCCGCGGGGAATGCGCAAGAGCCCGAGCGTAAGAGGAGGCACGTTGGGAGAACGACCTCTACATCTTCAGCCTCAGAGTACCACTCATCATCCACCAGTGCCGTGCCTCGGGGGCGGGGACCTAATACGGACATTTTGGAGCAGCTGGCGGAGTATGAGCACGTGCCTGTCCACCTATCTGCCGTGAGTGATGCTGAAGATTTGCTGAGGGATCCTGAGCTCTATGAGCTGAGTAGCGATGATGATGAATTAGAGACTTAGGATTCCTTAGGATTGAACTAGGAGAGGAAGAGAGAAACAATGAATAAAACTACGCACAATTTGTATTTTATTATTTTATTTGGGGTGCCAAGAAGGCAAAAACAATGTAATGATCTTTTATTTTCTTTTCCTACTCATGCTTTATAATTTTGCATATTACTTGAGCCTCGGGGCAGCTTTTTTACTTGGAAATGGGGCGGAAATTGATCCGGAATGGTTTATAATGGTATGTGACTGCATGGATGGTGTTTGGACATGTTTTTTTGCAGGTTTTGTTGAGAAAGTGGGGTGAGAACTCCACTTGGGCAGCAGCTTTGGCTGCTGCAGATTTTTTTTCTGCAGAAGCGAAAGAGGCCATCCGGCTAGGACCTGGGCAAAAGAAGCCGTGCGGCTTAGAACCTTGTCTGAACTGATTTTTTGCAAATAAAATCAAGGAAGGGCCTTTTCATTTCATTTTCACCCTAGACTTGTCCCAACTGATCCCAAAGCATATTTTTGTCCAAAAAATCATCAAGTTCGATCACAGCCAATGGAGAAACCAGTCCGATTGCAAAAGGGGAAAAGTGATCGTTTTCTGTCCGATCTTCAATCTTTGATGAGACACAACTTTCAATATCATAAGGGGCTATTTGACAACACCTTCAAGATCAAGTCTTTATGGCATTTGAAGGATCTCCCGCCTGATTGGGACCTTTTGAGAGCAGCAGCGAGGTTTTGGGACGTCCAGAGACACGTTTACTGTTTTTTCTACAATGAACTCGTCCCAAACTTTGAAGATTTCCGGGCATTAATTGGGGGTCCAGAAATTAAAGCCATCTCGATTCCTTTGACCGGGGACTTGCCGGTGACTGTAAAGTTGGCATCTTTTCTACAAATTTCTCCAGAAGAGGCCGAGGGGATGATGATAGCCCCTGACAGGATTGACATTTCTGATATCCCGAGTTGGTTCGGGTCTCCGGGTACTGCTGCGACCACGGTATCCATAGACGCCTTTGTCCTCTGTGTATTTTCCTTTCTATTAACTGCCGAGTCCTTCGGGGTCTGTCATAGTGGTGTTTTGGACATGGTCAGAGACTGCAGGGCCGGGAGAGATATTGTCCCTCTAATTTTGGGGGAGACACTACATGGCATCGACAGGATGTCTAGGGGGACCATTTCATGAGGTCTGGGAGCCCAGCTGTGTTGAATTTATGGTTGCAGGAGAGAGTTGGGGCTTTGCCTACTTAGTGCCCTTGGGTGATTTCCCGGAGGGGTGCACCTAGACATTGTTCCTAACTATCTAGTGAGACTTGAACTACGACCAAGGCTTGATTCCTCCGGGATACGTAGGTAGCCTTTCATAATGGTCCACCCATCCGACCACATTTGTCACCCTTCTCCTTCATCACTCATCAGTGGTGCATGAGCCTTTCATAAAGGTCCAGCCATCCAGCCACATTGGTCACTCCCTTCATCTGGCATATCCCCAGTAGGATCAGCCATTTGACCTCCTAGGTCATTTCCTTTCCATCTTCCTAGCAAGGGATCAGTTCTCTTCGCTATTCCCCAGTGGATTTTACGAACTACGATAATGGCTTGATTCCTTCGGGATACGTAGGTAGCCTTCCAAAGGTTCAGCCACTCGACCACCTTGGTCACCCAATCCGTCTCGGCAGTTCGCCAGATTTGATCCTTTTTTATCGACAACCCCACTCGCCCTGCAAGTGACGTTGCCGAGGGGTTTCTGTAAGTACCCAAATCTGGCTCATGCCTTCCGGTTAAGTTTTTCGGCAATTCCCCGAACTTTCCTAAAGTTCAGGGGCAATTCTGGAACTTTTCCAAACCTTCCAAGGGGTGAAGGACTTGCTAGGAATTAAAATTTCAAGCAGTCCCTCGCTGGAAGGGAGTTTCTAGGCGCCACCTTGCATGGTTCTAGAAACAGGCTGAGGCACCAAAGGATAAGACCGCACGACTTCATTAGCCAGAGGTCAATGCCGCACGGCTTCATTAGGAAGCACAAATCAGCCTATAAATAGAGGCCTCCTCCTCTATTCATTTTGATATACAATTTTGAGCACTGTTACTCTGCCCAACTGAAATCATGAATTTCCAGTAGCCAAAACTCACTAATAATAACCTCCCTCCTCTCCAAAATCCATCCAAAGCCACTCCTTCCTTAGGAAAACCTCAAGGGAGATAGAGGAAAACCACCATTGGTAACCTCTCCTTCCTTCCTCTTTGAAATATACTTGTTATCTTGTCATATTGCTTACTTGTTATTTATCTTGCCATTTATTGCCATTATATGTGATCTATTGTCATAAAAATCATATCTTTACTATGTAGACATCATATCCCCTTTTCCCCCTAACACATCGGATTCATGGAGAATCCATCTCAAGGATGAACAAGGGCCCACAAGTGGATTGTTCTAGGGAGGATTCGTCACATGATGATGTGAAAAATGTCATCTTTACTATATAAAAATGTCATCTTTACATAAGAATGTCATCTTTATTCATTATTATGTCATTCCCCCTCCCTTGGCCTTGCTTCCAAGGATTGTCCACCTAAAAAGGTTCTTAAAGGACATAGAAAAGCCTCAAAGGTCTTTCCTTTACATTCATAGCCTTAGTTTCCATAGTGTTCATTACACTCATTTACATAAAAATGCAATCTTTACTTTCAAACGCAACTCCCCCATGTCCCTCATGGTTGGATCACTCACCAAGGATTGTCTAGTGACCTTCCTAAGGCACGAAAGACATAGGATGAGTATAAAGATCCAATCTTTATACCCCTCCCCTTAGTCCCTTTGGTACTTGAAGCATCCCGTGGGGCGGATCGGTGTAAAGGTCTCATCTTTACATCGTTTCCTCCACTAAAGATGCCATAGTCGAAGTCCCTTTAGAAATGGACGAACCTCGGCCCTTACATCTCCGATCATCACTTGAGATGAGCATAAATGTCCCTACTAAGCTCAAATTGTCTCAAGATGTAGGATTGATGGGCAAAGGCTCTTCCTTTCTAAAGAGTCTCATTCTTGGACTATAGACGTGTCCCTATTCTGATCACATATGACTTTGTTTTTTTTTTTGGCAAAAGGAGACGATACTCCCTAGATTTTATTAATAACGAAAAATAAAATTACAAATATGGTGGGGGACATGACAACCTCAACAAAAAAGGGAGGGGAATCTAAAAACAAAAGAAAATACATCAATAAAAGAAAGAAACTACTGCCTAATATTAGGATACGAGATCCGATCAAAGTAGAGAAGGCTCTGACACGGCTTGGGGCAAGTCTCCAAATATGGTTGATTACCCCAATGGGAGGGTGAAAAAGGTCACGTAATGATGATCATAAGTCCAAGACGAGCACGGGATCAAAATCCAAGGAATCCCGAGCGATAACCAACTAAAATGGTTTATACGTCTGGAAGACAACTTGGCACATTCCCTCCCCTTTTCAAATCACACACACACACGAGAGCACAAAACAAGTATGAAAATCGGATCTAGGAAGACTTGCTTTAGCAAGGCTTCTTGGGTGAACGCCAAACGTTCTTCCCAAGGAGTAACTTAACCTCCGGACCTTATTCCTTTTTTTCAAAGTTTTGAGGAAATCAAAATGGCGTGGCGACTCCGTTTTTCAATTAAACTGGATGTCTTCAAACCGATGTGAAGCGGTGACCCCCTTACACGAGAAAGCGGTTCACAAAAAACCCGTGATCTTGGGCCCACATTCACAATAGGGAGGCAAATCAAGCTCTGTGAAAGTGAAAATATTTCCATACTGGGCTGTCCCAATCAAATGACATGCTTCGTCCGGGGTTGCATAGACAGACACCCTAGTCTTGGATAGAGCCTCTTCCAACTTCAGCTTATGGGGATAAGACGAGGTAAGCAATGACCATAAAGAAATGTCAGCTTGAGTTCTCTTTAACTGAGTTAAAATTGGATCATCCTGGACTACTGATGGATGTGTATTTACCCATCCAATATTATCAACAATGGATTCAGTTTTCTCCCTAAGCGTGGTGCTCCTTTTGTATCTCCAAACTCTTTGAAAGTTTCTAGAATGGTAGAATCAAGTAAAAAAGGAGATGTTTTTGAAGAAGTTTTCATTGATTCTCAGTCGGGACAAGATAAAAGCCCCAAGATTAATGTTGTTGATGGTTCTATTGATCTTGAAGATGAAACATCAGATTTGGTTCCTTGTGACCAAAATGCTTCTGATTTCAATGATCATAAGCAAGATTCTGATTCGGAGGTTGTTCTTACAAAAAGTGTGGTTTCTCGGGACAGGAGTGGCAGCCTTATGGGGGATTTAAATCTTTCTCCGAGAGCTCCAAAAAGCGTTTCATTTGCAGATTCTGAGTTTGATGGTGGGGGATTCTCCCCTAAGGATGTTTCGGCATAAAAGCCCTTCTTCTTTATTTTACTTTATTCCTGTTTTCTTATGGCTAGTTTTATTAGCTGGAATGTTAGAGGAATGGGTAATGCTCCTTACGTTCGTCGTATTAAACGACTTATAAGATCTCACAATGTTTCGGTTATTGCTTTATATGAGCCAATGTTAGATTGTTCTATGGTTCCTCTTTATATGAGAAAACTCGTGTGTATTGGTGGTATTTCAAATGTTAAGAGCAGCATATGGATTTTCTGGAAGCATGGGATTGATTGTGAAATCTTGGATAATGATGATCAAGCTATAAGCTGTTAGAGTTTCGCATGTTCTTTGGCCTAACAGGTAAATGTTACGTTTGTGTATGCTAGTCGTTGCAAATATCAGCGAAGGGTTCTTTGGGATTACCTTATTGATCGTAGTTCTATTAATGAGCCGTGGCTTGTTCTAGGTGATTTTAATTCTATTTTGGATCAATGTGATAAGATTGGTGGCCGTCCCGTTACAGAAGCTAAAGTGGCTGAATTTTCAGATATGGTGCAGATTTCTAATCTCATTGATGGTGGATTTAGTGGGAATGGTTTTACTTGGCTGAACAAAAGAGATGGAAATGCAACTATTTTGCAGCGGCTTGATAGAGCTTTCTACAATTCTGAATGGTTAAATGGGTTTCATAGCACTTCTATCATTCATCTCAATAGAACTTGTTCAGATCACTCTCCTATTCTTTTAAATATCACTCTCTCGGCCATAGCTAAGAAAGGCGCTTTCAGATTTCTCAACATTTGGTTGAAGCATAAATCTTTTATTCCCCTTGTTGAATCTTCTTGGGCTGAATACATGGATGGGAGACCCATGGTCAAGTTTGCTAAAAAGTTGAATAGGTTGAAGCATCACATTCAAAAATGGAATAAAGAGGTATTTGGGCGAATTGATCAACAAGTTAGACAAGCGGAGGATGATGTTACAGCAAAAGAATTAGCCTTTGATCATGATCCTTCGGAGGAGAATAGGGCTGCTCTACACTTGGCCCAAGCTCATTTACTTCATCGTTTAAAGATTGAGGAAGATTTCTGGATGCAAAAAGCTAATTTAGCTTGGTTAAAAGATGGTGATCGTAATACTAAATTTTTTCAGTCCTATGTGAAGAAAAAGAGATTAAAGCTTCATATCCACCGTATTCAAGATAGAAATGGTGTTTGGTTGGAGGAGCTGTCCGAGATTCAAAATGAAGCTATTCGCTTCTTCTCTGATCAATTATCGAGTGATCATGTTTGCTCGTCTCAACAACTTCTTGATCATATTCCTAGAATTCTGAATGATGTTGATAATCAAATGCTTACTTCTGCTCCTACTCTTGAAGAGATTCGAGAAGTGGTTTTCTCTTTGTCTGGAGCTAGTGCGGCTGGACCTGATGGTTTTAATGGTGAATTCTATCATAATTGCTGGGAATTTATTAAAAATGATCTTTTTAGGGCTGTTTTGGAGTTCTTTGCGGGTTTTCGAATGCCTAGGGGTTGGACTAGTACAACTATTGTCCTCCTTCCTAAGGTAGCTGCTCCTAATTCTTTTTCTGATTGGAGGCCTATAAGCCTATGTAATTTCTCTAATAAGATCATAACGAAGCTTTTGAATGGTCGTCTCTCTTCAATTCTGCCTCAAATCATTTCTCCTCAACAAAGTGGTTTTATTAAAGGTCGCCTCATTCATGAGAACGTGTTACTTGCACAAGAGCTTATGCATTCTATCAACCGGAAAGTCTTTGGGGGAACATTGCCTTAAAGCTTGATATGGCAAAGGCGTATGATCGTCTTTCTTGGTTTGCTTTGATAAAGGTAATGCGTCATTTTGGTTTTTCCGAAATTTGGATTGATATGATATTTAGATGTATCTCGGATTGTTGGTTCTCTATTCTTATTAATGGGGAGGCGGTGGGGTATTTTCCTTCAGCTAGAGGTCTTCGCCAAGGTGACCCCATATCTCCTTCCTTATTCATTATTGCTGCTGAGATTTTGAGTCGTGGTCTTAATGCTCTTCATGAGAATCATCATCACATCATCTATCATTCTGGAGCTATTCATGCTCCTTTTATATCTCACCTTTCATATGCTGATGATGTTATAATTTTTTGCAATGGTAGCAAGACCTCCATTGATATGCATATGATCTTTCTAAATTCTTATCAAGAATTTTCGGGCCAATTGGTTAGTATGGCAAAGTCTTGCTTTATTTTGGGTAGAAGAGACATGGGCAAAGCTGATTTAGTGGCTGAATGGACGGGATTTCAACACAAACATCTGCCCATCATTTATCTTGGATGTCCTTTGTATTCCGGAAGGAAAACTCAAGCCCTTTTTATTCCGATTCTTAGGAAGATGGAGGAGAGACTTTTTTTTTTTTAAAACGAAAGGAGACGTAGCTCCCTAGATTTTATAAATAAATAAAAGAAACAAAGCACGGTGGGGGACAAAGAGCCAAACCACCGGAAACGAAAAGAAAACTACAATGTGGGGCTTAAAGCCAACAACAAAAACAAGAAAGCTAAGGGGAGGGGTGCAAGTCCATCTGGACCGACCCAAGATAAGAGGAAGGGGGGAACTAAGCCCTAAGCTATCAAGAGGGAAAAGACAAATCCCATCAAACATGATTATCAGGAGGAGAAGCCGATCTTCCACGCCATTTCCGAGAAGAAACCATTGTAAAACCATCAGCATTATTATTCTTTTTGTGAGACGGAGTAAAAGGAGTATAGCCAGCCATATCAGTAACAAAGGAATATGGGGCCCTTGAAGCCGAAAAACGCTCTGGAGATTTTGGTTCTACTTCCACAAAAGGTTGGGAAGGATGAGATTCCCTATAACGAGCAATGTTGCGCATAATAGCCTCCGTATCATTTGTTGGAGCATTGATATTACCAACACCACCAACAAGAGCAGCCATGTCCGAACCAACACCCATATTAGCAGCCACAACCGCATTGTTTTCCACAGCAACAAAACCAATTTTTCCTTCAGTAATGTCATCTTGATCATTCACTACATTGCGAACACTAGCCGAGTTATCATTCGATGTAGCATTGTTACCAACAACACCAACAACCGCAGCCACGTTATTTGCAGCAGAAGCAACCAACTCTTCTTGAACAGCCATGCTAGCCGAACTATCATCCATAGGAGCAGCAACTTGCTCCGAATGAGCAGCAACCTCTGTCAAAACACTTTCAATAGCATCATTAGTGGCTGCCTTCTCAGCCATATGAATCACCTCATTGCAAACCTTATTAAAAGCCTTTTGAACAGCATCAGAAATGGGCTGTCCTCTTCTTGCCTTGATGGGAATAAAAACCTTTTCGCTCACCTTACCGGTAGGAGGCGCCTTTGAAAGCCCCTCAACAACAGTAGCAGCAGGAACCTTACTACCAGAACTAATATCAGCAACATCACTGGCCGAACCTAAGCCATCCTTAGCACCACTTGAAGAAGCGTCCACATTAGGACCAATATCCAAAATCTTAGTGTCTTCCTTAGACTTCCCCACATTAGTTGGAACTTCAGGAATAATCTCATTACCTTGAGCCTTCAAATTCTGGTTAGCGGCAACCCCATTAGATTTTTCTTTCTGCAAATGAGGGTGAGCACGCTTGCAAAGAGAAGAATCATGGCCCAAGACAAAACAATGTTTACAATATTTAGGCAAGTTATCATATTCTATCTTTTGATAGAAGCTAGGCAAAAAATCATCACAATCGATAAAAATCTCAGAAGGTAATTTTTTGGTGACATCAACTTGAACAAGGACCTTAGCAACGCTAGGACGAGAGAGATCAGAAGTGGCTTTATCCAGTGACAAAGGTGTACCAATAGCCCGGGCAAGAGAAAATAGAATCGATTTATTAAAAAGGTGAATTGGGATACCTGGGAGGCCAACCCAAACCGGCACAATAGGGGATTCTTGCGTAGGACGCCAAGAAGGAGACCACGCCAAGGTTCGCATAGGATATTTCATGACGTACCACACATTCTTCATCCATAGGCGTTGGTAATCCGCCTCATTAGAGAGCTGAATCAATAGGTGTTTGGAATCAAGGTGTCCTAACTTGCAAGTACCTTTCAACTGAAAACGAGCAAAAGCAATCCGCGTATCTTCCATAGAAGGGCGCCCATGAGAGAATTTGCCAATCAATGTCCATGAGAATGGCTTTGTAAGCCTTTCAATCGCATCTTTTGAGAGTTTAAGCGAAGGGATCCCTTTATGTGAAGCCAACGGCACAACAGGGAAAGCGTTATCTTGATGGGAGGAGAATAAATCTGCAAATGATTTAGATTGTCGAGCAACATCAGGTTTTGGGCTTATATTAATGGCCGACGCAAGGGAAGAAGCAGGTATCGGAGAAGGAGTTTGTGTTTGCGGCGCAATCAAAGGATTAGACGCACTAGGGTTTGCATGGCAAGGCGATGGGGTAGGGATAGCAGCGGCAAAGGGTTGTTGGATTAACGGAGAGTAGTAAGGATTATGGGGACTGGCGTGTGTTTTCTAAAGAGGAGAGAAATTCTGCACTCACTTGGGCACAACCTCCCCTAATTAGCACCCGTTCACACTCGTTTGGACTCGCGGGTTTGGATCGGTTTGAGTCGTTTGGGTGTTTGGAGTTTGGCTTGGGATGAATAGGACTGGAGTAACATCGGGAGGTCGATCGGGATCGACCGGGATCGACCGGAATCACTTCGGGAGGGCTTTGGAGCACCTCGGGAAGGCTCGGGAGGCCTCGAGAAGGACCGGAAGAGACCGGGACTGCCTAGAAATGTGCCTGAAGGCTGGGGGAGATAGGAGAGAGTTGAGGTGTGAATGAAATGGGAGGGGGAGCCTTCTATTTATAGGCCTCAAAAAATTGCAAAGTGGTCCGTACGGACCTTTATGTCATTACTGATTTTTTGGGTTTCCTGGATTTCAAGGAATATTGTGGACTTTGTGGAGATTTTGCAATGATGTTGGCGTGTTGACATAAGTGTCCGTACGGACACAACTTGCTTTGCAAAGTGGTCCGTACGGACATGTATGCAAGATGACTTGTTTTTGTCTTTTTTTATTTCCTGCAAAGTCCTTGGATTCCATTTTATCCCTGAAAGGTCCTTATTTGGTTTGGCTGGTCAGTCTGGACATTTTGGACGTTACGGGTCTTCGGGATCACGAGTGTGTGAATCCTCGGTGTTTCCCGTATGCTTGGATGGAGAACGGTCCGGATTGGGGTACTTACAGAAGCCCCTCAGCGACGTCACTTATGGAGGAAGTGGGGTCGTCGATAAAGATAAGGGTCCCGATCTGGACGGCTTATCAGGAGAGAGAAGATGACCGTGTTGGTCGAACGGCTGAGGACGTGGTGGTGTCCTGGGGTGATTGCTTGGGTCAGATGGCTGGAATTGTGAGGACGTGGTGGTGTCCTGAGGTGACCACTTGGGTCGGATGGCTGGACCCTTTGGTAGGATTCCTACGTATCCTAATGGGAATCAAGCCTGATCGTAGTTTGTGTGTGAGGTGACCGCTTGGGTTGGATGGCTGAGGACGTGGTGGTGTCCTAAGGTGAGTTTGTCGTGTATGAGGATGTGGTGGCATCTCTGACTGAGATAGAGTAGTGAGGACGAGGACGAGGTAGCGCTCTGACTGAGTTTTTGTCGCGTATGAGGACGTGGTAGCACCTCTGACTGAGATAGTGAGGACGTGGTGGTGTCCTGGGATGAAGTAGTGAGGACGTGGTAGTGTCCTGAGATGAAGTAGTGAGGACATGGTGGTGTCTTGAGATGAAAGCGTGAGGACGTGGTGGTGTCCTGAGATGAAATCATGAGGACGTGGTAGTGTCCTGAGATAAAGTAGTGAGGATGTGGCAGTGTCCTGAGATGAAGTAATGAGGCCGTGGTGGTGTCCTGAGATGAAAGCGTGAGGACATGGTGGTGTCCTAAGATGAAAGCGTGAGGACGTGGTGGTGTCCTGAGATGAAGTAGTGAGGACGTGGTGGTGTCTTGAGATGAAGTAGTGAGGACGTGGTGGCGCCTCTGACTGAGTTTTTGTCGCGTATGAGGACGTGGTGGCGCCTCTGACTAAGATAGTAAGGATGGGGTGGTGTCCTGAGATGAAGTAGTGAGAATGTGGTGGTGTCCTGAGATGAAGTAGTGAGGATGTGGTGGTGTCCTGAGATGAAAGCGTGAGGAAGTGGTAGTGTCCTGAGATGAAAGTGTGAGGACGTGGTGGTGTCCTGAGATGAAGTAGTGAGGACGTGGTGGTGTCCTGAGATAAAGTAGTGAGGACGTGGTGGTGTCCTAAGATGAGATAGTGAGGGCGTGGAGCCGCCTCTAGCTGAGATTTTGTAAGTACCCAAATCCGGATCGTCAAAATCCGTTAAAAGTTAACCGAAATCCGTTAACTGGCCCGCTCCAGGTTAATCGGAACCCGTTAAGCTCCCCGTTCTCAAGCCAACAAGACGTCCCGGGACTGCCCCGTTCATCCCAACGTTAAAGCATACTCAACACACGTTGTCACATGTAAAAAAACAGCTTTTCCTGAAAAACGCACTTTCCGGCACTTTCCGGGGGCATTTCGGACATTTTCCGGACAGTTATTTAAAAAACGGACAAAACCGGGAATGATGGCACGAAAACCCATGCCCTGGTGAGTCACAGGTGTTGGTGTTATGCCCTAGGCCTATGATTGATAGACTTATGTGTTGACATTATTTATTATTATATGAGATGTTTATTATTTGATTATTATATGTTTTGTATATTTGTTTATAATAATCTCTGTCCCTAATTATTAAGAGAATAAATTAGTATAATTGCCAATGGATAATCTTTTTTTTTTTTTTTTTTTTTTGGGCGAAAGGAGACGGTACTCCCTAGATTTTATTAACTAAAAAAAAATTACAAACAAGGTGGGGGACATGACAACCTCAACCACCAAGAAAAAACCTAAGGGGGGAGTCCTTACACAAGACGTAAGGTCCTCTACAATAAAGGGAGGGAAGACTAGAATACATATTTTTTTTTTTTTTTTTTTTTTTTTTTTTTTTTAATCTACAATAAAGGCAGGCGAAAATAGGCCAAGGAATTAGGGCGGCCGCACAAGACAGCCGAGGCTCTTGGGCGGCCGCACAAGAAACGCTACAGCAAAATGTGACACCAGCAACAACCGAGAATTTGCAGCAAAACCCCATTAACCACAGCAACAGAACACCAGCAAACACAAACCAAAAGCAATTAAATCCTAACATAAGGTATGGAAGCTCTATCCAATCTATATGCACCCCGGCAATCATGCGGGAGATCCTTAGGAGAGTAGAAACAAGTATTTGATCTTGAAGAAGAAGCAAAGTTAGCAAGACCATCAGCTACACGATTACCTTCACGAAGAATATGAGAGACTCTAACACGAATCTGCAACATGATCTTTTTAATTTGTTGAACTTCATACCAAATGTTCCATGGAATATGGTAATCCATAATCAAGATCTTCAAAAGAATCTCCGAATCAACTTCTAGCCAAAGCGACGACATACCAAAAAGAATAGCATAATTTAGGCCATCCAAGACAGCTTTAGCTTCCGCCACCATATTAGTTCCCGCTCCATAGAAGTTGGAAAAAGCAAACTTCAGAATTCCATGAGAGTTTCGAAACACACCACCACCCGATATCAACCCAGGATTTCCTTTCGCTGCCCCATCAGTATTCAAATTTAAACAACTCAATGGAAGGAGATTTCCACACCACAAACCTCAACCGCTTTGAAGAGGATGAGCTAGAACATATAGAAAAATGCCTGAGGATATCAAAATCTCCATGAAAGAACTTAAAATTAATGTGGAGGGCCTTAACAACAAGAGAAACTTGATCAGTAACAGCCCTCATAATTGAGTCAACCTTCATATCAATATTCTCAAATCTAGCTTTATTGCGACTTTTCCAAATCTCCCATACAATGAAACAAGGAATCACCCGACAGAGCCACTTAGTACCCGGGCTAAAACCCATCGATTTACCAAACCACCAGCTAGAGAGGATAGACCGAATGCTATATGAAAAAAATGAACACCCAGCATATTAGCAAAATTAGACCAAACTTTACTTGCAATCTCGCTATGAGCAAAAAGATGATTCACATCCTCAAGAGATCTAGCCACACAATAGACACATCCCGAGGCTAAAAAGACACCTTTGCGTTGAATAGCAACATCAGTAGGAATACCATTATGCAGAAGTCTCCACATAAAAATAGAGATTTTAAGAGGGACATGCTTATGCCAGCAAAAATCAAAAATCACATCATGCGCCCCAGAAACCTTACAAATACGCCAAGCTGAAGATATAGAGAACTGACCTTTACTAGATGGAAGCCAATATAATTGATCCGGAACATTGGAGATGGAAATCTGTTGAGTTTGCATAGACTGAAGGAGCTGCGGACCATAAACTTCAAGAATATGATCATTCCGAGGCATACCATTTTGGAACAAAGACATAACTTCAATGTGATTCCCAGGAAGAAGGTCCCGAAACCCATCAAGCCAGTTTTCATGAATTGAAATCTCCCCATTGCCAATTCTCCAACCAATGTTAGCCTCCACGATATTTTTAACTTGTAACATACGACGCCAAATATGAGAAGAGAAAGAGGATGGGGCAGCATCCATCGGATGAATACCAAAGCAGTACTTGGCAAGCATAAAATCAGCCCATAAGGAATTATATCCACGAAACCGCCACCAAAGCTTCATAGCAAAAGCTGTAGCAATATCTTCAAACTTTCTCAAACCTAAACCTCCTTCACAAGTAGGTTGAAACATACGAGACCGACGAACCCAATGGCATTTCCTATTCCCATCTTCATCACACCAAAAGAAATTGGCAATAATACGATACATTGCTGCGAAGACACCTTTAGGAGGCTCCAAGAGAGAAATATAATATAAAGGAATGGCTTGAAGACATGATTGAATAAGCGTAAGCTTGGCACCGAAGGATAATAATTTGCCTTTCCAAGTAGCTAATCTATCTTCCATTTTAGCAATGACCGAATCAAAAAGGGAAATTTTCTTCCGTCCCACATAAAGAGGACACCCAAGATAAGAAATAGGGAAATTCTTTTTGACAAAACCCGTCGCTTCCGTAATGATAGCATCTCTATTATCATCTTCTACACCCAAGATATAACAAGACTTCGATATACTAACCAATTGGCCGGAAAAATCTTGATACCACTGTAAACATCTCATATGAGCTTCCATCGAGTCCTTCGACCCATTACAGAAAATAATGATATCATCGGCGTACGCTAAGTGAGAAATCATTGCAGTGTTAATATGCGCCCGGTATCTATAACGATGAATATTCGAATGAAGCATATTCAGGCCTCTACTGAGAACCTCAGCAGCAATAATAAACAAAGTAGGGGAAATAGGGTCACCTTGTCGAAGCCCGCGAGACGAGTGAAAGAAACCACATGATTCTCCATTGACAAGCACCGAGAACCAACACGACGAAATGCACCGAAAAATTAAGTCATTCCAAACTTCAGAGAAACCAAACTTGCGCATGACTTTAATTAGCGCAAACCAAGATATTCGATCATAAGCTTTCGCCATATCAAGCTTTAAACACACATTAGATCCTCTAACCTTTTTCTTTACAGATTGCACAATTTCCTGTCCAAGAAGAACATTCTCATGAATTAAACGGCCTTTGACAAAACCACTCTGCTGTGGAGAGATAATACGAGGCAAAAGAGAGGCGAGCCGACAAGTAAGAAGCTTTGTAATAACTTTATTAGAGAAATTACAAAGACTTATCGGACGAAACTCATTAAATTTTGTAGGAGCACTAACTTTAGGAAGCATGACAATGAGAGTGGCAGTCCAACTCCGTGGAAGAGAAAAACCAGAGAAAAATTCCGAAATAGCCTTACAAAAATCATCTTTGATGATGTCCCAATACTCCTTATAGAAAAAACCATTAAACCCGTCCGGACCCGCTGCACTTTGGCTATTCATCAACCAAAGTGTATCTTTTATCTCCATCATAGTTGGAACAGCGCCCCTTATTATCTTCATCATTGACAAGGCGAGGGATGACATCCAGAATATCCTCATGGGGATTATCAACAGGCTTTGAAGTTGGTCCGAGAAAAATCAACAAGCAAAGACTTTGGATATCCTCTTTTTTTGAAAGCCAAATTCCATCTCTATTCTGAATTCGATGAATAAATAGTTTTTGCCTCTTCTTTCGAACATATGAATGAAAAAACTTCGAATTCTTATCTCCATCCTTTATCCATGAAATATTAGCCTTTTGACGCCAAAAATCTTCATCCATCTTAAGCTTAGCAAGAAGCCGAGCCTGAGCCAGACTTAGAGCAGCCTTGGTATTATCATTAGCATCATTTTGAAGGTCAAGCTCACAAATGACTTACCTCATCTTCAGCATCTTTAACTT
This sequence comes from Adenophora triphylla var. japonica, assembly GCA_022495995.1. Taxonomy (NCBI): domain Eukaryota; kingdom Viridiplantae; phylum Streptophyta; class Magnoliopsida; order Asterales; family Campanulaceae; genus Adenophora; species Adenophora triphylla. The sequence continues at coordinate 286,551 of JAFEMH010001368.1, forward strand.
GTTGATCAACCCGGCCAAAAATATGTTTATTCCAATTTGAAATATCCTTTCTAAGCCTAGCAAGCTTCTTAGCAAAAGAAACTAGCGGCCTCCCATCCATACTCAACTTCCAAGAATTTTCAACTACAGAACGGAAAGATTCATGCTTAGCCCAAATGTTTAGGAACCTGAAACTGCCATGAATATTATCTCCATGAACCTTCACTTGAACAACAAGGGGAGTATGGTCTGAACAAGTACGATTAATATGAGAAACAGTAGTAGCATGGAATTTATCTAACCAAGCTGAATTATAGAAAGCTCTGTCAATGTGATGATTATATGCATAAGAGATGCACATTGAAATTATGGGTACTTGTTAGAGAACAAGTGACTGGACATGACCCGCATGAGATTTATGTCATGGTCAAATGTCATACTTAAATCTCATACGGTTACTTCATTTATTTCCTAGACCTAAGACTATCATAACCTTACATATGATGAAAGCCATGTTTGATTTTAGTCAAACGATATCTTAACACGATATCTATAAAGGCTATCATTGGCATGATCGGATTCATGATGGGAAGGATGATAAGTCAAGAAGGAATTTGTCCCTCGGAAGAGAGATGTTATGCTTGGGCCCCTCGATGAGTGATAATGATGAAAGTGTATGGCCGTACCCCAATATGATTGGAATTATCATTATACTCAAGAATCGAGAAAGCATTGAACAATAACAAGTTGACAAGGACCATGACTTGTGTTCAAATATGACATCGTGAGACAAAGGGAGAAATGGAAGTACACCATTAGAAACGTGAACTCTACGTTACATCATTTGGGTAGACATAATGGCTTGCTAGAGTCCGCTTATGTCTTATGAGGTTCGATATGATCGAACTCATTGCCAACATGATGTAATCCTATTGGGTCACACACAACTAGAATGAATTGGTTAAACCGAGGAAGAATGATTGAGAGGCTCGTAAATCGGCTACTTATGTCACGCGACATATCAAGCCAACGGCTTGATATACCGCGTGACATAATAGGCCAATACGCGTTTTTGGATGCAGACTGTCTCTCCTAATTCGATTAGAAGAGGTATTTACACTATTGTAGTATAAATACAAGGGTTCTGGCGACCTAAAAGTCTAGCCGAAATTTTAAAGCAAAATTCACAATCAAATTCTCTCAATATTCTTCAAGGTTTTAGATCTAGCAATCATCAAGAAGTTGTTCTTGAATTCATTCAAAGGTGTGGATACCGAAAGAGGGTCTTCGCTCGTTCATCGATCAAGGCCTAGAGTTCAAGCAAGTTGAAGAACGAAGTTTGTGATTTGATATCACATAATCAAATCGTTCGATAGCTCAAGACCTAAAGCGTTTCAAGGTTGGTTTAATTCTATCTCATAGGTATTCAAATTAATTGTATAGAACGGATCCTAGGGCTTCTTGGGTTTTATGTTTTAATGCTTAATTCCGCCGCGCATGGACCCGTAAAACCCAACAGTGGTATCGAGCCCCGTTCGTATGATTAAGTTTGAATTAACATGCTAGATTTAAGATATAAATTGTTTATATGCTTATTGCATGTTTTCAGTATGCGATAGAATTTTTAATTGTTTATGTGAAACAATGTGAAAATCGTTTTCGATTATCTTGAATTAAATCAGAAAAGGCCGTTTTATGTGATTTAATTGGTGTAATCTGTATTGGTTCGAATCTGGAAATCTCTGTAACATGGCTGCCTATGTCGTGCGACATATCGAGCCATGTGGAATTCAGGTTAAGCGCTGTTACGTCGCGCGACATATCAAGCCTCGGGCCGATGTTGTCACGCGACATAATAAGCCAAAACTGGGCGAATCAGTTTGTTCAATTTTTACGCTATTCTCGTGATTGTGTTTACAATCTCGATATGTTGATATGAAAATCTGGATGTTATAAAATTGAGTTTATAAGTCCGCGATAGATTGATTCATTGATATACATGATTAATTGATTAAAATATGATTTTAATAATTATTGCAATGTATATGAAAATCTGGATGTTATAAAATTGAGTTTATAAGTCCATGCTAGATTGATTCACTAATATGCATGATTAATTGATTAAAATATGATTTTAATAATTATTGCGATGCATGTTTTATTTGTTCTTACATGTTAAGAATATTTTTTTTAAATTAGATGTTTAGTTGAAACATGATATTTAGATTCCTAATATGTTTAGATTTAGACATTGTAAATTTTGGATCTTATGATTGTTTATGGAAACAAGTCATAAATACGCGAAATTTAAAAGGAAACTGATTGTTTATAAAAGGTAGGGATTATGTTGCCTAATCAGAGTTGATTTCTAATTATGCATGTCTAGGAGAGTTCTGTCAAAGGAAGAGTTGGTACTTAAGAAGTCCTTGTGGCTCACCTATCTTCCCGGAACTTACCTGGTGCATGATTTTGACTATCTTTCGACATGCTTATAATCTACCTTTAAAGAACCTTCATTTAACTTTTAAGTTCTTTATGCCAATTCATGATTAAAAACACTTGAGACCATTCGGATAGTTTTGGGTGGGCTTGCCATAGCAAGGTGCTTTGATTCTATTCGAATGCGAGCAAGATGAGGAAATGGTGGTTCCTATACGTTTTAAAGTGAATGAACTTAATTGGGTTATCAAAATGGTTTTGGACCCAAGGCATAAGATGAGATTAAAATATGCCTAGACATATGATGTCTTGAATTGATCTCATAAAAGATCTAAGAGTCATATATGTGATATGATTGATGTTTTCTACCTAATTAATTTAATTTTGAGCGGTTTGCCATAGCAAACTTGAAATTGAATTAAAGTTGGATCTTAGCCCATTAAATGTATATTATGCTTATTTGCATTTGAAGGTGTATAATTTAGTGGGAGCATTTATTTAAATGCACTATACTTCTCATATGATATGTTTACTTATATGTGTTCATATTTTATGTATATCTTTTTGTAGAATAAATGGCATCAAACAATAATCACTTTTCACTGCGATCCGTCCTTGAGAAGGAAAAGTTGGAAGAGAATGGTACAAACTATATGGATTGGATCCGTAGTTTGAGAATTGTTCTCAAACAAGAGGAGAAACTGTATGTTCTCACCGAACCTATTCCACTCTGAACCCGTTGCCAATCTTTGCTAGGGCAATAAGGGAACAATATCTGAAGCACAAGCGTGACTCTACGTATGTTAGTTGCCTTATGCTCTCCGCCATGTGCAAGAGTCTTCAGAAGAATCTTGAGCACTTGGGGACGATCGACTTAAACAATCGGCTGATGGAAATGTTCCAAATTCAAGCTAGGCAAGAAAGGTACAACACGGTTGCATCCTTGACCTCATGCAAGATGAGTGAAGGACAAGGCGTTGGTCCCCATGCTCTCAAGTTAAAGGGCCACATTGAGCATCTTGAAAGGCTCGGTTTTCCAATTAGCCAAGAGTTGGCTACCGACATAATATTGAATTCATTACCTAAAAGTTTTAGTCATTTCATAATGCACTATAACATGGGTGGAATGAATAGAAACCTTTCCGAGTTAGTTCAAATGTTGACTACTGCGGAAACCAGTATTGTCGAGAAGAAGACCGATCAAGTGCTAATGGTTAACAAGGGAAAGGGTTCAAGGGTAAAGGAAAAGCAAAGGTTGCTAATCCTAAGGCAAAGGTTGCCAAGCCCAAAGAGGCCTCCAAGCCTAAAGAGGCTAAGCCTAAGTCCCAAGAGGACGCAATCCGCTTCCATTGCAATGAGATTGGACATTGGAGGAGAAATTGCGCAAAATACAAGGAAGCACGAAGAAGAGCAAAGGAGTTGCTTCAACTTCAGGTATCTTTGTTATAGATATATTCCTATCTACTTCTAGTTCTTGGGTATTGGATACCGGATGTGGAACTCACATTTGTTTAAATGTGCAGGGTTTAAAGAAACAGAAGGATGCTTAAGGAAGGTGAAGTGGACCTACGTGTGGGGAATGGAGCAAGAGTTGCCGCATTAGCCGTAGGAACTTATGAAGTTACTTTACCTAGTGGGCTAATACTTGTTTTGAACAATTGTTATTACGTTCCAGCTTTAAGTAGGAATATTATTTCGATTTCATGTTTGGATAATGAAGGTTTTAATTTTCTTATATGTGATAAGAAATTTTCTATTTACAAGAGTGATATGCATTATTGTATTGCTGTTTCATTCAATGGCCTTTATATTCTTGATGTTGAAAATCGCGATAATGATGTCTATAACATTAACAAGAAATCTAAACCCAATGATGTAAACCACACTTACTTATGGCATTGTCGTCTTGGCCATATAAACGAGAAACGCATTTCTAAACTCCACAAAGATGGATTTTTGGACTCACATGATTATGAATCATATGAGACATGCGAATCTTGTTTACTTGGCAAGATGACCAAGGACCCATTTACCAAAACCGGTGAAAGGGCGGGCGACTTATTAGGACTCATACATACCGATGTATGTGGGCCTATGAGTAGCGATGCTAGGGGAGGATTTCGGTACTTCATAACATTCACTGATGATTATAGTAGATTTGGATATGTTTATCTAATGAAACATAAGAGTGAATCGTTTGAGATATTTCGAATATTTCAAAATGAGGTGCAAAATCAACTTGGCAAAACTATTAAGGTACTTCGATCCGATCGAGGTGGTGAATATTTGAGCCAAGAATTTGACAGTCATCTTAAGAGTTGTGGAATCGTTTCTGAACTCTCTCCACCCGGAACACCACAATGGAATGGTGTGTCTGAAAGGAGGAATAGAACTTTGTTGGACATGGTTCGTTTTATGATGAGTCAAGTTGAGCTTCCTTTATCCTTTTGGGGACATGCACTAGAAACTGCTGCTTTCACTATAAACAGAGTTCCTACCAAATCGGTTCAAAAGACCCCATATGAGATGTGGCATGGAAGAAAACCTAGTTTGTCTTTCATGAAGATTTGGGGTTGCGATGCATATGTCAAGAAGTTAACTTCCGACAAGCTAGCACCTAAATCTGATAAATGTGTTTTTGTGGGATATCCTAAGGAAACCAAAGGATACTATTTCTACAACCGAAACGAGAACAAAGTGTTTGTTGCTCGAAATGGTACTTTCTTAGAAAAGGAGTTTCTTCGCAAAGGAACCAGTGGGAGTAAAATAGATATCGAAGAAGTTCGAGAACCCGAAAACAACATTGAACCAATGGTAGAAACTGAACCAAATTCACAAACCGTTGTGGAACCAGTTCAAGATGCACAAGTTCCTCGCCAAAGTGGTAGGTCACGATCCGAACCCGAGAGATATGGATTTCTCGTTACGGAAAGTGATGAAGTGGAGTTAATCGAAAATGATGAACCCACTTGCTATCAAGAAGCGATGTCCGCTCCGGATTCGGAAAAATGGCAAGAAGCCATGAAGTCCGAATTACAATCCATGGCTGATAATCAAGTTTGGAACTTGATTGATCCACCCGAAGGTGTAAAAACCATAGGGTGCAAATGGGTTTTCAAGAAGAAGACCGACATGGATGGGAAGGTGCACACCTATAAGGCTAGGCTAGTAGCTAAGGGATATAGGCAGACTCATGGCATTGACTATGATGAAACCTTTTCGCCTGTAGCTATGCTTAAGTCTATTAGAATTTTACTTGCCATAGCCGCATATTATGACTATGAGATATGTCAAATGGATGTCAAAACAACTTTCCTTAATGGGAAGTTACTTGAGGATGTATACATGATACAACCTGAAGGTTTTGTCAATCCAGAAAATTCTAACAAGGTGTGTAAGTTGCAGAAATCCATTTATGGATTGAAGCAAGCTTCAAGGAGTTGGAATCTACGTTTTGATGAAGCAATCAAGGAATTTGGCTTTATCAAGAACGAAGATGAACCTTGTGTATACAAGAAAATTAGTGGGAGCGTAGCACTATTTTTAGTGTTGTATGTCGACGATATCTTACTCATTGGAAATGACATTCCTGCACTAGAGACTGTCAAGTCTTGGTTGGGAAAGTGCTTTTCAATGAAAGATATGGGCGAAGCCGCATATATCCTTGGTATCAAGATTTATAGAGATAGATCTAAGAGGATGATTGGTTTAAGTCAAAATACTTACATTGACAAAGTCCTTAGAAGATTCCAAATGGAAAATTCTAAAAGAGGAAACTTGCCAATGTTGCATGGTATATCTCTTAGCAAGAATCAAAGTCCTAAGACTAATGATGAGCGAAAGAGAATGAATGGTATTCCATATGCTTCGGCAATTGGGTCTATCATGTATGCTATGTTATGTACTAGACCCGACATCTCGTGTGCTCTAAGCATGACGAGTAGGTACCAATCGGATCCCTGCGAACCACATTGGATACAAGGGGGCCAAGAATATCCTTAAGTACTCTCTACGAAGAACTAAGGATGTATTCTTGGTCTTTGGAGGAATAGAAGAAGATCTTGTAGTAAAAGGCTACACAGATGCTAGCTTCCAAACCGACAAAGATGATTTCGAATCGCAGTCTGGATTTTTGTTTACGCTAATGGAGGCACCGTGAGTTGGAAAAGTTCCAAGCAAAGTACCGTCGCCGATTCTACAACCGAAGTGAGTACATAGCGGCATCCGACGCAGCTAAGGAAGCGGTTTGGATCAAGAAGTTCATTAGTGATTTGGAAGTCGTTCCAAGCATCAAAGACCCTATTGAACTTTCTTGTGATAACAATGGTGCCATTGCACAAGCAAAGGAACCAAGATCACACCAGAGATCCAAACACATACTTCGACGTTTCCACATTATCCGTGAGATATGTGAAAGGGAAGACGTTAAGATATGCAGAGTAGACACTGATGACAACGTGGCGGACCCACTAACTAAGGCTCTCTCGCAAGCTAAACATGATGGTCATGTTAGGTCCATGGATATTCGATACATGGTAGATTGGGCCTAGTGCAAGTGGGAGACTGTTGGTGTTATGCCCTAGGCCTATGATTGATAGACTTATGTGTTGACATTATTTATTATTATATGAGATGTTTATTATTTGATTATTATATGTTTTGTATATTTGTTTATAATAATCTCTGTCCCTAATTATTAAGAGAATAAATTAGTATAATTGTCAATGGATAATCATGTGATGATTATATGCATAAGAGATGCACATTGAAATTATGGGTACTTGTTAGAGAACAAGTATTTGGACATGACCCGCATGAGATTTATGTCATGGTCAAATGTCATACTTAAATCTCATACGGTTACTTCATTTATTTCCTAGACCTAAGACTATCATAACCTTACATATGATGAAAGCCATGTTTGATTTTAGTCAAACGATATCTTAACACGATATCTATAAAGGCTATCATTGGCATGATCGGATTCATGATGGGAAGGATGATAAGTCAAGAAGGAATTTGTCCCTCGGAAGAGAGATGTTATGCTTGGGCCCCTCGATGAGTGATAATGATGAAAGTGTATGGCCGTACCCCAATATGATTGGAATTATCATTATACTCAAGAATCGAGAAAGCATTGAACAATAACAAGTTGACAAGGACCATGACTTGTGTTCAAATATGACATCGTGAGACAAAGGGAGAAATGGAAGTACACCATTGGAAACGTGAACTCTTACGTTACATCATTTGGGTAGACATAATGGCTTGCTAGAGTCCGCTTATGTCTTATGAGGTTCGATATGATCGAACTCATTGCCAACATGATGTAATCCTATTGGGTCACACACAACTAGAATGAATTGGTTAAACCGGAGGAAGAATGATTGAGAGGCTCGAGCGGCTACTTATGTCACGCGACATATCAAGCCAATGGCTTGATATACCGCGCGACATAATAGGCCAATACGCGTTTTGACAATTTGTCTCTCCTAATTCGATTAGAAGAGGTATTTACACTATTGTAGTATAAATACAAGGGTTCTAGAAGTCAGACCTAAAAGTCTAGCCGAAATTTTAAAGCAAAATTCACAATCAAATTCTCTCAATATTCTTCAAGGTTTTAGATCTAGCAATCATCAAGAAGTTGTTCTTGAATTCATTCAAAGGTGTGGATACCGAAAGAGGGTCTTCGCTCGTTCATCGATCAAGGCCTAGAGTTCAAGCAAGTTGAAGAACGAAGTTTGTGATTTGATATCACATAATCAAATCGTTCGATAGCTCAAGACCGGAAAGCGTTTCAAGGTTGGTTTAATTCTATCTCATAGGTATTCAAATTAATTGTATAGAACGGATCCTAGGGCTTCTTGGGTTTTATGTTTTAATGCTTAATTCCGCTGCGCATGGACCCGTAAAACCCAACAACAGGGGCACGTGGAACGCATGCCACAGCCCTCTAGTCAACATCAATCAGATTTCAGAGTGAAAATACCAAAATACCCCTGAGATGTTGTCACAGTCCGTCCGGACTATTTTTCAGGCAAAACAGAATTGCCAGCAAGTCCTACCAATTTCCAAAATACCACAAAACCCCCCCAAATTCAGGTTAAGTCCGTCCGGACTCTTTTGCATTTTCACCCTATAAATAAAGAGGGCTGTCAAACATTTGAGGGAGAGAAAAAGATTATCCATTCTCACAAATAGCCACGGCATAACCAGCTTCCACCCCTTTCCGAGCCCCATTTTGTCTCAATTTGTGTGAAACCCTCGTATTTCAACCAAACACGAACCAACAACCTCGAAACACCTTTCCAAACACTAAATCGTATCCCGTATACGCCTCTCGAGCCAAAAGAGTCAACCCCTAGCCATAGGTAACACTCTCTCTCCCTAAACACTCGTTCCGTCTCGATTTACGCGCCAGTTGCTACAACCGTTTCGGTCGAAAGTTATCAAAATGTAGACGTCACCGTCTAACGTCACCGTCTAACGGGGTCCAATACGTTTTAGTCCAAGATCCTCTTCTCTCCCGTAAGAGAAGTAATCTCGGGTTAAAACGGTGTTCCGGCCCCATTTCCTTACTTTTATGTCATTTACAATTCCGAATCGTTTGATCCGTCGATACGAAACTTTATAGTCCGAACCGTTTGGTTCCTGATAGTCATTTAACGGTCCGGATCGTTTGATCCATTGAATATCATTTAAATTACGCAACTTTACAAGTCCGAGCCGTTTAGTTCGTTGATCGCACCTTTAAAATCCGAATTGTTTGATTCCGTCGATATCGCACTTTAAATACTGTCATTTACAAGTCTGAGCCGTTTGGCTCGGGATAGTATTTACTTATCAAAGTCCGAGTCGCAAAACGATTCGTTGATCGCATATCATTTAATGTTTTTTTCTCGTAAAATCGCTAACAATGTAATGCACGGTTCAAAATCGGAGTTCGACATTCGAACTCTCTTTCAAAACACGCAAAGTGACGTTTGGCATCCAAACGATCATCTTTAAAACTCAAAACCCGACGTTTGACATTCAAACGCTCCTTTCTTTAAAGTCAACATTTGACACTTAAGTTAAAAGTTCAAAAATCATCACTCGCACCACTTTTCCTAAAAAACTCCAAAACCGACGTTTGTCATTCAAACGCTCGCTTTTTCCAAAAAGAATCACAAAATCAATGTTATGTATTTTCTTTTGTTTTTAGATTCCCCCCCCCCTTTTTTGTTGAGGATCTTACAGGATGTGTAAGAACTCCCCCTAGGTGTTTTTATTCTGGTGGTAAAGGTTGTCATGTCCCCCACCATGTTTGTATTTTTATTTTTCGTTATTAATAAAATCTAGGGAGTACCGTCTCCTTTTGCCAAAAAAAAAAAAAAACAATGTTTGACATTCAAACCAAGATTAAGCTTGTCATTCAAGCCCCCATTTTCAAAATGCAAACACACACACACACACACATTTTCGAGAAAGGTAGAAAGACTCGTCATACGAGGCGTTTCGGGTGATCTCAAAATACTCTTCCCGAAACGTAACGTGACCTCCGAACCTAACAATCTCTGGTACTAAAAGAGCTTTTTGTCATGTTTTTGCTACCAATAAAAATGACACCCTTTTCAAATCCCTTTTCAAGTTTTTGCTACCAATAAAAATGACACCCTTTTCCATAAGCCGTTTTTCAACGTTTGGGCTCAAAATAAAAAACCGCGTGGCGACTCCTCTCCTTCCTGAAAGCGAGGTCCCAAACATCCGCGAAAGACAACCGCTCGCCGCAGTCCGCGCGATCCGGGTAATTTCAGTTGGCGACTCCGCTGGGGATAAGGATACTTTTTCAAAACGGCCGTCATTTTCAAAAATCCTTCCGTGGGTCAAACTTTCGTTTACCCTTCCTCGTTTTTGTGTGCGTGTGTTGTTCAAAACCTTGAACGGTTTTCAAAAAAAAAGGTGTGCATTTTCATCTCTTTCAAAATCATAACATGTTCGTGCATTCCCGTTCATACTTGATTTTCATGTTACATTTTGAACTGCGCATAAATTCTTTAAAACACATCTTGAAAATCTCTGTTTTACTCAGAAAAAAGAATTTAGTGACCGCACACTACTTGCACCTGCTGCCTCGGTACACCGCACGCTACGTGCACTTGCTGCCTCGGTACACTGCACACTACGACCCGTAACCCGGGATGACCGTTCAGTTGCAGCTCGGTTGATATGCCAGACACCTTTCGAGCACGCACGGGGTCGTCCCAAACAGTCCGTCCTAGCCCGTGTAAGCCATGCACTCTTTGTGTCACACTTCGTCCAAGACCCCGGTTGGTTTTTGGCTTAGTACGTGTCATAAAGCCCAAGTGTATGTTTTTTACGCCGGGTTTCCTCACAAGTCAAGCTCGAAAGATTGAGACCGAAGGTCGTTCCCGACCCAAAGTCTTGAGATTTTCAGCCTTGACTTTGACGCGGAGCTCTGCCGAAAAATATACCCGAAGGTTCAATGTGACACCGTGTCACCAAACCCTCAACGCATGCACCATGCCAGCCACAACTTGGCCAACGCCAAAAGCTAAGGCCCCTCGCGCAAGCGAGTCAGGAGAGGTCATGCCGAAATTTTGATACGATCCCCGCCTTAACTTAAGGACGTTGACTTCGACCGTGGCCCGCGTGTCACATACGTTGGAAGTTTGCGTGATCAGCTAGCCTTAAGTTCACTTTTTCCTTTGTCGGTGGAACTCACTTGCTTTATAGGACCCTCGCTCGGGATTGTCCGTCCCGGGAAGACGATTTACACGTGAAAAACGACGGGCTTATAAACGTAGTGACGAGATCCACTGATTAGAGCCTTAGGTTAGTTGCGAAAAAGAAGACACGATCTTTTCCAACCGATTAGGACTCTGAGAAAATACGTTTTAAGTAAACATTAATCGGTAACTGCACATTGCACTAGCCCGAAACCCTGAGCCAAATACCCTTTCCGAAGCCTAAACCTGCCTTTCGTTCCACTGCGGCGAGCGTAAAGTGGTTCGAATTCGGTCGGCACCTCGCCGAGTCACGATTGCAACGTCAGACAGTTCTTCGGTTCCCTCAGTTCCTTCAGCCAGATTCTCCGACATGACAAGCTCACCGAGAAATCATGACGGGGACGGACCCCCGCCACCGGTAACAGATATGACATTGGAAGAAGCCATCCGGGCTTGTGAGGTTCATAAAAGGCAGAAAGAAGATCAGCAGAATTTCATGGTACAGCTTCTGAATGAGCGAGGTATAGCGGCTATCCCTCAACCAGATGGTACTTTCGTCCTAATCGAGGATGACGATTCCTCGAAACCAGCTCCTCAAACCTTCAACCATGTTCCTCCCCCGCCAACTTACGGGATGCCTTCAAACCAAGGAAACAGCCGACCTAGGCTTCATGTTGCCACCTCTCAAGGCAACCCTGTCATATACGGCCAAGCCAGTACTACTCCCATTACTCAGTACAACCAGTACACCGCTGGACCATCTCAAACAGATGTCAATATCCTCCAATATCCTCCCGGGTTCAACCCATTGCCTATACACGAATCCCAAAACACCGGGGACAAACCCCGATACAGTCTAGAAAAGGCCTCCATATATCCTCATTTATCGAGCCTTCCATCTCCAATCACTGCCACTCATATGGTAGCACCCGGCGCCGAGCCTCAAAGTCCACCACTGGACCCAATCTTAGCCTAGATGGTCGAACAGATGAAAGACATGAAAGCTAGCATGAGCAACTCAAAGCAAGAAACGCTCAAGTCCACAGATTCGGTAATGGTCACGCCTCTCCCTGCCAAGTTCAGAATGCCGGAGATGGACCGATTTGATGGAACCTAATGTCCACAAACGCATGTTGACACCTACGTTCTCGGCATGAGAGCGAAGGGAGCAACCCTTTAGCAAATGGCTGATCACTTCCAGCATACGCTCAAGAGTTCAGCGTTACGATGGTTCCTAAGGGTCAAGCCTGCAGATCGCCATGCCTGGGATCAGATCAGTAACATCTTCCTAGAGCGGTACAGATCCAACCTAGAGTGGGAAACAAGTCGTGAGGACTTAATCACCACCGAACAGAAAGCAGATGAAAGCGTCGGAGAATTCTACAAGAGGTGGAGTTGGAAACTCTCCGAGATTTTTTTTTTTTGGCGAAAGGAGACGGTACTCCCTAGATTTTATAAAAAGCGAAAAAAAAAAAAATTACAAACATGGTGGGGGACATGACAACCTCAACCACCAGAAAAGACAGGGGGGAGTTCTTACACAACCTGTAAGATCCTCTACAATAAAGGGAAGGGATAAAATTAAAAGATACATCAATAATAAAATGAAACTTCAAAAGAACTAACCCAAACCAAGACCTAAAATAAAGCAGATAAACTAGGGGAAATAGCCCACCAGGAAACACAACCAGCCGGACACACCAGGCATCACATGGCCAAGAGACTTGGGCGGCCGCACAAGACAACCGAGCCTCTTGGGCGGTCGCCCAAACCAAAAACCAGCAAAAATACATCAAGAACGAGGTGTGCAAAAGAAAACCAAAACCAACAGAAACATGAGCAAGCAGCAGCAACCACAACAAACCAAACCCATCTGAACGAGCTACAATTAGAGCCTAACATAAGGAATGGAAGCTCTATCCAATCTATAAGCACCACGGCAATCATGAGGGAGATCCTTTGGAGAATAGAACACAGAATTTGATCTAGAATAGGAAGCAAAGTTAGCTAGACCATCAGCCACACGATTTCCTTCACGAAGGATATGAGAAATTCTAACACGAATCTGCAACATGATATTTTTTATTTGCTGAACTTCATACCAAATTGACCATGGAATATGATACTCCATGATCAACACCTTCAACAGGATTTCCGAATCAACTTCAAGCCAAATAGATGACATACCAAAAGAGATTGCAAAATTTAAACCATCCAAGACAGCTTTAGCTTCCGCCACCATATTTGTACCGACTCCATAAAAATTTGAAAAAGCAAAAAGCAACTTACCTTGAGAATTTCGAAAAACACCACCACCCGAAATAAGGCCAGGATTACCCTTCGCAGCACCATCCGTATTAAGCTTAAAAAGCTCAATGGAAGGAGAATTCCAAACCACAAATCGCACCAGCCTAGTGGAAGGGCTGGAATGTATCGAGAATATCCTAAGAATATCAACATCTCCATGAGAAAACTTGAAGTTAATCTGAAAGGACTTGACTACAAGAGTGACTTGATCAATAACAGCCCCAATGATTGAATCAACTTTCATATCAATATTCTCAAATTTGGCTTTATTTCGACTTTTCCAAATCTCCCAAACAATGAAACAAGGCATCAACCTACAAAGCCATTTAAGACCCGGGCTAAAACCACACGAATTACCAAACCACCAGCTTGAAAGGATAGACCGAATGCTATAATAAAAGACTTTAACCCCCAGCATATTGGCAAAAGAAGACCACACTTTGCTTGCAATACTACTCTGAACGAATAAGTGATCCACATCTTCAATTGATCTATCCAAGCAAATGCACACAACCCGAGGCCAAAAACTCCTCTGCGTTGTATAGCAACCTCGATAGGAATTCCATTATATAACAAGCCTCCACATAAACACCGAGATTTTTGTAGGAACATGCTTATTCCAACAATGCTCAAAAATAACATCATGAGTACCAAGATCTCTACAAAGGCTCCAAGTAGAAGAAATAGTGAACCGACCCTTACTTGAAGGAAGCCAATATAATTGATCCTAATATTGGAGATGGAGATCTGATTGGTTTGAATAGAATGCAGCAACTGCGGCCCATAAACATGAAGAATATGATCAACCCGAGGACTACCATCATCAAACAAAGAAGACACTTCCAAATGATTGCCAGGAAGAAGACGAGACCCATTAGTCCAATTTTCATGAACAGAAATTTCCCCACGCCCAATTCTCCACCCAATATTTGCTTCAACTAAATCTTTAGCTTGTAACATACGGGACCAAATATGCGAAGAGAAAGAAGGTTTAATAGCATCCATAGGATGCGTACCAAAGCAATACTTAGCAAGCATAAAATCCGCCCATAAAGATTTATAACCACGAATCCGCCACCAAAGTTTCATCGCAAAAGCTTTTGCAGTGTCTTCAAATTTTCTCAAACCCAAACCCCCTTCACAAGTCGGCTGAAACATAAGAGATCTACGAACCCAATGGCATTTTTTATTCCCATCTTCATCACACCAAAAGAAGTTAGCTATAATTCTGTACATAGCTGCGAAAACTCCTTTAGGGGGCTCAAGGAGAGAAATAAAGTATAAAGGGATTGCTTGAAGGCATGACTTAATAAGAGTCAACTTGGCACCAAAAGATAAAATTTTGCCTTTCCAAGAAGCCAATCTATCTTTCATCTTATCAATAACCGAATCAAAAAGAGAAATTTTCTTCCGACCCACATATAAAGGGCAGCCAAGATAAATGATCGGAAGAGATTTTTGACAAATCCCGTAGCTTCGTAAATGATTGCATCTCTATTCTCATCCTCCACTCCCAAAATATAACAAGATTTAGAAATACTAACCAATTGGCCGCAGAAAGATTGGTACCAATTTAAACATCTCATATGAGCTTCCATAGAATCCTTCGACCCATTGCGAGAAAATAATAATATCATCTCGCATAAGCTAAATGAGAAATCAACGGGGTATTAATGTGAGCTCGGTATCTAAACTGAGGAAAATCAGATTGAAGTCTATTAAGGCCCCTACTAAGAACCTCCGCAGTCATTATAAAAAGGGTAGGGGATATAGGGTCACCTTGCCGAAGCCCTCGGGAAGAGTGGAAAAAACCACACGATTCTCCATTAACTAGCACTGAAAACCAACAGGAGGAGATACACCGAAAAAATTAAATCATTCCATACTTCGTAGAAACCAAACTTTCGCATAACTTTAATGAGAGCAAACCAAGATATTCTATCATAAGCCTTTGCCATATCAAGCTTTAAACACACATTAGATCCTCTAACCTTTTTCTTAACAGATTGGACCATCTCCTGACCAAGAAGAACATTTTCGTGGATTAACCGACCTTGAACAAAACCACTTTGTTGCGGAGAGATAATTCGAGGCAAAATCGAAGCAAGCCGACGTGTAAGAATCTTTGTAATAACTTTATTAGAAAAATTACAAAGACTAATAGGCCTAAACTCATTGAATCTCGTAGGAGCACTAACTTTAGGGAGCATCACAATGAGAGTAGCAGACCAACTTCGAGGAAGGGCAAAACCTGAGAAAAATTCCGTAATAGCCCTACAAAAATCAGCTTTATGATGTCCCAATATTCCTTATAAAAACCCATTAAACCCGTCGGGACTCGCAGAATCGAGACTATTCATCAACCAAACGGTTTCTTTTATCTCTTCCATAGTCGGAATCGCAAAGTAAGCTTGTCATTATCAACATCATTAATAAGGCGAGGAATAACATCCAATACCATCTTGGGGTTATCGACGGGACATTGAAGCCGATCGTAGAAAAATCAAGCTGCATAGCCTTGTTGAATATCATCTTTCTTGGTAACCCAAATGCCATCTTTATTCTGAATTCGATGAATGAATAATTTTTGTCTCTTCTTCCTAACATAAGAGTGGAAAAACTTCGAATTCCTATCACCATCTTTTATCCAGGAAATATTAGCTTTCTGACGCCAAAAATCTTCATCAATCTTCAGTTTTGCAAGAAGCCGAGCTTGAGCCAGGCTGAGAGAAGATTATCAACACTCTCCAAGGATGAACAGATGCGAATCTTCAAGTCCTGCTTGAGGCCGTCCATCAGAACCCTCATCAGCCATCACTTCTTCCCAGATCTCCGAGCCATGGTCAATGCCGACTCACAGTTCGAGAAGGATCTCTAGGAAAAATACTAATCAGCAGTTGCATTCAATCCCGCACCGGCCCCCGGCAGAGGGAAAGATACGTCTGTCAACTACATTCATCAGGGACAGCAGTCGGGCAACAGAAACCCAGTCCCGCAAAGCAACAACTCCACCCCGAAGCAGCCTGCCGTACACTTCGACAAGCTGGACATGCCGCTGAGTAAGATGCTGGAGGGGTTGATCAAGGAAGGCCTCCTCAAACCCGTTGCAAACTACAAACCCAAGAATCCCGTATTCAACGCTGACAAAAGCAAGTACTGTGCCTTCCACCAGTATCATGGCCATACCACCGATAACTGCATGGGGTTATAGTACGAGATTCAGAATTTGATAGAGGAAGGAAAATTGGAGCATCCCCGTGGACCTAATACAGTCGGAAACCTTTTCCGAACAACAACAGTGTGAACTCCATCGAGTGGGTGCCAAAGAAGATTGTCGCAGAGCCAGTTCCTCCGCCTCTTCCAGCCAGGTCCTCATCAAACGTCCACATCAGCTACGATGTTTGTGATTGCTCTGAATGCCTTGAGTACGAGTTCCAAGACATGATCAGGGTTGATTCTCCCAGAAGGCAGAAGAAGAAGTCTTCTCAACAGAAACTGAGAGAAAGATATGAACCTGGAGACACCAGTGTGAGTACACGCAGAGAGCCATCTGGGAAGTTCAATTACTACGTACTCTACTCCAGCCAGTCCTCCCTTCCTCCAGGCCACGCAGCTTTAGAGCAGACAGGGGTGGCAAAGCCAAAAAATCCTGCTGACGCCAAAGTTCAGGCCTCAGGACACCGGAATACCTCAAATCTTGACAATCTTACCGCCAGCCAGAAGCCTAATCCCCCGCGGGATCAGCCAAGGTTCAATTTGCCCAACTTCAGGGCACAAGCCGGCAAAGGAAGGTCAAAGTCAACTTGGCACTCGCACTCAATCAACGTGCTTACCAAGGGCGGCCACCGCCACAAGCTACCTCGACACAATCCCGAGGCACCACCAAAAGCTTTACCCCTCAAGAGGAAGATAGGAAACGGATGGCTTGATGACTCTCCTTCTCCGGAAAGAAACCAGATCTACAATTCCCGACTGTATGGCAGTATGCTCACCTTCTGTGATGAAGACCTGCCGAAAGATGCCTCAGGGCACAATGAAGATTTGTACATCACTCTCCGGCTCAACACCATTTCTCTCCCCGGGTATTGGTAGACAATGGATCAGCAGTCAACGTCCTCCCTCTCAGCATGATGTGAGCCCTACGCATCAACGAAGGCCACATGATCCCATCTGCCCGGACTATCAAAGCCTACGACAGCACGTCTCATCCCATCCTGGGGACGGTGACTCTGGAACTCTGGTTCGAAACCCAAATGGTGCCAGCAAAATTCCACGTGATGGACATTCCGTCCGAATTCACAGCTCTGTTGGGATGCCCTTGGCTACACCACATGAAAGCCATAGCTTCCACTCTCCATCAGTGCGTCAAGTTTATTAACCGGCAAGGAGATCTTGAAGTCATCAGAGGAGACAGTTCCCTCATAGGGAATGAAGCCGAGACAACAGCCAAGCGTGCCCGGAGCCAGACACCGGGGCTACCTCCCTCAAGCCGACCAAGGGACTATCGGGGCAAATCTTATCAGAATCTCTCAGAGTCCGAAGATGCTAACTACGTCAACGTCCTCGAACAGTCAGACCCTGAAGCAGTCAGATTCATCAAGTTCAACTGCCGTTTTCGACACTTGGACGCAGATTGGAAAGAAACCCTGAGTATCGCAATGATGCGGGCACGCAAACCCCCTTTCTCCGATCGAAGATTTGTCAGCATCCTTCAATCCAACTCTCTGGCCCCGCCAAGTGAAGAAATCTTCATGATGAAGGTCAACAAGCATCGTCACACTCGTGATGAATGTATGGCAGTCGTATGGGATGTCCTACATGAGGAATTGCCCGCCGAGCCTCTCTTCTCAAGCGAAGGGCATGATGTTTTTCTAGCAGCTCCGGCATCGCAGCAGGACGCGAGACGTCCTTATGTCTGGGTTGAGCCATCAGACGACAACGAATCAGGACTCTCCGGAGTAGAGGACGCGGCAGATCCGCGGGAAGATCCCTACATACATATGCTCAGTTTCGAGGACGGTACCCGTTCCGATCAGGTCACCTATGACAAGGGCTCCAATACCATGGAAATCGTCAAGCTCAACGTCCGGTACAGGCAGTTATCCGACAATTGGAAACAACTGGTTGACACGACAAAGAACCCCTCTGATCAAGTGACTGACGACGACTTCGTCAACATTATCTTTTCCAGATATCCCGATGATACCAAGGATCCGGTCCTTATTATCAGATTCTGCAATGCCAAAGTTACCCTCAACGACTGCCTGCTCATGGTAAACGAGGCCCTGGCCAATCGAGCTCAAAGCTCATCATCACTTTCGACTACCAGCCCCAGTGGCAACCGTCCCGTGCCATCAGTCAAGCTTACAGCCACGAGCGCCGCCAAGGCCATCAGCAAAGGAGACAAAGCTCCTCACCCTGCTACAAATCAGATCAACCTCGGGAACGCTTCCAGTAGCTACCCTGAAAACATCTGTAAGAGTCTTCCCCGCAAGACAGATCCAGCTTTCGAAGAAAGGGATGATCACCTCAGCATCAACATGCTCAAGTTCGACCCTGCTCCCAGTCGTCACGGCCACAGATTCAGGCATCCCGCCAGCAAACTGCTAGCTCTGATAGACTTGGCGATCCAGCGAGATCACGAGACTATCAACATCACAGAATTCAACACCCCCGTGGGTTCAATCAAACAGATATGGGCGAACTTCTTGGTAACCGAGATCAAGGAAGGCCGCATGGAATGTCCCAGCCCGACTTCCTTCGTCAATATAATTCAAGTGTTTTCGCCATTCGGGGACTTGGATGTGATTACAGTTCTAGACACCAGTCAGACGGCGCGCACCTACGGAGACTGTTTAGCTCTCGCAAGGAAAGCCCTCATGGAACTAGCTGCTCAAGAGAACCATCTCTGGGACGAGAACCAAGCTCAGAAGACTCACAGGGACCAAGCCCTTAAAGCGTCACAAGCAACTTTAGACAGAAAGCTAGAGGCCACTCTAGACCAGTTCGACCTCAAAGGTTTTGCCCACGGCAACTTCCTGAACTACCGTCTTTTCTCATCAAACCCCCTCTGGCAAGGGAGGGCGGTCAACGGTCCCGATGACCTAGGAGATGGAATGGCACAGTACAAGGAGTACCTAGCCAAATAGCATGAAGAGTACAAGCGCTTACCTCCCCGAGGAAAGCAAGTCCTCTGTGAAAGCGACGACGAAGACGATGAAACCATTCTCTTCCAAGCCGGTCATGAGAGGTCAACAAAACCGGAATCCCAAGGGTCATGGGAGGATGGGAACGGATCATTTTCGCTCTCAAACTAAAAGGCCAACTGAAGGAGGAAGGTCTATTCAAAAAGAAAAGAAAAATGGAAATACGTCTCCAGCAACTACTCATGGAGATTCCACAGACTACGGCATTCGTTTACAGAAACGATCAACTGGGACAAGGCCGGTTACATGGGCGAGATGTTCGGAAGCCGTGTACTCACCTTCCGACATACCCGCCACTCGATAAAGCAAGAAAAAGCTCTCCCCGATGGAAGTTTATCTAGACTGCCGCATACAGTTCAAGGAAGCACTGGCTATTCTCACGTGGGAAGAAACACAGGCGCTAACTCTCGAAGTAGGCTCTACGGCAAGGAAGCACTGGCTATTCGCTTGAACCAAGAACTCTCTAACCTCCCCCGGAGGGTCAGCAATGCACAGTTCAGTTCTGGTAACCACTGATGTGCACTGACATTCGAGCAGTTGCGGCTAACCATAGACTCCCTCCCCGCAGAGGCACCCAAACCAGTATCCTGGGACAGAATTCAAAAAGCTGCCGAAGCCCCGGGAATGCATCTACAGTCAACGAATTGAGAGAAGACATATATGTCCCTATGCTTCGAGAAATCCTCCTCTGACTATGGCTCAGCTCAGAGCGACCTGTTCGGTAGGGACCAAACCTGATGTCAGCGTCCTGACCCGATCGGGTCAAATCCATATATTACCACCCAAGGCCACCAAAAAGCCAACGGAGCCAGAACTGTAACCCGGCCTGCCCGAAGACACAAGTCCCGTAAAGGAGGACCCGATCCTCACTCAGCTCAAGCAGACCCAGGCAAACATTTCCCTTTGTCCCTGCGCACATCTTCATACCCTCACAAGCTCAAGCTAGAGGAAAGTTTGGCCCCCACCATGGTCCCCGTGGACGCAACCCCAGACGAAGTAATTCAGATGATCGGCAACATCCACTACGGCAACATCATCACCTTCACAGATTTGGACCTGCCAAAATTTGGGGCTGATCACAATAATCCGCTCTAAATCACAGTCCAGCTGGACGAGCGTCGCCTTTCACGTGTGTAGGTTCCGGAATGAATGCCTTGCCCGCCAAGATGATGGACCTGCTTGACATCAAGCCCACAGAAGCCTTCAGTCCACACTGTCAAGGCCTATGAATCCACTTCCCGCACAGTTCTCGGGGTTGCTACTCTAAATATCTGGTTCGGCAAGCGGATGATCCCCACCGAATTCCAAGTGGACATTCCTATCACTTTCACAGCCTTTCTGGGTGTGACCCTGGCTGCATCAAATGAATGGCGTGGCATCCACCCTTCACCAATGTATCAAGTTCATGTAAGGCAACGAGCTAACTACGCCTACTTCAGCGACAAATGGCCACCACCGAGGACCAAACACTCAACGGCATTCCAGTGTTAGAAATCAAGCATGATGACGACATGGCATTAACTGGATTCACTTTGGAGACCTCCAAGATCCAAATATGCAACGTGGACTTCCACTGTTTCGGGACAAAATCCCTCCCGCCATGAAGATGATGAAACTCATGAACTTCATCCCAGGACTGGGGCTCGGTAAAAGGTTACAAGGCCAACACCAAGTCATCGAAGTCAAGGACCACACCACAGTCCAGGGGCTCGGTTATGTGCCAACGCCAGCTGATATCAAAGAAAACAAAAGGCTCGCCCGCACCGAGGCAGCAGCCCACAAAAGGGGAACCTCAAACGGCACACCCAACCTCCAACCTTACAGTTTCGACCTCGCTCATTACTTCATCAAGGGAATCGACATCTGAGCTGAGGGAACCGACAAGGGAACCGACAGCAGAACTGAGGGGACCGACAGCGGAACCGACAGCAGAACTGAGGGGACCGACAGTAGAACTGATGAGATGAGAAAGAAGCAGGGAAAGTCAGCACAGAGACTACAGAAAGGATGGAGAAGCTAGCACGAGATCTCAAGCGTTTCAGAGGACTCAAGGCTAATCCGATAAGGGGAGCGTTCCTCGACATCACAACTCTACCGGACCAATTGCCACCACAGTTCAGTATGAGTAGACATTCAAAGGAATCCCAGACATGGAAGAGCAGCTCGAGACACTCTTCATGGGAAACAGACTATTCGGGTCAGCCACCAAGGCCACATTCGAGACAGTAACTCCAAAGCAGAAGGAACCAGAATTCATAGAAGACGCTCTCAGTGGACCCGCTCTACAGAGTCTTTTTGAAGAAGTCATGGAGGTGCCAAACCTGATTGACCTGGGCTCCAAAAACAGCATGATCACCATGATCGGGACAGCAGAAGCCAATGCCACTGAAAAACTGGGTAACTTTCACCGGACCAAGGGCAAGCCAGACAGAAATGGAAGACAAGCTGGGCCTGCACCCACATCTCCCTATAAACCCAATCTCAAACCCTCTGAGTCAGTCCTTGTTAAAGTCCAGTCCTCTGAGTCGTCCAACGGCCTTACGCCGGAAGTCTATGATAATGTAGCCAACAATGTATTCCCGTTCGCATTTAATGAAAATTCTAGCCTTTCGGAGTATCCCCTCATTGCCACTTTAACAACTGATAAGTTAACAAACAACTTAAAAGACGTTAATAATGACTCACTTGATAAAGAAGCGGACACACTAAATGAACAATACATTAAAGAAGTTCACAAGCTTGTGTAATTTTTCTAATAAAATCATTACCAAACTTTTGTGCTCTCGCCTTCAAGCTGTGCTTCCTCGTATCATATCTCCTCAGCAAAGTGGCTTTGTGAAAGGTCGTCTTATCCATGAAAATGTTATGCTTGCTCAGGAGCTTTTTCACTCTCTTAAGAAGAAGGTATATGGGTCTAATGTTGCTCTTAAGCTTGATATGGCTAAGGCGTATGATAGGCTTTCTTGGTTTGCCTTGATTAAGGTGATGAGGAGATTTGGCTTTGCTGAAAAATGGTTGGACATGATCTTTAGATGCATAAATTACTGTTGGTTCTCGGTTCTGATTAATGGCACTGCTAATGGTTACTTTGTCTCTTCTCGTGGTTTTCGACAAGGGGATCCTATATCTCCTAGTCTCTTTATTATCGCTGCTGAGGTTTTAAGCCGGGGTCTTAATAACCTTCATTCTCTTCACCCTCATATCGCCTTCCACACGGGTAACCTTAATGTTCCTGTCATCTCTCATTTATCTTATGCTGATGACATTGTTATCTTCTGTAATGGAAGCATTCCTTCTCTTGAGCATCATATGGAGTTTTTGGAGTCTTATCAACGCTTCTCTGGGCAGCTTGTTAGCATCTCTAAATCTTGTTTTCTGATGGGGCGGAATGTGGCTGAGCATGATAATGCTATCTCTCTTATTACGGGATTCCAAAAGAAAAACATGCCTATTGTTTATTTGGGGTGTCCTCTTTATATCGGTAGGAAAGTGCAATCCTTGTTTGATCCTGTCATGCAAAAGCTTCGGGATAAGCTTGATTCGTGGCAAGGTAAATTACTTTCGGCTGGTGCTAAGCTTGTTTTGATTAAGTCCTGCCTCCAAGCTATTCCCATTTATTATATCTCTTTACTTGTTCCCCCGAAGTGTGTTGTTAATGCCATGAATCGCCTTATTGCCAATTTCTTTTGGAGCAGTTCTGATGGGGGAAATAAGTGTCATTGGGTTTCTCGGAATGAATTTTTTTGGCCTATTGAGGAAGGGGGCTTAGGCCTCCGAAAATTTGAGGAAATGGCTATTGCTTTTTCTATGAAGCTTTGGTGGAGATTTCGCACGTCTGACTCTCTTTGGGCTCAGTTTCTTGCGGCCAAATATTGTCGTGATACGCATCCTATGGATGCTATATCTAGATTGGGTTGCTCCCACATTTTGAAGCGTATGGTTGCTGCTAAGGATTTGGTGGAGACTCGAATTGCTTGGGTGTGGGTTGTGGTGATATTTCTATTCAAGAAAAATGGCTTCCTCATGATCTTTCTCTTCTTGATAATCGGCATGATCAGATTTTTTCTTTATTTGAGGATGGTGTTTTAAGGGAAGATTACATTCGTAATACTTTTGGGCAGCAATGTTTGATTGAGCTTCAATCATATGGTATTCGGCTTGTTGGAGATAGGGATCAGCCATTTTGGTCCCCCTCCCCTTCGGGCAGATTTTCTATATCTTCGGCTTGGAGGGAATGTAGAATGTCCCGTAATCGGAGTAGGGCCTTTGCTTGGTGCATGCATAAGTTTATTCCTCTTAAGGTGTCTATTTTCATGTGGAAATGCCTTAAGGCTGCTCTCCCTACTGATGACAACATATCTCAGAAAGGTATTTCTATTGTCTCTCGTTGTCATTGTTGTTCTAGCCCTTCTATTGAATCCTTACAGCACATTCTTCTTCATGGTGATATTGCCTTTCATGTGTGGAATTTCTTTGGAAACTTAATTGGATTCCAAATCTCGGGCTCTACTATTATGCAAAGGATGATTGCTTGGCATGCCTGTAAAAATTCCAAGCTTAGTAGGGTTGTGTTATGGTTGGGAGAAATCCTTCCGAGTTTCATTTGTTGGGAGCTTTGGAAGCACAGGAATAAATGTAGGTTTGATGATGGGATTCCAAGTTGGGAAAAGGTTCGTAATAATATTCAATTCCATATTAGTGATATCCTTCGTGCTCACAGCTTATCATTTCATGTTCTTCCTTCGGAGGTAAATATTGCTCTATTTTTTAATATTATTATGGCCACCACGTCTATTGTTCGTGTCAAGCTTGTGCATTGGTCCCCTCCATCTGGGGGACAAGTAAAAGTTAACACTGATGGAGAGTCTCGTGGAAACCCGGGCATTGCCTCGGGTGGAGGTATTTTACGTCAGCATGATGGGTCTTTTATTTTTGCTTTTTCTCATTTTTATGGTAATGCTTCTAACATGGTTGCTGAAGCTAGGGCTGCTCTTGATGGAATCTCTCAAGCTAGGCTTATGGGGTTTGATTCTCTTTGGCTCGAGGTGGACTCCGAAGTTTTATCTCTTATCTTACTTCGCAAATGCAATATTTTCTTGCTAATATCTCGGCTGCTGCACAAGCGGATTTTCAGTTTACTTCGTTGGAGTCTTGTCCCAAGCCGTGCTAGAGCCTTCTCTACTTTGATCGGATCTCGTATCCTAATATTAGGCGATAGGTTTTATCTTTTATTGATGTATTTTCTTTTGTTTTCAGATTCCCCCCCCCCCCTTATTGTTGAGAATCTTACAGGTTGTGTAAGAACTCCCCCTAGGTATTTTTTTTTCTGGTGGTTAAGGTTGTCATGTCCCCCACCATGTTTGTATTTTTAATTTTCGTTATTAATAAAATCTAGGGAGTACCGTCTCCTTTTGCCAAAAAAAAAAAAGGACAATCGGGCCCAAGCCGTCGAAGGGTTATGACTAAAGTGAACCTGGGGTCAATGCAAGAGCCTAAAGAGACACAAGTGGGCAGTTTCTTCGCCGGTGCAGAAAAAGAAGCCCTTATAGATCTCCTCAAGGAGTATGTTGACGTGTTTGCCTGGTCATATCAGGACATGCCAGGACTCGATCCTTCAATCGTGGAGCACAGAATTCCCCTGGATCCAGAATCCAAGCCTATCAAGCAGAAATTGCACAAGATCAAGCCAGAGTGGTCCTTGCAAGTGAAAGAAGAGATTAAAAAAATGCTCCGCATCGGCTTTATCAGAATGATTGAGTACCCGACCTGGTTCTCCAACATCGTGACGGTCACCAAGGCCAATGGAAAGGTCCGATGCTGTGTGGATTTCTGAGATCTCAACAAGGCCAGCCTTAAAGATGATTTCCCACTGCCCAACATTGACATGCTAGTCGACACCACGGCAAATTTCGAAGTAAAGTCCTTCGTGGATGGGTTTGCGGGATACAATCAGATCAAAATGTCCGAGGAAGATCAAGCCAAGACTGCTTTAGCCATTCCGTGGGGGACAAACTGCTACACGGTCATGCCGTTCGGTTTGAACAACGCTGGGGCTACTTACCAGCGGGCTGCAACAGCTCTCTTCCATGACATGATTCACAAGGAAATCGAAGTGTATGTCGATGACATGATCATCTACTCCAGAGGATCAGACATGCAGCACATGACAGATCTTAGAAAGTTCTTCAATAGACTCAGAAAGCAATCCATGAGATTGAACCCTGCGAAGTGCACCTTTGGTGTCAAGCGAGGCAAAGTACTAGGGTACATGGTTACAGAAAGAGGTATCGAAGCCGATCCCAAGAAAATCAAGGCCATCATCGGCATGAAGCCGCCATAAACACTGACAGAAGTGAAAAGTTTTATGGAAAGACTTCAGTACATCAGCCGCTTCATCAACCAGTTGACATCTCTCTGCGAGCTAATGTTCAAGTTAATGAAGAAGAATGCCGACATCAAATGGGACTCCGAGTGCCAGACGGCTTTCGAGAAAATCAAGACATACTTGGTGAATCCCCCAATTTTGTGCCTGCCACATGAAGACAAGCCACTCCTCTTGTACCTGACAGTAACAGATACGTCAATCGGAGCAATGTTGGCACAAGAACAAAAAGATTCCAAAATTGAGCATGCAATCTACTTCGTAAGCCGAAAGCTTCAAGGAAGTGAACTCAGCTACTCAGCATTAGAGAAAACTTGTACCGTCTTGGTATGGGTAGTCGGGAAACTGAAACACTACATGCAATACATTCGTGCTCCTTGCCTCCAAGATGGACCCCGTCCGATATCTCTTCGACAAGCCATCCCCTCACAATGAGACTAGCCAAGTGGTCATTCTTCCCTGGCCGAATTCGACATCAAGTACATGGTCGAAAATCAACAAAGGGCGAGTAATGGCGTATCACCGGCAGACTTCCCAAGCAGTGAACCCAAGGGTCCTGATCCGCAGTTTCCGGATGACGGGATCTTTTCACTCGACAGCGCAAACTGCTGGCAACTCTTCTTCGATGGGGCAGCCAACAAGAAGGGAAATGGTATTGGAATGCTCCTGGTCGATCCCAAGGATGAGCACACCCCCATAGCCATCAAACTGAATTTTGAAGCAACCAACAATGCACCAGAGTATGAAGCTTGCGCAATCGGCCTAGAAGCTGCTCTTGAGCGCAACATCTTAGAACGGGAAGTATAAGGAGACTCAGCATTGATCATCAATCAAGTATCCAATAAATGGAAGATGATAGATTCTGGCCTCCAGAAGTACCACACATACATGGAGGAGCTCATTGCTCAGTTCAAGGACATCTCTTTCCATTATTTGCCAAGAGACAGGAACCGCTTTGCAGATGCCCTGGAAACCTTAGCATCTCTTATCGAAATTCCCAAAGGGAAATCAGTAAAACTCCTCAAAATAGGCAGACGGGAAGCACCCAGTTATTGCTGTGAGATCGAAGTTAAAAATGAACCGATTGACGAACCCTGGTACAATCAAATCTACCAGTACCTCCAAAACGGAGAAGCTTCCTTCACAAATGAAGATGGAAAATACAAAGAAGGGATCAAAGCCAAAAACATGATGGCACTAAAACGCCTGGCATCCCATTACGTCATTCTGGGGGGTATGTTGTACAAGAAGCGCCACCAAGGGCCACTCCTTCGGTGTGTAAATAAAGAAAAAGCCAGCGAGCTGATGAACGAAGTTCACAACGGAACTTGCAGTCCGCACATGAACGCCAGAGCATTGACACAGATCACCCTCCATATGGGATACTATTGGGTATCAATGGAAACAGACTGCATCCAGTTCGTCAGACGCTGCGACAAATGTCAACGGTTCTCCAACCTCAATCACATCTCTCCTCACGAACTCTATTGCATGACTACTCCATGGCCTTTCGCCACATGGGGAATCGACGTCATCGTCAAAATCACTCCGCCAGGGAGCAATGGTCACGAGTTCATATTAGTCGCAGTCGACTACTTCACCAAATGGGTAGAAGCCAGATCATACAAGGTACTGAATTCTAAGAGGGTGGCCGAGTTCATCAAAGAGAACATCATGTGCAGATACGGGGTGCCCAACGCGATCATATCCGACAATGGGACCCACTTTGAAGGGGATTGTGACCAAATGTTGATCGAGTTCAGAGTTACACGCCACAAGTCTTCTCCCTACAGACCACAAATTAATGGTGCAATAGAGGCAGCAAACAAGACTCTCGCAATGATAATCAGAAAGATGACCATCAGAGGTCGGGATTGGCCCGAGAAGCTACATCTAGCTCTCTCTGGGATCGTAACATCGCCGAACCGCCACAGGGGAGACTCCTTTCGCACTTACATACGGAATGGAAGCAATGTTACCAGTGGAATTGGAAATTCCATCCCTCCGAGTCCTCTTGGAAAACGGGATCAATGAAGTTGAATTGCTTCAGAGCCGTCACGACGAACTTGCTCTACTCGACGAGCGCAGACTGAAAGCCATGTAACACACTCATGCCTACCAAAGCAGAATGGCCCAAGCATTTGATAAGAAAGTCAAGATCCGAGACATCAGAGAAGGCGACTTGGTGCTAAAGGAAAAGCCTCCTACGTAGACCAATCCCCTTGGAAAGTGGGAGCCTACCTGGATAGATCCGTTCGTGGTACAAAGAATTTTCTCCGAAGGAGCCATGAAGTTAGAAGATTTGGACGGGAACCCTTTCGTTAACCCAGTGAACGGAAGCAAGCTCCGCAGATACTTCGTTTGAGGAAGAGCACGAGTCAACTCTCCTTCCCCATACACCACCCCTCAGTAAAATTAAAGTGCTAAAAGAGTAATACCCAACTGGATACATTCCTGATAATGATCCATGTAAAAAATAGGGTTGCACATCTTTTATTTTTCTCACATATCACCTAAAGTGTCGAACTACGGTGACCTGAGCCCCTTAGTCCAATTGTAAAAGGGGAACGTAGGCAGCCATCATTGGTTCGGTCTCAATCTTTGATGAGTTCAAGCACGGTCAACTCTTGACTCGCTACACGCTAGCAAAACAACAATAAAACATTAATCAATTAATGTGTCTGCAATGACAGTGGGTGGATACTCCGGACAGCAAGGTCAACCTAGTCCCCTGTACTAGGTCCTTCATCCTTCTTCCCCTTCCCTTTTCCGCGGCGAGTATTCTTCACCTTCACAGGGAATATTCCCATAGTCCTTCTACCTGGCTCTGGGACCCTTCCCGACGCCTCCGTCAGACCGGCAGCTGCCAACGCAGCCCTTTCCCTAGCTCTATCTTGAGCTGCCTCTCTTCGAGTCATCATGACCGTGCTTTGATCGGCCGCCCGACTAGCATTGGCCTCATAATCAGCCATGTCGTCCCCAGTACGATTCTGAGGGTTACCCACTGCTTCAGCCCTCCTCAAATTCGAGCCGTCAGGGTAATCAAGACCCAACAGCTCCCTCCGTCTCCACAAAATGGCCATCTTTGTCTCCCCCATACACTCCTCATAGCAGTTCAAATACTGTGTAGACAGAACAATGCCCCCTCTCCGGTGAGAGAGAACCCTGACAGAAAAGGACGTGTATTGTCAGAGCCGCATGAGAAGCAATAGCGTCGAAGGATCTTCCATCGGAAGAGATCCCACCTCGAAGGTAGCAACATGACCCAAACCCGTCAACGATACTCGCTCCAAATTCTCGCATCACACAAAGACTAATGATGGAATGTAGAAAGCAGTCTGGGACAACCCCGGTACTCTGACAACCAGAAGACCCTCCTGAGCGGTTCAGCAAGCTTGTAGTTTCCAATGAGGAACCCACCATCGCAAGTGATGCGTGCGGAGTCTGGCCATCCAGAGCTCCAGTTCAGCCTGATCGCCCCCTATCACCAGAGGACGTCGAGAAAAGGACCAAGGGTCACATGACACTGGCACCTCGGGCACCATCTGTAATCGCTCCCTCAACCACATAGTGAGCATAGCGGGACTCCCTCCCCATATATATCGGCTGCCGGTCGCCATCCGACCTATGCCAAGGAACGTCTCGCCCAGGATCAAAGGCACGATGTCTCCCCCATTCCGACACTTCCTCACCAGGTCCAGTACACTGTGATGGCACACACCCAGGGACGTGAACGTGAACAAAGTGGCAATTGCACACAGAGCAAATGCGTCCCAAGCAAAAACGCTCCCCTCAACACCGGCAAATTTATCGGGCAGCCCCAAAATGTCAACATAATCTGTGTTCAGTATTAGCATCCCGCATGCTTCTTCAGTTGAAATGCCAAGCAAAGACACTAACTTCTCAATGAAGGCCATGCCGCTCGTCAAGGGAAGAACTAGTTGTTCCGTCTCAGGTCCTCCAAATATGGCCCGAAAATCTTCAAATGTGGGCATAATCTCGTTGTACGATAAGTTGTACACGTGCCTCCGTACGTCCCAGAAGCGAGCCGCAGCTCTCAAGAGATCCCAATCCGGCATGAGCTCCTTCAAAGTCCAAACCGATTTCATCCTATAGCAACCCTCGAAAAAACCCTTGCTTTGCCTCGTATGGTGCCGTACCCATGACTGGAAATTGTCCAAGTATCGCTCTTGCATCTGAGACGATAACCTAGGAAATGGAGCCATGAAAAGATCAAAGAAAACCTTCAAGAATTTAAGAGAGAAATTCAGTGTTTGATCAAAAGCAAACGTGATGTTTTCAAATTTGCAAAAAACTGGACTGCAATTTAAAACAAAATGGAATTGAAGCCAAGTCCGGCCGGACTGTTTTTCAAGTTGACTTGGTCAACTCTGCAGCCAGCTGCTCAAATCAGGAACATTTCCAAACCACATCCTGTTCAAGCCTTATTTAAACTACGTGCATCCATAGTTTAAATCAACCACTACCGACACCACCTCCGCCCCGGGCTTATGCAACAGTGCAATTAATTAAATAACAGTGCATATGGATATAAATTTTGACCAGTTCAAATTTTATGCATGTCTCATTATTATTTATTTTTGATCAACCTACTTGCTTATTTGCCAAAAATAAAGGAAGGTAATTACTAAATAAATGTGCAAAATACAAGGTTTTGCCTCAAAGGCCCCTTCAAGTACAAATCAAATTGTTTGGACAATACACATATTTTGTCTAACAATAAATCAAGAAAGAGGACTACTCAGAGTCCTGCTCTTCATCCGAGCACTCGAAATACTGCCCCGCCGCAGCCGGATCCACCGAGGACAGGTAATCTCCAAATTCCTCAAGGCGGGAATACGAGAAAGGCCGCCTCCGCGCATGTGTCCCCAATGACTCGCCTCGTTCGTGTCTCGAATACGAAGAGTGACGAGCTCCGAACCCCGTCGTCTCACCAGAGAACTGGCCGAACCCCTGCGTAAAGTCTGCCCCACCAGTCTTGTAGGCAGACGAGTCTCTCGCTGCAGACGGCCTAGATGGCATCGGCTCATGCACAGCCGCACTCCTTCGGGAACTACACCGCAGGAACTCCACAAGTCTCCTGGCATAGTTGGCCCACCCATCCGTACGCCTCACGGCCTGGTGTAGCCAGACACCTGCAAATCAGGAAAGCCGTCAAAAGACAAACAGACAGCATAGATGCAACATTTGCAGAATGCTACTATCAAGTACAGAAAATCAAATCAAAACACTCACCGAAGCATTGGGATCTATTCTGTACCAAGGCCTCACCTCCTCCGGAATCGGAACCGTCAGTTGCCTGCGAGAACCATCAGGCCCCTCATACGCCAGCCGAGCGCGAGGGAGCGGGTAGTCCCGGGGATATGCAGGGCCCTCGCCCTCCCTGTGCAGCACCTGCGGGCTCCTCAGCCTCGTCCTCAGGAAGATATAATAATTGGCACCCTCTATGATGAACTCAGCGTAAAACACGCCCTGTCTATACCGCTGCAAATCCTCCATCTGTATCAGCAAAGGATACTGCATGTGCGGAGGCGGGTCCATCGAAACCAAAGGAAGGGACCCCAGACCATGCTGATAGGTCACCCTCTCACCCAAATACATTGCATCGCAATGAAGCCCCACCAGCACCTTACATCCCTAGCAGCCTGGACCACAAAATCATCAATCCGGCTCCACCAGGTCAGCTGGATCCGCCCAGAAAACTCTCGGCTCATGGCCAGAGACACCTCCTCATAAGTCAGCCGAGTATCCTCCCTCAACGTTGCCGGTTTCTTCGCCGCCTTCTGCCAAATCAACATGGCAGGGAACAAGGACGCATACTCCTCCCTGGTCTCCCACCTCTGCGGGTGGAACACCTCCAAAAACCACACCTGTCAAACACGTGGAAGGTTATGTCTGCTACAAAGCAGATACATACGAGTACAAATGAGACAAGGAAGAGAAAAAGAAAGGAACTTACATCCAAGGCAAACACAAAACAGCCCATAGTGTTCTCCTCTCCCCGCGAGAACCTATCCAAAGCATAGTAGAGCTCGGACAGACCGGCCTCTCCCCATGCAAACCCTCTCATGGCATCCAGATCTGTTAGTGAGCCGAGTAGAGGAAAGTGACATGATGTGTCAGCAGTGGGAAACATGGTAGCTGACAAGGCAAACCATAAGAACCCCCGAGCTTGACGCTCTGCTGTCATCCTCGGTGACCCCGCCAAATACTCCTCAATGCCCCTCCTCAGATGAGCCTCCATCGGCCCGTACCGAATACCCAAGCCCCTGGCATCGGTAATGTCAAAACCCAGCAGCTCCGACAACTGCCCCGGGGTGTAGCCATCCACCCACACAAGTGTGTTGCCCCAGAATGGCAACCCCGTAATCGCCGCAAAGTCAGTGGGAGTCACAGTCGCCTCCCCCCACCTGAAGTGAAATGTGTGGGTCGTGTCCCATCAGTACTCACTCAGGGCAACGTCCAAGACCCTCGCCCTCTGCGTCAAACCCACCACGGCTACTGCGCTGATAAATTCAGCCAAATCGGAGTCAATCACAAACTGCCGTGGACTCCTCTCTCCGTCCCGAGCCTCATCTGGGAGCATCTCCCACAGCGCTCGAACCGCCTCAAAGGCTCCCTTGTTCTTCAAGTTACGGACATTAACCGGCCCTCGCCCCTGCAGGTGAACACGGCAAAAGTACGTTACTACAGAAACAACATCCACAGAATGCACAAACGCATATCGAAATGATGAAACACAGATATAGTTCATTTTTCCTAAATATTTTCATCCCAGTTGGAGTATTAACAGTCCAAAATCCCAAAAAGGTACAAACTTTCGAAAAATCCGTCGAATTCGGAACTTTCAAAACATTTCAAAAAATCCGTCGAACTCGGAACTTTCAAAACATTTCGAAAAAATCGTCAAATTCGGAACTTTCAAAACATTTCGAAAAATTCGTCGAAATCAGAATTTTCAAAACATTTTGAAAAATCCTTCGAATTCGGAACTTTCAAAACATTTCGAAAAATCCGTCGAATTCGGAACTTTCAAAACATTTCGAACATTTCGAAAAAAAAACTACTCCGTCCCAAATTAAACTTACTTTAATTTCGGAAAACACCCCTAGACATGGAATTTTGCAACCAAAATTTTTATGTTATCTACCCATGAGGTCAATTGAACTAAACTCTAGTCAATTTTGACAAAGACACATCGCAAAGTCAAAAGCCGCAATTCGGGCACCAAGAACCCTAAATCATTTCTAATCAAATTCCTAAAATTTAAAGAATGCACATTCTGAAAATTAACGGAATTTTAGAGGATGTTTACCTGTCTTTCGATCCCTTCCTTGGATTTGTGAGTGTCCCGAGCCGGATAAAACTCTGTTGGATCCATGGGAAGAGCGGTGGTTCGAATGGTCCTCACCAACCTTGTTCTCTCGTTGTCGGTAAGGCTATGGCGAGCCCGTGGTTCTAAACCGACATCCATGATGATTTTCCCTCGAAGATTCGAACAAAACTCGCAAAAGGGGAAGGATTTTTTCTCTCTTTTCTCTCTTCTCTACTTTGAAAATATGGTGGAGATATTCTTGGTTTGCGTCGGCTGTTCTTGCTGATTTGAACCTGGTCAAATTCAGTCTCAGTCCGGCCGGACTCTTTTGCAGCTGAAAAGATTCCTTGCCACTTTGGCCCCTCAGCTTCTCACAATTTCAATTTTACCCCTTTTGGGGCCCCCAAAAGTGTAAAATTTCCCCAAGTTAGACCTTTCTAACACCCCCTCCCCGAGGTTAAAACCTAGTTAGAGATTTCTAACAATCCCGTCTCCAGACGTTAAATTTCCCGTTAGTTCTCACTAACATTCGTCTCCAGACGTTAAATTTCCCGTTAGTTCTCACTAACGTTTCGTTTCCAGACGTTAAATCTCAAACCGTCTTCGGACGTTAAATCACAATCTCGTCTCCAGACGTTAAATTTCCCGTTAGTTCACGCTAACGTTTCGTCTCCAGACGTTAAATCTCAAACCGTCTTCGGACGTTAAATCACCATCTCGTCTCCAGATGTTAAATTTCTCGTTAGTTCTCACTAACGTTTTGTCTCCAGATGTTAAATCTCAAACCGTCTTCGGACGTTAAATCACAATTCCGTCTCCAGACGTCAAAATTCTCATTTGTTTTCTGACATTCATCTCCGTAGTCGATAAATGGCAGAGCATCCCATTTCGGCGGCCATCAAGGTAAGCCCGCACAACAATCCCTTTTCGGTCACCCTAGTAAGCCCAAATATCTCTTCACTCCAGCAAGTGAACATTCATCTCCCCGACAGTCATCGTAAGCCCGACCATCCCAATCCAGCGGCCATCAAGGTAAGCTCGCACAACAATCCCTCTTCGGCCATCATCGTAAGCCCGAACATTCCTCCCCAGCAGGATCCTAAGACCATCCGTCTAAGAAGAAACGTCAATCCATTTCCCTAGTTCTGTTAGAAATTTGGGCGCTTTTCCCCAGCAATGTGTCAGTCTCTCCCGAGACCACATTCCGTTCCTAACCCCGTCGTTAGAACGTCAATCCTCCTATGTTGACGTCAATCCTCCCATGTTATAACAACATGGGAGGATTGACGTTCTAACGACGGGGTTAGGAACGGGATGTGGTCTCGGGAGAGACTGACACATTGCTGGGGAAAAGCGCCCAAATTTCTAACAGAACTAGGGAAATTGATTGACGTTTCTTCTTAGACGGATGGTCTTAGGATCCTGCTGGGGAGGAATGTTCGGGCTTACGATGATGGCCGAAAAGGGATTGTTGTGCAGGCTTACCTTGATGGCCGCTGGATTGGAATGGTCGGGCTTACGATGACTGTTGGGGAGATGAATGTTCACTTGCTGGAGTGAAGAGATATTCGGGCTTACTAGGGGGTGGCCAAAAAGGGATTGTTGTGCGGGCTTACCTTGATGGCCGCTTAAATGGGATGGTCGGGCTTACGATTGACAGCCGGAGAGATGAATGTTGGTGAAAACCAATGAGAATTTTGACGTCTGGAGACGAAATTGTGATTTAACGTCCGAAGAAGGTTTGAGATTTAACGTCTAGAGATGAAACGTTAGTGAGAACTAACGGGAAATTTAACGTCTGGAGACGAGATGGTGATTTAACATCCGAAGACTGTTTGAGATTTAACGTCTGGAGACGAAACGTTAGTGAGAACTAACGGAAAATTTAACGTCTGGAGACGAGATTGTGATTTAATGTCCGAAGACGGTTTGAGATTTAACGTCTGGAGACGAAACGTTAGTGAGAACTAACGGGAAATTTAATGTCTGGAGACGAATGTTAGTGAGAACTAACGGGAAATTTAACGTCTGGAGACGGGATTGTTAGAAATCTCTAACTAGGATTTAACCTCGGGGAGGGGGTGTTAGAAAGGTCTAACTAGGGGAAATTTTACACTTTTGGGGGCCAAAAGGGGTAAAATTGAAATTGTGAGAAGCTGAGGGGCCAAAGTGGCAAGGAATCTTTTCAGCTGCAAAAGAGTCCGGCCGGACTGAGACTGAATTTGACCAGGTTCAAATCAGCAACAGGCCGACGCAAACCAGTAACATTCCACCATATTTTCAGGCAAGAGAAGAGAGAAAAGAGAGAAAAAATCCTTCCCCTTTTGCGAGTTTTGTTCGAATCTTCGAGGGAAAATCATCATGGACGCCGGTTTAGAACCACGGGCTCGCCATAGGAGGACCGACAACGAGAGAACGAGGTTGGTGAGGACCATTCGAACCACCGCTCTTCCCATGGATCCAACGGAGTTTTATCAGGCTCGGGACACTCACAAATCCAAGGAAGGGATCGAAATACAGGTAAACATCCTCTAAATTCCGTTAATTTTCAGAATGTGCATTCTTTAAATTTTAGGAATTTGATTAGAAATGAGTTAGGGTTCTTGGTGCCCGAATTGGGGCTTTTGACTTTGCGATGTGCCTTTGTCGAAATTGACTAGAGTTTAGTTCAATTCACATCATGGGTAGATAACATAAAAATTTTGGTTGCAAAATTCCATGTCTAGGGGTGTTTTTCGAAATTAAAGTAAGTTTAATTTGGGATGGAGTAATTTTTTTTCGAAATGTTCGAAATGTTTTGAAAGTTCCGAATTCGACGGATTTTTCGAAATGTTTTTGAAAGTTCCGAATTCGACGGATTTTTCGAAATGTTTTGAAAGATCCGATTTCGACGGATTTTTCAAAATGTTTTGAAAGTTTCGAATTCGACGATTTTTTCGAAATGTTATGAAAGTTCCGAGTTCGACGGATTTTTCGAAATGTTTTGAAAGTTTCGAATTCGACGGATTTTTCGAAATGTTTTAAAAGTCCCGAATTCGACGGATTTTTTGAAAGTTTGTACCTTTTTGGGATTTTGGACCGTTAATACTCCAACTGGGATGGAAATATTTTAGGAAAAATGAACTATATCTGTTTTTCATCATTTCGATATGCGTTTGTGCATTCTGTGGATGTTGTTCTGTAGTAACGTACTTTTGCTGTGTTCACCTGCAGGGGCGAGGGGCTTTTTTAAGTACCCCAATCTGGACCGCTCTCCATCCAAGCATACGGGAAACACCGAGGATTCACACACTCGTGATCCCGAAGACCCGTAACGTCCAAAATGTCCAGACTGACCAGCCAAACCAAATAAGGACCTTTCAGGGATAAAATGGAATCCAAGGACTTTGCAGGAAATTAAAAAAAGGCAAAAACAAGTCATCTTGCATACATGTCCGTATGGACCACTTTGCAAAGCAAGATGTGTCCGTACGGACACTTATGTCAATACGCCAACATCATTGCAAAATCTCCACAAAGTCCACAATATTCCCTGAAATCCGGGAAACTCAAAAAATCAGTAATGACATAAAGGTCCGTACGGACCACTTTGCAATTTTTTGAGGCCTATAAATAGAAGGCTCCCCCTCCCATTTCATTCACATCTCAACTCTCTCCTATCTACCCCAGCCTTCAGGCACATTTCTAGGTAGTCCCGGTCTCTTCCGGTCCTTCTCGAGGCCTCCGGAGCCTTCCCGGGGCGCTTCAAAGCCCTCCCGAAGTGATTCCGGTCGATCCCGATGTTACTCCAGCCCTATTCATCCCAAGCCAAACTCCAAACACCCAAACGGCTCAAACCGATCCAAACCCGCGAGTCCAAACGAGTGTGAACGAGTGCTAATTAGGGGAGGTTCTGCCCAAGTGAGTGCAGAATTTCTCTCCTCTTTAGAAACCCCGAGTGTGATATCGAGAGTTAATTAGGGGAGATTTTTCCATTAGTGAGGGCAAAACCGCTCTCCTCTTTAAACACCCTCAACCACACACGTTCCCCCGAGGAAGATAGACACAAACAACATTGGTATAACCTCCTTCCGCACATTTAAATACTGCTCTAATTTCAGTCTTTAAATACTTTCACTGCTTACAATGTAGTCTAAATTTACTATTCACGCAGACCCAAACCGTCCAAATGATCCCACAAGGCCTTCCATTGCACTATGGAGGTCTGACGGTGATAGCGGTTTGTTAATATTCCCGCACCGTCTTTCAATTATTCAATTAATGCATTTTATTTAAAAGCACACACTTTTTTTTTTGGCGAAAGGAGACGGTACTCCCTAGATTTTATTAATAACGAACAATAAAATTACAAAACATGGTGGGGGACATGACAACCTCAACCACCAGAAGAAAGCAGGGGGGAGTTCTTACACAACCTGTAAGACCCTCTACAAAAAAGGGGAGGGAGCTAAAAAATAACAGATACATCAATAAATAATAGAAAAACCAAAGACCTAAAATAAGGCAAAGAAGCCCAAAAAATTGGCCCACCAGGCAATTTGAGCGGCCGGACAAGCCAAACCCCACAAGGGCGAACGCCCAAGAAACTAGGGTGGCCGCACAAGCCAAGCCGAGGCTCTTGTGCGACCGCACAAGGCAAAACATGGACGCCCAAGAGCAAGCAGCAACAAACATCAGCAACATGGCAATCAAAAAAACCACTAGCAACATCAACTCTATCAACAACAGCACAGCAGCAGCCATTAAACCAGCAGCAATTAGATCCTAACATAAGGTATGGAAGCTCTATCCAACCTATAAGCGCCCCGGCAATCATGAGTTAGGTCCTTTAGAGAGTAGAAAAAAGACTTTGATCTAGAAGAGGAAGCAAAGTTAGCAAGACCATCAGCCACACGATTTCCTTCACGAAGAATATGAGAAACTCTAACACGAATCTGCAACATGATCTTTTTAATTTGCTGAACTTCAAACCAAATAGACCATGGAATATGGTAATCCAATATCAAGATCTTCAAAAGGATCTCCGAATCAACTTCTAGCCAAAGCGAAGACATACCAAAATAAACAGCAAAGTTTAAGCCATCCAAGACAGCTTTTGCTTCCGCCACCATATTAGTACCCACTCCATAGAAGTTAGAAAAAGCAAACAGCAAATTCCCATGAGAATTTCAAAAAACACCACCACCCAAAATCAGCCCAGGATTACCCTTCGCAGCCCCATCCGTATTCAGCTTAAAAAACTCAAGGGAAGGAGATTTCCACACCACAAATCTCAACAACTTTGAAAAAGTAGAGCTAGAACTTATTGAGAAGTGCCTAAGGATATCAATATCTCCATAAAAGAACTTGAAGTTAATCTGAAAAACCTTTACAACAAGAGAAACTTGATCAATAACACCCCCAATGATTGAGTCTACTTTCATATCAATATTCTCAAATCTAGCTTTATTACGACTTTTCCAAATCTCCCAAACAATGAAACAAGGCATCACCTGACAAAGCCACTTAATACCCGGGCTAAAACCCCTCGATTTACCGAACCACCAGCTAGAAAGGATAGACCGAATGCTATAAGAAAAAATAGGAACCCCCAGCATATTAGCAAAAGTCTCACACTTTACTTGCAATATCGCTATGAGCGAATAAATGATCCACATCTTCAAGAGATCTAGCCAAGCAACAGACACAACCCGAGGTCAAAAAAACACCTTTGCGTTGAATAGCAACATCAGTAGGAATACCATTATGCAAAAGTCTCCACATAAAGACCGAAATTTTGAGAGGGACATGCATGCCAGCAATGATCAAAAACAACATCATGCGTGCCAGTGTCCCGGCAAATACGCCAAGCAGAAGACATAGAGAACTGACCTTTACTAGATGGAAGCCAATATAATTGATCCGGAACATTGGAGATGGAGATATGATGATTTTGCATAGACTGCAGAAGCTGCGGACCATAAACATCAATAATATGATCATTCCGAGGCATTCCATCTTCGAACAAAGACGAAACTTCAATGTGATTCCCAGGAAGAAGGAACCGAGACCCATCAAGCCAATTTTCATGAATAGAAATTTCCCCATGCCCAACTCTCCATCCAATGTTAGCTTCAACAATATCTTTAACTTGTAACATACGACACTTTTTTTTTTTTTTTTAAACGAAAGGAGACGTAGCTCCCTAGATTTTATAAATAAAATAAAAGAACAAAGCACGGTGGGGGACATAAAACCTAACCACCGGAAAAGGAAAGAAATCTACAATGTGGGGCTTAAAGCCAACAATAAAATCAAGAAAGCTAAGGGGAGGGGTGCAAGTCCATATGGACCGACCCAAAACAAGAGGAAGGGGGGAACTAAACCCTAAGCTATCAAAGGGGAAAGGGGAAAACC
Organism: Adenophora triphylla var. japonica; assembly: GCA_022495995.1. Taxonomy (NCBI): domain Eukaryota; kingdom Viridiplantae; phylum Streptophyta; class Magnoliopsida; order Asterales; family Campanulaceae; genus Adenophora; species Adenophora triphylla. The sequence goes on from JAFEMH010001368.1 coordinate 326,328, forward strand.
AAAACCCATCAAACAAAATTATCAGGAGGAGAAGCCGACCTTCCACGCCATTTTCTAGAAGAGACCATTGTAAAACCATCAGCATTTGTATTCTTTTTGTGAGACGGAGTAAAAGGAGTATAACCAGCCATATCAGTAACAAAAGAATATGGGGCCCTTGAAGCCGAAAAACGCTCTGGAGAGACTGGTTCCACTGCCACTAAAGGTTGGGGAGGATGAGACTCCCGATATCTAGCAATGTTGCGCATTATAGCCTCCTCATCGTTCGGAGGAACATTGACATTACCAAGAGCAACCATAGCCGAACCAACACCCAAATGGGCAGCCTTATCCGAGCCCACACCCATAAAATCCTCGGAAATATGAACATGCGCAGCTGCATTGTTTGGAGCAGCGACAACATTATTTTTTCCAGCAATAATGTTTTCTTGAACAGCCACTACATTGCCAACTCCAGCCGAGCCAACACCCTTCAGGTCATCATGATCAGCCACTAATTTGGCCGAGCCATCACACTTCAGGTCCTCAAAGATTGCATTGTTCTCCTTAATTATTTGAGAGCCATCGTTTCCCTTCACCACATCATTAGAGACCTTCTGCAGAATTTTATTAACAACATTGGAAAGAGGCACACCTCTTCGAGCAATATATGGGCCAGCCCCTTCCTTTAAATTTTCACCATTAGGATCATTCACCGAAACCTTAGGATCTTCCTTTCCATCATCAGTCTTCAACACATCCTGACTATCATTCTTGGGCGCATTATTGTTTATTGCTTTATTTGTTAGATCAATAACTTCTGTTTGAGAATCTATGCTATAGCCAATGTGATCATCTTTTGCCTTACCATCATCTTTCTTTTTCCAGGTTACATGCGGCTGTTCAGTTCCTCCTCCTTTAGATGACTTAAAAACCTTGGTATCAGCACCTTCCTTTCCATCATCAGTCTTCAACACATTGCTTTTCTTATACTCCGAGTTTAAGCTTCTGCAATGGAAATCGTCATGACCCAGAAGAGAGCAGTGATTACAGAAAAAAGGTAAATTATCGTATTCAACTGTTTGGAAAAAACTTGGCATACAGTCACCATAATCGATATGAATCTTATCGGGAAATCTCTTACGAAGATCCACCTGCACAAGAACTTTAGCAACACTTGGACGCGACAATTCTGCAGTAGCTTTATCAATGGACATTGGTTTACCAAAAATTCTAGCCAAGGAGAAAAGAAAAACCTTGTTGAATAAATGAACCGGAAGCCCCGGTAAGCTAACCCAAACAGGGACAATAGGGGAGTCCGTTTTAGGCAGCCAAGAAGGAGTCCAAACAGACGTACGCATTGGGAAACGATGTACATACCAAATCTCTTTAGTCCAAAGACGTTGGAAATCCTCCTCGTTGGTCAGTTGAATCAGCATGTGGCGAGAGTCCATATGACCAAGTTTATAATCACCCTTCAACTGAAATTGAGCGAAAGCAATCCTTGCGGCTTCCATAGTAGGTCTTCCATTAGTAAATTTTCCCACAAGGGTCCAAGCAAAGGGACGTGCGAAAGCCTCAATAGGTTCTTTAGAAAGTTTTAATGAAGGGACACCCTTATGCGTAGCAGCAGGAAGGAGGGGAATATCTTGAATTGGTAGGGAACGTGGTTGAGAAACTAGAGAAGCGAATGATTTGATCGAGGTAGGGTTGGGCTGAGTAGGGTTGGGATGAATAGGATGCGGATTAGGGTTTATGTCATGCAAAGGCGACGCAATATGGTTTCCATTAGGCGGATTAGGGTTAACGGTGTTGGATGATTGCGGACCAGGAAATAATGGAGGCAGGGGGGGAAAATCCTCCGGAACAGCCATGGAGGCTGCCGGAAAAAACCAGGCCTAGGAAACCCTAGGAGGGAGGCGGAGTTAATTCCATTAAATTCTCACATATGTTGTAACATACGACACCAAATATGAGAAGAGAAAGAGGATGGTGTAGCATCCATAGGATGAATACCAAAGCAATACTTGGCAAGCATAAATTCTGCCCATAAAGATTTATGACCACGAAGCCGCCACCAAAGCTTCATAGCAAAAGCTTTGGCGATACCTTCAAACTTCCTCAATCCTAAACCCCCTTCACAAGTAGGCTGAAACATACGAGATCGACGAACCCAATGGCTTTTCCTATTCCCATCTTCATCACACCAAAAGAAATTGGCAATAATTTGATACATTGCTGCAATGACACCTTTTGGGGGTTCCAAGAGAGAAATATAGTATAAAGGAAAGGCTTGAAGACACGATTGAATAAGCATAAGCTTGGCACCAAAGGATAAAATTTGGCCTTTCCAAGAAGCTAATCTATCTTCCATCTTAGCAATAACCGAATCAAAGAGGGAAATTTTCTTCCGTCCCACATATAAAGGGCACCCAAGATAAGTAATCGGAAAAGTCTTTTTGACAAAACCCGTCGCTTCCGTAATGATTGCATCTCTATTTTCATCTTCCACACCCAAAATATAACAAGATTTCGATATACTAACCAATTGCCCCGAAAAAGATTGATACCACTGTAAACATCTCATATGAGCTTCCATAGAATCCTTCGATCCATTACAGAAAATAATGATATCATCGGCATAAGCTAAGTGAGAAATCATTGGAGTATTAATATGAGCCCGGTATCTAAAATGAGGAGTATCAGAATGAAGCATATTCAGGCCTCTACTAAGAACCTCAGCAGCAATGATAAACAAGGTAGGGGAAATTGGGTCACCTTGACGAAGCCCGCGAGAAGAATGAAAGAAACCACACGATTCTCCATTGACTAGCACAGAAAACCAGCACGAAGAGATACAACGGAAAATTAAATCATTCCAAACTTCAGAGAAACCAAACTTGCGCATGACTTTAATCAGAGCAAACCAAGATATTCTATCATAAGCTTTGCCATATCAAGCTTTAAACACACATTAGATCCTCTAACCTTTTTCTTTACAGATTGCACCAGCTCCTGCCCAAGAAGAACATTCTCATGAATTAACCGACCTTGGACAAAACCACTATGTTGTGGAGAGATAATTCGAGGCAAAAGAGAAGCGAGCCGACAAGTAAGAAGCTTTGTAATAACTTTATTAGAGAAATTACAAAGACTAATCGGCCGAAACTCATTAAATTTCGTAGGAGCACTAACTTTAGGAAGCATAACAATAAGAGTGGCAGTCCAACTCCGAGGAAGAGAAAATCCAGAAAAGAATTCCGAAACAGCCCTACAAAAATCAGCTTAGATGATGTCCCAATACTCCTTATAGAAAAAACCATTAAACCCGTCAGGACCGGCTGCACTTTGGCTATTCATCAGCCAAATCGTATCTTTAATCTCCACCATAGACGGAACAGCAGTGAGCCTATCATTATCTTCATCATTGACAAGGCGAGGAATGACATCCAGAATATCATCTTGGGGGTTATCAACAGGGCTTTGAAGTTGGTCCGAGAAAAAATCAACAGCAGCAAGTTGGATATCATCTTTCTTTGAAATCCAAATACCATCTCTATTTTGAATTCGATGAATAAATAATTTTTGCCTCTTCTTTTTTTTTTTGGCGAAAGGAGGACGGTACCTCCCTAGATTTTATTGATATAAAAAATAAAGTACAAACGTGGTGGGGGACATGACAACCTCAACCACCAAGAAAGAGACCTAAGGGGGGAGTCCTTACACATGGCGTAAGGTCCTCTACAATAAAGGAAAGGGAAGCTAGAGTACATAGAGAATAAAACAAAAAGGAATCTAGACATGATAGAAAACTACTTCGATCGAATATGGGGAGTTCGAGTCTTGTCGAAAGCAATCATCCTTTGGCAAGAACGAGGAAGGTTAATAGCATTCAAAAAAATCATATTATTCCCCTCATCCGCACCCAAATTAGCAAGAAGATCAGCAATACCATTTCCTTCGCGATAGATATGAGAAACCCTAATCTCCATGACTTCCATTAGACGATGAATGTGAGCGATAATATACCATATAGCCCAAGGAATATGATATTCCTTTATAATGATGCGCAAAAGAACTTGGGAGTCCACTTCAAGCCAAACACGATGAAACCCTTTGACATGAGCCGCAATAAGACCATCCCTCGCAGCTAAAGCTTCAGAAACCAAGTTAGATTCAATACCATAAAAATGAGAAAAGCCATAAAGGAAATCACCTTTATCATCCCGAATAATGCCTCCTCCCGAAGCTAAACCCGGAATACCCCTAGACACACCATCCGTATTTACCTTGACTTCATTATGAAGAGGGGTGTCCCAAGTCACTAACTTAACATGAAGAGGACGAGGAACACTAAAATGAAGATGGAAGTCATTAACAATCTCCAAATCCGAATCATTAACGTGAAAAGAAATGCACGAAGAGGTGGCAATATTAACAACATGATTGTGAACCTTATAAATGATGTCCATAGCAGCCATCGCCTTGCCTTCAAATCGATTTTTATTGCGAGCCATCCAAATTTCCCAAGCAACAAGGGAAGGAATAATAGAGCATACCTATTTTAGAGTTCGAGAAGGAGACTTGCAGCCATACCACCAACAAATGAGAACTTGGTTAAGAGAACCATTTAACCTTTGAATGCCTCTTCTTTCGAACATAAGAATGAAAAAATTTCAAATTCCTATCTCCATCCTTAGTCCACGAAATATTAGCCTTTTGACGCCAAAAGTCTTCATCCATCTTAAGCTTAGCAAGGAGCCGAGCCTGAGCCAGACTTAGAGCAGACTTAGTATTATCATTAGGATCATTTTGAAGGTCAAGCTCACAGCGACTAACCTCATCTTCAGCATCTTTAACTTGTTGATCAACCCGACCAAAAATCTCTTTATTCCATTTCAAAATATCCTTTCTTAATCTAGCAAGCTTTTTAGCAAAACAAACCAGCGGCCTCCCATCCATACTCGATTTCCAAGAATTTTCAACCACGGAACGAAAAGAGTCATGCTTAGCACAAATGTTTAGGAATCTAAAACTACCATGAATATTATCTCCTTGCACTTTGACTTGAATGAAAAGGGGAGCATGATCAGAGCAAGTACGATTAATATGAGAAACCGTAGTAGCATGAAATTTATCCAACCAAGCTGCATTATAGAAGGCTCTATCAAGTCTCTGAAATATAGAAGGCTTCCCTTTAGGTTAATCGGTATGTTATTTCTCATATCCATAGATTATTGGCTCAAATGGAAGTTCGAATTACTCATATTCTTCACGAAGGGAATGGTGTAGCGGATGGTTTTGCTAACGTTGCTGCAGACGAGGTCCAAAATTTCACATTCACCTCTTTTAGTGATATTCCTAGGCCTTGCAAAGGCGGTGTTGTTTTGGACAAGGCTAGGATCCCACGTGCTCGATTTCATTAGCTCTATGGCCAGATTTTTATATAGATTGTTCTCTATTTTTTGTAGTCTCCCCTCCTTATATTGTAGAGGACCATACGACGTGTGTATGGCCTCCCCCCTAGTTTTCCTTTTCCTGGTGGTTGAGGTTGTCATGTCCCCCACCATGTTTGTAATTATTTTCTTTATTTAATAAAATCTAGGGAGTACCGTCTCCTTTCGCCAAAAAAAAAAAATTAGGTTTATCAACCCAGGTAAACATGCTACCAATATAACCAGCATCGATAAGCCCAGAAAATTGCACCATATCCGAGAATTCAGCAACAACTTTTCTCTTAATAGGTCTACCACCCATCTTCTCAGATTGATCAAGGACATAATTAAAATCACCAATAACAAACCAAGGATCCTTGCAAGAGCTCAAATCCATAATTTCATCCCAAAGCTCTCTACGAATGTATCTATCACAACTAGCATACACCACCGTAACATTAATATTGTACTCCCATAGAGAATGAGCAATCTGAAGAGTAATTTCTTGGGCCGACTCCCGAATAACCCTACAATCAAAATCTTGCTTCCAAAACAACCATATTTTTTACCATTAGCATTAGCTACACAGCCCCCACACCCAAACAACCTTTTGTATTTGAAAATCTGATTATTAGGAAGCATAGGCTCCGAAATAGCAAGAAAAGAAGACCCATGCAAACGAAATAACCTCTTTGCACGACGAAAAGAAGCCTTATTACCAATACCTCTAACATTCCAATATATTAACGAAACCATTGTAAAACAGTTAAAAAGAGTACGGGGGCATTTCGGACATTTTCCGGACAGTTATTTAAAAAAGGGACAAAACAGGGAATAATGGCACAAAAACCTATGCCCTGGTGAGTCACAGGGGCACGTGGCACGCATGCCACAGCCCTTTAGTCAACATCAATCAGATTTCAGAGTGAAAAGACCAAAATACCCCTGAGATATTGTCACAGTCCGTTCGGACTGTTTTTCAGGCAAAACAGAATTTCCAGCAAGTCCTCCCAATTTCCAAAATACCACACCCCCCCCCCCAAATTCATGTTAAGTCCATCCGGACTCTTTTGCATTTTCACCCTATAAATACAGAGGGCTGTCAAACATTTGAGGGAGAGAAAAAGATTATCCATTTTCACAAATAGCCACGACATAACCAGCTTCCACTCCTTTCTGAGCCCCGTTTTGTCTCAATTTGCGTGAAAACCTCGTATTTCAACCAAACACGAACCAAACAACCTCAAAACACCTTTCCAAACACTAAATCGTATCTCGTATACGCCTCTTGAGCCAAAAGAGTCAACCCCTAGCCATAGGTAACACTCTCTCTCCCTAAACACTCGTTCCATCTCGGTTTACGCGCCAGTCGCTATAACCGTTTCGGTCGAAAGTTATCAAAATGTAGACGTCACCGTCTAACGGGGTCCGATACGTTTTAGTCCAAGATCCTCTTCTCTCCCGTAAGAGAAGTAATCTCGGGTTAAAACGGCGTTCCGGCCCCGTTTCCTTACTTTTATGTCATTTACAATTCCGGATCGTTTGATCCGTCGATACGCAACTTTATAGTCCGAACCGTTTGGTTCGTGATAGTCATTTAACAGTCCAGATCGTTTGATCCGTTGAATATCATTTAAATTCCGCAACTTTACAAGTCCGAGCCGTTTGGTTCGTTGATCGCACCTTTAAAATCCGGATCGTTTGATTTCGTCGATACCGCACTTTAAATACTGTCATTTACAAGTCTGAGCCATTTGGCTCGTGATAGTATTTACTTATCAAAGTCCGAGTCGCAAAACGATTCGTTGATCGCATATCATTTAATGCTTTTTCCCGTAAAATCGCTAACAATGTAATGCCCGGTTCAAAACCGGAGTTCGACATTCGAACTCTTTTTTAAAATGCGCAAAGTGACGTTTGGCATCCAAACGATCATCTTTAAAACTCAAAACCCGACGTTTGACATTCAAATGCTCCTTTCTTAAAAGTCAACATTTGACACTTAAGTTGAAAGTTCAAATATCGTCACTCGCACCACTTTTCCTAAAAAAACTTCAAAACCGACGTTTGTCATTCAAAAAGAATCACAAAATCAACGTTTGATATTCAAACCAAGATTAAGCTTGTCATTCAAGCCCCCATTTTCAAAATGCAAACACACACACATTTTCGAGAAAGGTAAAAAGACTCGTCATACGAGGCGTTTCGGGTGATCTCAAAATACTCTTCCCGAAACGTAACGTGACCTCCGAACCTAACAATCTCTGGTACTAAAAGAGCTTTTTGTCATGTTTTTGCTACCAATAAAAATGACACCCTTTTTCAAAGCCTTTTCCAAATTTTTGCTACCAATAAAAACGACACCCCTTTTCCATAAGCCATTTTTCAACGTTTGGGCTCAAAATACAAAACCGCGTGGCGACTCCTCTCCTTCCCGAAAGCGAGGTCCCAAACATCCGCGAAAGACAACCGCTCGCCGCAGTCCGCGCGATCCGGGTAATTTCAGATTGTGAGGGCGTGAGCCGCCTCTGGCTGAGATTGTGAGGGCGTAGAGCCGCCTCTGGCGGAGATTGAGTAGTGAGGACGTGGTGGTGTCTTGAGATGTAGGCGTTTGTGCCTTATTTGAGACTTTTGGAAGGCGTTCGTGCCTTGAGTGGGATGCGTTTGTGCCTTGGGTGCCGGACTTACGATGACGGCCGGGATTTGTTTTTTTTTTTTTTTTTTTTTTTTTTGAAGGTGTTTGTGACTTTGGTGGGAGGCGTTTGTGCCTTGGGTGCCGGACTTACGATGAAGGCCAGGATTTATTTGCTGGGGATATGTGTTCTTGTACGGGCTTACAAGGATTGCTGTTTGACTTTTGTCCGCTGGGGAAAAAGTGGTTCGGGCTTACATTGATGGCCAGGGAGATGGTTCGTTGTACGGGCTTACAATGATTGCCGTTATTATTTTGCCGTATTAGTTGTGGCGAGACCCGGGCTTACGATGACGGCCGGGAAAAGGTTCGGGCTTACGTATGACGGCCGATTTGACTTTTGTTGGTTTAGGGACCAAAACGCATGAATTCTGCCGGAAATGGCTTTTGGACAGCCAAGGACAAAGTTTGTAAGGGCAAAAAGAGGGAATAGCCTAGGGCTGCAAAGTAGTTCGTGCGGATTCACTTGCACTTGCAAAGTGGTCCATACGGAATCTTGTGCAAATCTGATGTTTTTAAACTGAATCAGATTTGCATCACGCCATTTCAACCCAAAACTCCATTTCCAGTCGAGGGAGAAGAGAGAAAAAGAATAGAAAAATCCCATTTTGAGCCAAATTTTCCCAAGAAAACCCTTCCAAATCGCTAGATTGTTATCATGGCGGAAGGATAAGCTAGGACGTCATCTTTTTTTTTTTTTTTGGCGAAAGGAGGACGGTACCTCCCTAGATTTTATTAATAAATGAAAAAGGTACAAACATGGTGGGGGACATGACAACCTCAACCACCAGGAAAACGAAATCTAAGGGGAAGGCCATACACACGTCGTATGGTCCTTTACAATAGAGGGAGGGGGCCTACAAAAAACCGAATACAATATATATAAAAATCTGGCCATAAAGCTAATTGAACCTAGCATGGGGAGTCCTAGCTTTGTCCAAGGCAAAACAGCCTTTACAAAGCCTAGGAATGTCACTAAGAGAAGAAAAAATAAAATTTCTAGCTTCATTTGCAGCAACATTGGCAAGACCATCTGCTACCCCATTACCTTCCCGAAGGATATGAGTGACTCGAACATCCATTTGCTCCATTAATCTATGAATATGGGAGATAACATACCAAATAGTCCATGGGATATGGTACTCCCGATTAAGAATATGCATCAAAACCTGAGAATCTACCTCTAACCAAACACGATGAAAACCATGCGTTTGAGCTAAAACAAGGCCATCCCTCGCAGCCAAAGCCTCCGCCATCATGTTGGATTGGCAGACATAAAAATGAGAAAAACCAAGAACAAAATCTCCTTGTGATCCCTAAAAATACCTCCTCCTGAAGCAATTCCGGGATTGCCCCTAGAGACACACCATCCGTGTTCAGCTTAAACTCATCAACATTTGGGAAAGCCCAAGACACCAACCGAATAAGAGGCATAGAGAAGGGTTTAGGGGCTAAATGGAACACATCCATAATATAAATATTTGCTTGACTTTTCGGGAAAGAAAGGGAAAAAGAGTAGGCAATAGAAGAAGTTTGAGAACGAACCTTGTGAATGATAGCATTGGAGTTCATATTCATACCTTCAAATCTGCACTTGTTTCTAGCACACCAAATTTCCCATAAGATAATGGCTGGAAGAATACGAGTCAGCCAAGAAAAGGCATTCGAATCATCCTTGGAATGACCTTGCCACCAACAAATAATGATCTGCTCCAAACTCCCCGTGAAACATCGAATACCACAAATGCTACTAAAGAATTCCCAAACTTTCTTGGCAATATCCCCTTGACCCAGAATATGCAAAATGGATTCTTCCGTCGCAACCAAACAACAATTGCATTTAGAAGCAAGGAGGATACCTTTAGACCGAATTCTCTCATCCGTAGGCAAGCCATTATGCAAAGCACGCCAAAGGAAAACCGAAATCTTTTTTGGGATATATTTGCTCCAGCAATAAGAAGAGATAATAGAGTGGCCACGACTTGAACGGCATTCTTTCCAAGCAGAAGTAACCGAAAATTTGCGATTAGAAGAAGGCTTCCATATAGGGACATCCTCCTTGTCCGAAAGAGAAATATCGTGAGAGATCAAAAGTGACACAAGTTGCTGGCCATAGACCTCTCGGATATGATTAATACGAGGAAAACCATTATGGAAAAGAGAAGAAACTTCAGCGTGATCAAAAGGAATAATACCCATATCTCCATCCAACCATTTTTCATGAATGGTAATGTCACCTCTCCCAACCCTCCAAGCTAATCTGTCTTCCACAAAAGGCTTTGCTGCAATTAATCTTTTCCAAATATGAGAAGAGAAAGAAGGAGTGAAAGCATCCATAGGATGTATACCCCAACAATATTTAGCCAACATAAGATCGCCCCATAAGGATTTTGACGTACGCAAACGCCACCAAAGTTTCATGGAGAAAGCCATAGCCATATATTCAAATTTCCGAATCCCCAAACCGCCCTCTTCAATCGGCCAGCTCATTTTATCCCAAGAAATCCAATGACATTTCTTCTCCCCATCATTAGAACTCCAGAAAAATCTCATAATAATCCTTTCCAACGGATGAAAGACCCCTTTTGGAGGATCAATGAGAGATAAATAATAAAGAGGCATAGCAGCAAGGCAAGATTGAATAAGGGTGAGTTTAGCTCCAAAAGAAAGTAATTTACCTTTCCAAGAAGCAAGCTTTGATTCCATTTTTCTAATAAGGGGAGCAAAGAGGCTGATCTTCTTTTTGCCCGTATATAACGGACAACCCAAGTACAACAAAGGGAGATCTTGTTTCACAAAACCCGTAGTTGCTGCCACTATATTATCTCTATTACCATTATTCCCCGTAATGAAACATGACTTATGAATATTAACAAGTTGCCCCGAGAATTTTTGATACCAATCCAAATGTCATTGGGTGTGAAAAGATCTTATGTTTAGGCCGTGTAGTGAAGGTGGTTTGGGTCTGCGTCGTTTTGAAGATATCTCTATGGCTTATGCTATGAAACTTTGGTGGCGTCTTAGGAGCTCTCATTCTCTTTGGACGGAATTCATGCTTGATAAGTACTGTTATGGATCCCATCCTATGGACGCGGGAAAGACTTCCTTCTCTTCCCATATTTGGAGCCGTATGATTCAAGCTAAAGACATTGTTGAAAATCACATTGCTTGGAGGATTGGTCGGGGGGAGGTTTCTATTCATGAAAAGTGGTTGGAAGGTCCTCCGCTTAATCTTCCTGGAAATCATATTGAAGTCTCTTCCTTATTTCATGAGGGTCAGCCGAGAATTAATTATATATGTGATATGTTTGGCCCTGATGTTCTTAACTCTATTCATCGTCAGAATATTTCTATCTCTGATATTCCTGACTGCATTTATTGGATTCCCTCGCTTAAAGGTCAGTTCTCTCTTTCTTCGGCTTGGCAAGTGTGTAGAGTGCCTAATGCTCGGAATTTGTTTTTTGAGTATTGCTGGAACAAATATATTCCGCTTAAAATTTCCATCTTCCTTTGGAGATTGTTACATAATGGCCTCCCTACTGATGTTGCGATTCAATCTAGGGGCATATCTCTTGTGTCATCTTGTGTTTGCTGTTCGCAGCATTCTTTAGAGGATTCTAATCATCTTTTTGTTCATAGTCAAGTGGCTTTTGAGACTTGGGATTGGTTCTCTAGGTTGTTTGGCATTCATATCTCCTTCTATAGCGTTAAGAGTATCCTAGCTAGCTGGTGGTTAAATTCCACCCTTGGGAAGAATAAGGGTATTTCTTGGCTTTCTCGCATTCTTCCCTGTTTCATTTTTTGGGAGTTATGGAAGGGCCGGAACAAAGCTAGGTTTGAGGATCTTAATATGTCTTCTTCTAGGATTATCCGTGAGATTTTTGTGCAGATTGGTTCTATCATTAAGGCTTATAGCCTATCTTTCCCTTCCTCTGACTTGGAAAATCAGATTTTTCACTGCTTTCACCTTCCTAGAGCTGTTCCTAAACCTAGGGCTTTCAAGTTTGTTCATTGGAACTCTCCTACCTCGGAATTACTCAAGCTTAACACCGATGGCGCCGCTAAAGGAAATCCGTGTATTAGTTCGAGGTGGTATTTTCTAAACAAAAATGGTAATTTATTATTTGCTTTTTCCAAGTTTTATGGTCATTTTACTAATATGGTTGCCGAAGCTAAGGCGCTCGGATGGCCTCACTTACGCGTCTCAATTGGGTATTACTTCTCTTTGGCTTGAAATTGATTCTGAAATTCTTTTAAATGTGCTTATCCGTGACTTTCATATTCCTTGGAGTATTTGGTACGAGGTTCTTCATATTAAAAGGCTTATATCGCTAATTGGTGTTAGAGTGACTCACATCCTGCGTGAAGGAAATCAGGTTGCTGATGGCTTGGCTAATGTCGCTGCTATCACAAGATCTAATTCTGAGTATTTCACTTTTAGTGATCTTCCTCACCGCTGCAAAGGAGCTTATATTTTAGATAGGTCTACTATCCCTTATATCAGAGGTTAGTTTTATTTTTAATGTTCTATTCTGTATTTTTCCTATTTTTGTTGTTAGGTTGTTCCCCCTCCCCTTATTGTAGAGTACCTTACGGCTTGTGTAAGGACTCCCCCCGTTGCTTTTCCAGGTGGTTAAGGTTATCATGTCCCCCACCTTGTTTTGTAATTTTATTTTTAATTAATAAAATCTAGGGAGTACCGTCTCCTTTTGCCAAAAAAAAAATCATATGCGCCTTCAAAGAAGGTTTCAAACCATTGCAGAATATGATCCCATCATCCGCATAAGCAAGGTGGGAAATTAGATGGGAATTAATGTGAATTCGGTACCGGTATTGTGGGAACAAAGAATGAAGCTGATGAAGGCCCCTACTCATCATTTCAGCTGCAATAATAATGAGATATGGCGATAGGGAGTCCCCTTGCCTAAGACCCCTTGTAGAAGGGAAGAAGCCACAACTTTCTCCATTAACAAGAACCGAGAACCAGCTATTAGAAATACAACGGAATATCAGATCGATCCAAACCTCATTAAAACCAAATTGACGCATCACCTTGATAAGACGAACCAAGATAGCCGATCATAAGCTTTAGCCATATCAAGCTTGAGAGCAACATTAGAACCACGGACCTTTTTATTTATCGATTGCATAATTTCTTGAGCCAATAAAACATTCTCATGAATGACTCTACCCTGAACAAACCCACTTTGCTCCTGGGAGATAATGCGAGGGAGAATGGGGGATAGCCGACAAGTTAAAATCTTTTGTAACAACCTTGTTGCAGAAATTACAAAGGCTAATCGAACACAAGTCTGAAAAGGAAGAAGGAGCCTCCACTTTTGGAATTGTGACAATTAATGTACTAGTCCAGCTCCTTGGCATTGGAAATCCAGAAAAGAAATCACCAATAGCACGCACCAGATCAGCCTTTATAATGTCCCAGCAGCCCTTATAAAATTCCCTTGAAAAACCATCCGGCCCAGCGGCACTTTGCCCATTCATAGAAAAAACCACCTGTCGAACTTCATCTTCATTAGGAACAGCTGTAAGCATAGAATTATCCTCTTCTGTTATCAATCTAGGAATAAGAAATAGGAATTCATCAGAAGGGGCCTCGCAATACCCTTGAAGCTTTTTTTTTAAACGAAAGGAGACGTAGCTCCCTAATTTTTATTAATAAAATAAAATAACAAATCATGGTGGGGGACATAAAACCTAACCACCAGAAAAGGAAAATAAGCTAAAATGTGGGGCTTAAAGCCAACAATAAAATCAAGGAAGCTAAGGGGAGGGGTGCAAGTCCATCTGGACCGCCCCAAAACAAGAGGAGGGGGGAAACAAAGCCCTAAACTACCAAGGGGAAAAGGAAACCCAGAACCCATCAAACATATTTATCAGGAGGAGAGGCCGACCTGCCTCTCCATTTTCTAGATGAAACCATTGTGAAACCATCTGCATTTGTATTCTTTTTGTGTGACGGAGTAAAAGGAGTATAACCTGCCATATCAGTAACAAAAGAGTATGGAGCTCTTGGAGCCGAAAACAACTCTGGAGTGTTAGATTCATCTGCCACAAAAATTGGGGGAGGATGGGTCTCCCTAAATCGAGCAATGTTGCGCATTATAGCCTCCATATCGTTCGTTGGAGCATTTACATCACCAACATCAGCCTTTGCCGAACCATCACCCATATGGGCATCATCGTTGTCCTCAGATTGAGCATGAGGAAGAACAGCTTTATTCATTTCATCACTCTTTCGCACTTCCTCCTCAAAATTTTGAGAACCTTCATTCCCCTTCACCACATCACCTTCAGCTACTAAAGGAGCCGAAGAGCTAGCAGACCCATGAAAGACTTCTGAACAAACATTCAGGAGCGCCTTGTTAACCGCCTCCGGAAGCACCTGACCCCTTCTTGCCACCTTCGGAACATAAACCTTAGAAGGACCATTTTTACTAGGTCCATCAACATCAATAACATTATCTTGTATATTCTTGCCTTTGTCATTATTTTTTAGAGTTCCACCAGCAACATGCGGCTTGTCAGTAGAACCATTATCATCTTTTTCCAGCTTTCCCTCCTTTTGCGAATCATCATTTGGAGGGATATCGCCTTACATCGCATCCTTCACTACCTTTGGCTCCTTTGGTTTATTCAAGTTGGGATTTGGTCTTTTGCATTGATTAATCTCGTGACCAAACATCAAACAATGCTTACAATGTCTGGGAACATTGTCATATTCAACTTTTTGATAAAAACTAGGCCATGCATCCCCACACTCAATAAATACTTCATTGGGCAGCTTCTTGAGAACATCAATTTGGATTAACACTTTAGCAATACTCGGCCTAGATAACTCAGCCGTGGCTTTATCTAGGGAAAGAGGGGTACCAATTGTAGTAGCCAAAGAAAAGAGGAAGGTCTTATTGATGAGATGAATAGGGAGCCCAGGAAAACCTACCCACACAATGGCGACAATAGGGGATTCTTGTTCCTTCCCAAGCATGGTTCCAAGCAAGAGTTCTCATAGGGAACTTAGTGACATACCAAACTTCCTTCATAAACAAAATTTTCGATAATCGCCTTCCGTCGATAATTGAATGAGCATGTGTTTAGAATCAAAATGACCTAGTTTAAAGTGACCTTTCAGTTGGAATTTTGCAAAAGCCATCCGAGCCTCATCCATTGTAGGCCCCCCATGCAAGAATTTTCCCACAAGAGTAAATTTAAACGGTTTTGCAAAAGCAGCAATCAATTCATTTGAAAGTTTAATAGCTGGGGTACCTTTGTGATTTCCAATAGGAATAGGATGGAATACCTCTACCGCATAAGCTTTGCTTATTGGGAGAAAAGAGCGAAGAATGATTCGTCAGCAATAAGTTAGGGTTTGTTTGTACAGCTGAGGTAGGGTTTGTATGTGCTGTAGTAGAAGACGGGTTAGAGGAATTAATATTAGGGTTAGGATCAGCCGCCGCCTCCTTCAATATTCCAGCGCCACCAACGGACTTGGAAGGGCACTGATGCTCGACGCTAGGGTTCGCCACCACATCAGATTGGGCAGGAGGAACAACATCAAAAAAGAACGCAGACTGAGCCATGGAATCCCCCATGGCGAACGGGGCAAGCTGCCGGAGGCAGCAGTAACAGGCGAGCAATGGCCCAACGGCCAAACTTGACAAAACCCTAGTCCGCCCTAGAGAGAATTTAGTATCTCATTTTATGCAACCTTATAGCCTCCTCTTTAATTTCATCTTTCTCTTTAAGCCAAACTCCATCTCTATTCTTGATTTTATGAATATGTAATTTCTGCCTCTTTTTCTTAACAACAGAATGAAAGAATTTTGTATTTCTATCCCCCTCCTTTAACCACTTTAAATTAGCTTTTTGGGCCTATAAATCTTCATCTAACTTCAGCTTCGAAAGTAAATTAGCCTGTGCTAAACTTAGAGCAGCTCTCGAATCCTCATTACCAAGAGTTTGATATTGAACTTCCTTAGCCAAAACTTCATCTTCAGCATTTTTGATTTGCTGATCAATTCTCCCAAAAACTCGCTTATTCCAATCCGAGATTGTCTTTCGAAGCCTCCCAAGTTTCTTTGCAAAGCACACCATAGGTCTTCCATCTATAGGGGCACCCCAAGAAGTTTTAACAAGCTCAGAAAATGAATGATGTTCTAGCCACACATTAAGAAACCGAAAAGAGCCATGATTCACTTCAGCCTCAAGATTTAACGTGATAAGAATAGGAGCATGATCAGAACAAACTCTAGCTAGGTGAGTAACACGGGTAGAATGGAACAAATGTAACCATTGATCATTATACAAAGCTCTATCTAACCATTGATAAATATCCCTTCTCCCCATGCGGTTATTAGACCATGTCATAATATTACCTTCATACCCAGCATCCATAAGATTCGAAGCTTGAATCATATCAGAAAATTATGTTGCAACTAGCATGAACAAAAGAAACCTAAACTGCTGCCTCCAAAAGCGGATGAGAAATTTGCAACGTCAATGCTTGATCCGAATCATGAATAGCCATAAGAGATACACCATGAGAACGGAACAAACGTTTAATTCTACGAATTGTTGCATTATTAGCTATGCCACGAGCATTCCAACTTATAAAGCACACCATTAAAACTAGAAAGAAATAAAGTCAAAGGGAAGGAAAAAAGGAGAGAAAAATGCTTACAATGAGGGATTTTTTTCCTTACTTTTCTTTCTCTTATAGGATACTGTTGTGAAGCCATCATCATCATCATCTTTAGAATCTGCCATGGCCATTCTTTCTTTATAAACGTATCACAGATATAATTAATTCTCGGCTGACCCTCATGAAATAAGGAAGAGACTTCAATATGATTTCCAGGAAGATTAAGCGGAGGACCTTCCAACCACTTTTCATGAATAGAAACCTCCCCCCGACCAATCCTCCAAGCAATGTGATTTTCAACAATGTCTTTTGCTTGAATCATACGGCTCCAAATATGGGAAGAGAAGGAAGGCTTTCCCGCGTCCATAGGATGGGAACCATAACAGTACTTATCAAGCATGAATTCCGTCCAAAGAGAATGGGAGCTCCTAAGACGCCACCAAAGTTTCATAGCATAAGCCATAGAAATATCTTCAAAATGACGCCTTGCACTCCAAACCACCTTCACTACACGGCCTAAACATAAGATCTTTTCGCACCCAATGACATTTAGATTGACCATCTTCATTACTCCAAAAGAAATTTGTGACCAGACGATACATAGCTTGAAAAACCCCCTTGGGAGGATCCACCAAAGAAATATAGTAAAGGGGAATAGCTTGTAAACAAGATTGAATAAGAGTGAGCTTAGCTCCAAAGGAGAGGATCTTTCCTTGCCAAGAAACAAGCTTATCAGCCATCTTTTGCAACACAGAGTCAAAAAGAGCAATATTTTTTCTCCCAACATAAAGAGGACAACCAAGATAGATAATCGGAAGATCTTTCTTTTCGAAGGAGGTAACAGTCGCAATAATAGAATCTCTGACCTCATCATTTTTTCCTGTAATGAAACAGGATTTCCTTGTATTCACAAGCTGACCCGAGAACTCTTGATACCAGTTAAGACATCTCATATGAGCCTCAAGAGAATCTTTAGAACCATTAGAGAAGATAAGAATATCATCTGCGTAAGAAAGATGAGAAATCATAGGGGTATGAATGTGAGCCTTATAACGATAATGAGGAAAATCAGTGTGAAGCCAGTTGAGACCCCGACTCAGAACTTCGGCAGCAATAATGAAAAGAGTGGGAGATATAGGGTCTCCTTGACGGAGCCCACGAGAAGAGGGGAAAAAACCAGAACTTTCACCATTAACAAGGACCGAGAACCAACAAGAAGATATGCTACGAAAGATCAAATCATTCCACGTTTCAGAAAAGCCAAACCTTCTCAGAACTTTAATCACCGCAAACCAAGAAATACGATCATATGCTTTGGCCATATCTAACTTTAGGCCAATATTAGACCCCCTCACCTTTTTCCGAATAGAATGCATAAGTTCTTGAGCCAACAAGACATTTTCATGAATCAAACGGCCTTTAACAAACCCACATTGCTGAGGAGAAATAATTCTTGGGAGAATAGGAGCAAGACGGGAATTAAGCAGCTTCATAATAATTTTATTCGTGAAAGTAGCTAATAGGTCTCATCTCCGAGAAAGAGGTAGGAGGGCTAACTTTGGGAATGAGGACAATAAGAGTTGAAGTCCAGCTCCGCGGCATAGGGAAACCAGCAAAAAACTCTTTAACAGCTCTATGCAGGTCCGCTTTGATAATGTCCCAACAACCCTTGTAGAAGGCACCATTGAAACCATCGGGGCCAGCAGCACTTTGGTCACTCATAGACCAAATAGTATCTTTGATCTCATCTAAGGACGGAACAGCCGTGAGCATCTCATTATCTCCATCATTGATCAGCCTAGGAATGACCTCTAGAATATCATCTTTAGGAATATCAAGGGAAGATTGAAGCTGGTCCGAAAAGAAGTCAACAGCCGCTTCCTGAATTTCTTGTTTATCATGAACCCAATTCCCATTGCCATCTTTAATTCTATGAATGTATAACTGCTGCCTTTTTTTCTTAACGTAGGAGTGAAAAAACTTTGTATTATGGTCTCCCTCCTTTAACCACTTAATATTAGCCTTTTGATGCCAAAGGTCTTCCTCAACCTTCAACTTAGCAAGAAGGTTAGCTTGAGCCAAGCTAAGGGCAGCCCTGTTCTCATCCGAATTATTACCTTGGAAAAGCAATTCTTTTTGACAAACCTCATCTTCAGCATCTCGAACATGCTGATCAACCCTACCAAACACATCTTTATTCCAAGCAGAAATACATTTTCGAAGGCGAGCAAGCTTTTTAGCAAACCGAACCATAGGGGCTCCATCCATATAATCATTCCAAGAATTTTCTACTAGCGACAGAAAAGAATGATGTTTCATCCAAATATTTAGAAAGCGGAAAGAGGCCCTAGCTCAGCCGAAATTTTGATTTGGACCAAGAGGGGATTATGATCAGAACAGATTCTATTAAGATGGGTAACAGAAGTAACATGAAAAGTGTCCATCCATTGAGAATTATAAAGAGCGCGATCTAGACGTTGAAGGATAGTAGGCTTCCCTCTAGGCTTATTAACCCACGTGAATTTATTTCCTAAATAGCCAGCGTCTATCAGACCAAAAAATTGAATCATATCAGAGAATTCCGTAACAGCTTTTCTACGAATAGGATTTCCACCAACTTTTTCAGATTGCATAAGGACACAATTAAAATCACCAATGACCATCCACGGAGTATTACAAGAACTAAAATCCATAAGGTTATCCCAAAGCTCTCTACGATCAAAACTATTACAACTAGCATAGACCACAGTCACATGAATGCAAGATTCCCATTAACCATGAGAAATCAGCATAGTAAGAGATTGAGAATTATCCTGAACCACACTACAGACAAAGCCATGTTTCCAAAAAAACCAAATTTTTCCGTTACAGTTAGAAAAGCTACCCACACAACCCAACTTCCTTTGCGTAGACAGACGCTGAAACTGAGGCATTTTAGGCTCCGACATTGCAAAAAAGGAAGCACCATGAAGGTGGAAAATCTTTTTAGCCCGTCTAAAAGACGCACCATTACCAATACCTCTAACATTCCAAAAAATCATAGCAACCATTGTAAAAGATATAAGAGAAGTAAATGACTTACAGAGATACTTAGGATGAAGGAGATGAGGATTTAGCACGGTTCCTCTTATGTGTGACTTTTGTGAATCCATCAGCATCAACATCAATGTTTGAAGTATTAGCAAAAGGAGTGGAGCCTGCTTGCTCCGTGACAAACGAAACAGAAGGAGGACCACGCGGGGAGAGATTAAGACCTTCAATATCAAGGGCCGAATTTTCAGTATCCTCTTCAACCACGGGATCAAGAGCATTCGAGTTCTTATCATCAACAATGGCAGATTTGTGTTTCGCATTGAGCAGCTCCACATTTTTGATAATTTCCGACATGTCAAAATCATTGCTTTTGTTATTATCAACATTTATAGGCTGAGACGACGAGCCCTGACCAGCTCCCATGGAAATAGCAGCAGAACAAGCATTTTTTTCTTGTATTCAGAATTGAGTATACGACAGTTAAAATTATCATGACCTAATAGGGAACAATGGCTGCAATACATGGGCATGTTATCATACTCAACAGGTTGCACAAAACTAGGCATACAATCACCACAATCTATATGAATTTTCTCAGGAAGCCATTTTAGTAAATCAACTTGCACCAAAATCTTAGCAACACTTGGCCTAGTCAATTTAGCAGTAGCTTTATCAAGCGACATAGGCTTTCCAAAGATCCGAGCCAATGAGAATAGAAATATTTTGTTGAACAAATGAACCGGCAATCCAAGTAAACTTACCCACACAGGAACAATAGAAGAATCCGTTTGTGGCTTCACGATGGAGTCCAAACTGAAGTACGCATTGGAAATCTATTCACATACCAGACCTCTCTTGTCCAAATGCGTTGGAAATCTTCTTCATTGGTTAATTGGATCAACATATGACGAGAGTTGGATGTGTTTGGCCCCACAACGTTTGCGAGTTTAGTGGGAAGCAGATACACCTTGTTTGTTGTAGATGACTATTCAAGATATACTTGGGTGGAAACTTTTAGTTCCAACTATGACACATATGGAGTTTCCACCAAGCTTTTTCATCTATTTCAAACCCAAAAGGAAAGTGACATCATCATCAGTATGAGATCTGACAATGGAACAGAATTCAAAAATAATGGAATTCCTCAGTACTATGATGATCACAGAATTGATCACAACTTCTCAGCTTCTGGAACACTACAACAAAATGGTGTTGTTGAGAGAAAGAACAGAACCTTGATTAAAGCTAGCATTACAATGATTTTTGAAGCTAGGCTACCCAAATACTTTTTGGGCTGAAGCTATCGAGGTAAATTTGATGAGATATCCGATGAAGGTATCTTTGTTGGTTATGCCAAACACAGTAAGGCTTTCAGAATTTTCAATAAACGATTGTTGAGAATTGTTGAATCTGTTCATGTTACATTTGATGAATTTGATTTGCAAGAGTCTGAAAAGGCTCCAAATAGTACTAATGATTCTAGTGTTTTTGAGACAGGTGAATCCAACAACTCTAATTATAATTAAAACACCAGCAATATTGCAAATCAACCTCCAACTCTGTAAGTACCCCAATCTGGATCGCTCCCTATTCGACACAAGGGAAACACCGCGGACTCACACAAACGTGATCCCGAAGACCCGTAACCTTCAAAAACCCCAATACTACCAACCAAACCAAGGTAGGACCCTTCCGGGATAAAATAAAATAAAAGGACTTTTTGGGAATTACGAAAAATAGTCAGCCTGCATAATGGTCCGCACGGACTCTTTTGCACCCAACCATCATAATTACAAAATCCTCTTAAAGTCCACGATATTCCCTTAAATTCGGGAAAACCAAAAATTTGGTTTTGCAAGAACAAGCCGTGCGGACCATTTTGCAGTTGTCCACGACCTATAAATAGAGGGCTCCCCCTCTCATTTTTTTCACACCTACATTCTCTCCTCTCTCTCCCCCCCAGCCTTCAGGCTCCCCTCTAAGTCCTTCCGAGGCAATCCCGGTCCCTTTCGGTTCCTTCTGGGGCCTTCTGAGCCCTTCTGAGGTGCTTCGAAGCCCTGCCGGCGCTCCCGAGATGCTCTCGAGCCGGCCCGATGCGCTCCCGATGCATCCCGAAGCCTTGTCCGTCCATCCCGAGCCATTTCGATCCATCCCGAGGCATCCCGGTCCACCCCGAAGCCCTGCCGGACAATTCCGAGGAATCCCGAAGCAAGCCGAACCTCTGCCGGACAATCCCGAGGCATCCCGACGCATGCCGAACCTCTGCCCGAGTACAATCAACAATCTTGACGCACGCTGAACCTCTGCCCGAGTACAATCAACAAACTCAAGGCGCGCCGAACCTCTGCTCGAGTACAACCGACAATCCCGAGGCACGCCGAACCTCTGCTTGAAGACACACCTAGCACTCTCGAGGCACACCGAAGCTCTGTCCGCAGACACCGGTACATCCCGAAGCAATCCCGATCCATCTTGGAGCACTATTCACACTCAAACACTATTCCCAAGCGGAAGATTGACACGAACTAACATTGGTAAGGCCTCCTTCCAATACTATTTCAATTAATTTCAATACATAGCACAAATGTAGACATCATATTCAGCATGCATTTTTAAAAGCACAAACACACACACAACTTTTAAAGAAAGAGGGGTATCGAAAGACTCGTGTATACGAGGCGACTCGGGTGAGCTCTGCTATTCTCTTCCCGAGGCGTAACCTGACCTTCGAACTCAAAATCTCATCACACAACAACCTTTTTTAAACAAAGAATATTTTGGGCTATATTAAAACGGTGTGGCGACTCCTCCAAACGAAACGCAGCGACACCTCCCGACGAAATTACGAGATGCTGGGGCCCGCACAGCCGGATCCGGGTAATTTCAGTTGGCGACTCTGCTGGGGAAGTTTTGTTTTAAAAACTTTTAAACAAAAAAAAAGATTTTTAAAACATTGATGAGGGTCAAACTTTCATTTTACCCCTTCTTTAACTGTTGTGTGTGTGTGCATGTGCTTTACTTTTTATTTACAAAAAATAAAAATACAAAAAAAATGCATCATAATACATCTGTGTACATACATTTAAAAATTCTGCAAAAATTTATGTTTTACTCAGAAAAAGAATTTTAGTGACCGCACACTACGCGCACCTCTTATCCTGTACACTGCACTCTACAACCCCAAACCCGGAGTGGTCTCAGTTGCAGTTCGATTGGTCTTCCCGATGCCTTTCGGACGCGCACGGGATCATTCCAAACTTCCCATCCTAGCCAGTGTCAACCATGCACGCTTGTGTCACACTCTGTCCAGACTCGGTTGGTTTTTACCCAGTCCATGTCATAAAGCCTGGATACATATATCCCATGCCGGCCATTTTCTGAGTCAAAGCTCGGAACTCAAGATCCCTTACACAAGCAAAGCGATGAAAGGTCATGCTAAAATCTTGACCCGATCTTGATTTCTAAAGCTACACCCAGACAGTTCTCCGTCTCGGATATATATATATTTTTTTATTTTTTTTTGGCGAAAGGAGACGGTACTCCCTAGATTTTATTAATTAAAAAAAAATTACAAAACAAGGTGGGGGACATGACAACCTCAACCACCTGGAAAAGCAACGGGGGGAGTCCTTACACAAGCCGTAAGGTACTCTACAAAAAGGGAAGGGGGAACTACCTAACAACGAAAACAGAAAAAATACAGAAGAGAACATCAACAAAAAAACTAACATCTAACATAGGGGATAGCAGACCTATCTAAAATATAAGCTCCTTTGCAGTGGTGAGGGAGATCACTAAAAGAAAAATATTCAGAATTAGATCTTGAAACCGCAGCGACATTAGCCAAACCATCTGCAACCTGATTGCCTTCACACAGAATATGAGTCACTCTAACACCAATAAGCGATATAAGCCTTTTTATATGAAGAACCTCGTACCAAATACTCCAAGGAATATGAAAGTCACGGATTAGCACATTTAAAAGAATTTCAGAATCAATTTCAAGCCAAAGAGAAGTAATACCAAATTGAGACGCATAAGTGAGGCCATCCAGAACTGCCTTAGCTTCAGCAACCATGTTAGTATTATGACCATAAAACTTGGAAAAAGCAAATAATAAATGACCATTTTTGTTTCTGAAAATACCACCTCCAGAACTAATACCTGGATTTCCTTTAGCAGCGCCATCATTGAGTAATTCCGAGGTAGGAGAATTCCAATAAACAAACTTGAAAACCCTAGGTTTAGGAATAGCCTTAGGAAGGTGAAAGTAGTGAAAGATATGACTTTCCAAGTCAGAGGAAGGGAAAGAAATGCTATGAGCCTTAATGATGGAACCAATCTGCAAAAAAATCTCCCGGATAATCCATGCCCACATGACACCATGTCATCAAGCCTTTAATACGTCATCCACGACAATATGACCTATCCAAAACCTAATGTCACAGATCCCTTGCGCAAGCAAGGTAAAGAGAGGTCATGCCGAATCTCGACCCGATCTTGACTCAGGTGCCAGCTCTGCTCACTATTCACATGGCCGACGTATTAAAACGAACATGACAGGCTCGGTCCTTAGGTTCGGATTTTTCTTTCAGGCCGATGGAAACCGCTCCCCTATAGGACCCTCGCCCGGGGTTGTCCACCCCAGGATGTCGAAATACAGGTGCAAAACGAGGGGGCTTATAGCCGCACTGATGGTCTCTACTGACCCAGGATCTAGCATAGTTGCAAAAAAGAAGAGTAATCTTTTTCAACCAACTTAGGATTCTGAGAAAACACGTTTTAAGTAAATTAAAACAACAAAATAAAAAGCATAAATAATAAAAAAAAAAGGGAGAAATCCCCATCACCTTGCTCAAGCTTTGCTAAAAAACTCAATAGGCTTCGTAAATGTATCGCGGGCTGGAATAAGCAAGTTTTCGGGAGAGTGGAGCAGCAGATTAAAATTGCGGAAGATGAGGTTCTTGTTTGCGAAGCTCAGCACCAAAATCTGAACAATGAGGACTCTAGAGCAGCCCTTCACCTTGCTCAAGCTCAGCTCCTCCAAAAGTTGAAAATGGAAGAAGAATTATGGGCCCAAAAGGCAAATTTAAAATGGATAAAAGAGGGTGATCAAAATACTAGATTTTTCCATGCCACTGTTAAACAAAAGAGGCAAAAGCTATGTATTCATAGAATTAAAAATCGGCATGGGGATTGGATTACTGATAGGAATGAAATTAAAGAAGAGGCTGTGGGGTTTTACTCGGAGCAATTACAAGGCCAATGTGATATTCCCTCTGATGAGTTTTCCTTTCTTATTCCTCGGCTCATTAATGATGATGATAATGCCTTGCTCACAGCTGTCCCATCTATGGCAGAAATTCAAGACATTGTCTTTGGTATGAACGGGCAAAGTGCAGCTGGTCCGGATGGCTTTATGGGTGCTTTTTACAAGGGTTGTTGGGATATTATTAAAGATGATTTTGTTAAAGCTTTGGGGGATTTTTTTCTCGGGTTTCTCTATGCCTCGGAGTTGGACAAGCACCCTCATTGTTACTATTCCTAAGGTGGAGTCCCCTTCCTCCTTCTCAGATCTTAGACCCATCAGTTTATGTAACTTTTGTAATAAGGTGGTTACTAAGCTTCTAACCAACCGTCTAGCTCCTATTCTGCCTCGGATCATTTCTCCTCAGTAAAGTGGTTTTGTTCAAGGTAGAGTCATACATGAAAATGTTCTCCTCGCGCAAGAAATTCTGCAATCTATTAATAAAAAGGTTCGTGGCTCCAATGTAGCTTTAAAGCTGGATATGGCGAAGGCTTATGATAGATTATCATGGTTTGGTCTTATTAAAGTCATGAGGCTCTTTGGCTTTAATGAAGTGTGGATTGATTTGATATATCGGTGCATTTCTAATAGTTGGTTTTCTGTTCTGGTTAATGGTGAAAGTTGTGGTTTTTCAATTCTAATCGAGGGCTGAGACAAGGGGATCCTCTTTCCCCATATCTTTTCATTATTGCTGCAGAGATGATGAGTAGAGGTCTGAATCATTTGCATACTATCTACCCTCGTTTCTGGTTCCGTATTCATATGAATACTCCTATGGTTTCTCATTTGGCCTATGCGGATGATGTGATTATTTTTTGCAATGGTTCTAAGAGTTCCCTTGAGTGTCATATGAAATATCTAGAGTGGTATCAAAGGTTTTCGGGTCAGCTTGTCAACATTCATAAATCTTGCTATATTACTGGTTCTAATTGCAATAGAGCGGATGATGTGGCTGCCATTACGGGGTTTTCTAAACAAGATCTTCCTCTCATGTATTTGGGCTGCCCTTTATACACGGGTAGGAAAAAATCAGCATTTCTGCCCCTCTTGTTCGGAAGAGTCTTTGTAATCTCTTGTCAAGATCGTTTTGTGCAATAAACCATGGAAAAGAAATCAATAAAATGTCGCTTCGGAATTGTCCCTTTGAAAATGTCCCTATGATTGTCCCTTCGGATTTGCCCCTAAAAAGAGAAGAATTTCTCACCAAAATTATTGCACAAAACTTGATGTTACTTGAGATTACTTCGACCCCTAGGTCCCTAGGTTTGGATTCTGAATGTTAGAAATCCCCAAAATGGATTTTCCGTCCGACCAAAATTAGGATTGAAATCAGAAAAATTGTGACTTTCCGTGGTATTGTCTCGCGCGAGACTGCTTGTCCCGTGCGAGATAAGTGTTCGGTCTTTTCGTGTTTTGGCCAAAACCTTCAAACCTTCAAGCCTTCATAAACCCTATTCAGCCGACTTGTTGGGACTCGATCATGGTTTAACACAGTTGCTACACGTCTAGGTTCTTCGCCAAAGCTCGACGATGCTGCTTCTCCTTCTACCACCGAGGCCGATTTCAACGATGCTAAGGCCCAACTCATCGAAGCCATGCTTAGGTTGGATGAACACAGTAAGCAAATGGCTGAGCAGAATGCCCAAATGACCGCCCTCATGAAAGAACTCAACGATTTGAAAGGCAAGAAGGGCAGAAAGCAAAAGCAGAAAGTAGAATCCTCCTCCGATGAAGAGGAATCCTACACCAAAATGAATAGAAAAACCAAGAAGTCAAGTAAGAAAAAGGAAGAATTCGATTCATCCTCTTCCTCATCCTCCTCTAATGATGAGAAGCATACCTCTAAGGGTACTAAGACTAAGAAGGAAGGTAGCGATGAAACTACTAAACTTGGTGACCATGTTACTAAGAACTACCTCGAGAAGAAACTTGCAACCCTTAACACTTCAAAAGGGTCATTCGTTCCATTTGATCCCAATGCTCTTCAACAATCCATCACCAAGTTTCCTCGCAAGTACAAGACACCCGACATCGCCAAGTTTAATGGTACTACTTGTCCTCGAGCTCATGTTGAAACCTACACTTGGGCTATGCTTCCAATGGGCGTTGATAACATCATCTTGGCCCAATGCTTTCCTCAAACTTTAGAAGGCGCTGCAAGGGATTGGTACATGTCTCTTCCTACGACTACAAGGCTTGATTGGTCATCTGCATGTTTAGTCTTCCAAAGGAAATTTGAGGACAACTCCACCTACCGCCCTACTAGGAGGGATCTGGAACAAACCAAGCAACATGCGAATGAGTCCTTTGTTGAATTCGCTAGAAGATGGAGACTCAAACTTACTGAAATTGTCGAAAGACCTACTCTCAAAGAGCAAATCCACATCTTCCTCCAATGCCTTCGTGATGAATTTCAAGAGAAGCTCGCTTGCAATTACTTTCCTAGTTTCAATGAACTCCATGAGTCCGCAATTAGGATTGATGACTTCTTTTTTTTTTTTTCAACGAAAGGAGACGTAGCTCCCTAGATTTTATAAATAAAAAATAAAAAATTACAAAGCACGGTGGGGGACATAAAACCTAACCACCGGAAACGGAAAGAAATCTAAAATGTGGGGCTTAAAACCAACAATAAAAACAAGGAAGCTAAGGGGAGGGGTGCAAGTCCATCTGGACCGCCCCAAAATAAGAGGAGGGGGAGGACAAAACCCTAAACTAACAAAGGGAAAAGGGCAGAACCAAGGCTTGCAAGAACACGGCCGAGCATAAAAGACACGGCCGTGTAGCAAGGCGAGAAAAACCAAAAACCCATCAAACAAATTTTTCAGGAGGAGAAGCCGACCCTTCCACGCCATTTTCTAGAAGAGACCATTGTGAATCCATCAGCATTTGTATTCTTTTTGTGAGACGGAGTAAAAGGAGTATAACCAGCCATATCAGTAACAAAAGAATATGGGGCCCTTGAAGACGAAAACAATTCTGGAGAGTTTGGTTCCTCTGCCACAAAAGTTTGGGGAGGATGGGTCTCCCTATAGCGAGCGATGTTGCGCATAATAGCCTCCATATCATTAGTTGGAGCAATGTCACCAACAGCACCAACATGAACCACGTTATTTACCGTAGGAGCAGCAGAAGCAACATTTTTATTTATTATACCAACAACCATGTCTTCTTGATCAGCAACAGCAATGGCCGAGCCATCACCCAAATGGTCAGCCATAGCCGCACCATTACCCAAAACTGACTTCCTGAAAAGCAAAAAGAAGGAAAGCACTTTCCGCTTCAACAAGTCTACCACAAGTAAGGATGCTTCAGTCAACGCTATTGCATTCAACCGCCCCAATACCGGCAAGTATTTATTTGTTCCTCTTTTTTTTTTTTTTTGGCTAAAGGAGACGGTACTCCCTAGATTTTATTGATATAAGCAAAAGTTACAAAACATGGTGGGGGACATGACAACCTCAACCACCGGAAAGGAAATACATGGGGCTTGAAGCCAACAAAATAAAAGATAAAACTAAGGGGAGGGGTACAAGTCCACATGGACAACCCCATTATAATTGGGGGGGGGGGAGTAACTAATTTCGCTGTTCCTCCTCCTGAAAAGAAAAATAGACACTATGACAAAATTGAAGGAATCACTCAAGAAGAGCTCTTCGATGTGCTTGTCAAGAATGAAAAGATCAAACCAAGGGAAGGCGGTCCTCCTAAGGATATGGGTCCTAATCATGTTCATCACTTATTCTGCAAGTATCACAACTTCACCGGCCGCGACACCAACACCTGCCACCATTTGAAGGACATCATCCAAGACCTCTTTGACAATGGAGATCTAGAACGCCCCAACGTCATCACCAATCCTCTCCCTCGTACTCCATAAAGAAGATGAAGCTCCGAGAAGAAATCTACACTTACTACTTTGGGGCTACAACTACCCTCTCCCTTTCTCCTTTGATAGAAGTAGATTAGGTTTTAAATTTTCAAGTATGAACTCGAAGAGTCGTTATGTCTTTCTAGTATTTCTCACCTCCTCTAGTTTGTGTCATCTAAACTATCGAGTCTGTTCTTAAATTTCTCAATTAATCAAAGTCATTTCTTTTCCTAAACACTTTCCCTAAGGTTGTTCTACCTCATGAGTATCATTTAATTCATAACAAAATAATGGACCCTCCATTCCCCAAAATCATCGCAAAAATAGAGACTTCTAAGCAAGTTTAAGAAGAAAGTTATCCTTAGGAAGCTTAAGGGCTAAACAAAGAAGGAGAGGACAAATATGTCCTTTGTGAAGCCTTGTCCCGCGCGAGACATGGCATGTCTCACACGAGACTACTATTCTGCAGGAGGGGAGAATCATTTCCCTTGTCGATTTCAACCTCTTTTCTTGATAAACTCTTATCCAATCGGGGTCTCTACTGATTGTAGAGTTTCAGAACCTTCTTTGGGAGATATCCTAAATCCCTTGAGTCTCTTAATCTTGGTGACCAAGTAAATCAACCCCTATAAATACTAGATGACTTTCAGTATTTCAGAGGGCACGAAAAACACGAAAAAAGAACATAAAGCACACAATTTGCTGGTTTCTCTCCTTGAAAGACTCCTACAAATCACTCTAAAATAACACCCAAATTCGTCCATCAACCTTGTTGATCGACGAATATCAAGATTCAAGCCTAGAATCAAGGCGAAACTCTATCCAAATCACTTCTCGACCTAAAGGTAATATTCCTTTCTTCTTTATTTATTCTAATTGATTGTTAGAGTGGTATAAGCATATCAAATCTGGGATCGGCCTAGAGCCTCTTCAAATCATGGAGATGGTCTCGAAGCAATCGATCCCATATTTAATCTAATTAAATAATTTTTTTCTTCATTTCTTTTAAAATGGTTTTTCTATATTTCCTCATAATAACATATGTGGCAACTCAAACAAATAAATAAAAAGAGGAGAAATTCCGCAATTGCTACAGACACCCAAGTATTTGTGGTTCGACCCTTGCACTAGTATATTGTTTTAACGGTACTAGTACACTTGCTAGGTATTTATTATTACAAGGAGAAATCTTCCATCAATTTTTTGGCGCCGTTGCCGGGGACTTGTTGTGATTGAACAAGAAACTGCACTATTTACGGTGGTTTATTTGGCGCCATATAAGGTAGCGTCGTATTTGTATTTACGACTAATATTACCGTCGTATATAGTATTTACGGCGGATATAGGGCCGGTGTATATGATGAAGTACAAATATGGCGGATGTGTTGCCGCCGTATATGATGAGGTACAAATACGGCGAATATTGAGACCGCCGTATATGATTCGACCAAGCACCTATATGACTCGGTCGAGCATGCTTACGCCGTAGCTTCCCAAAAATGCTCGGTCGAGCCATTAGCCCTGTTCGGCCGTGCACTTGCATACAATTATGGCCGAGTCTTAAAGCCATGCTCGGGCGAGTAGTCCCTGAATCAGCCAAATGCCAGAAACTTTTGTAAATGTATTTAAAATAATCATGAAATAATACCCGCAAATACAAGACACAAATTTGCAACAATTGAACCTCACTAATAACAATTAAGGTAATGAAGAACTAAAGAAGTTCAATCTTACGAAAGAATTATTTACAAGAATAGATGTTAGAAGCAGCTTCAAATTTACAAGAATTTTTAGACCAAAGTATAAATGACTCCCAAATCTGACAAACCAACGAGCCTCATGGACATAAACTTTTGTTTCTACACCCGTCATGACTAGTACCGAGCACCATGCGAGAGTCTTTACAATCACAGAAACTATCTGCAAGAAAAAGATTTAAGATAATGTTATATTTAAACCAAATCACACACAGGGGTAAAATGAAAATATGGAACAATAGAGATATTGTAATACTAAAAATGACAGTGCAAAAAGATGCAACTCGTAATAACCAACGCCAAAGTCCACAAAGGTATGTACATGGTTTATCAAAAACAAACCATCAGAAAAAGAATCTCTTATATCAGCTATATATACAAATATACTACAACCGTTTAATCATATAAATGCAGCCACTCGCACCCCCCCCAATCATATACGTGTGTATGCAGCAACTACTTTTTTTTTTTTTATCAGGAGGAGACGGTACTCCCTATAATTTATTAAATAAATAAAAGTACAAAACGAAGGTGGGAGAAACCTCACCCACCGAAAAAGAAAATACATTGGGCTTAAAGCCAAAGAAAAGGAAAAATAAAAACATTCGACGAGTTACTCAAAAAACAGAGTCCAAAAGTCAAATGCGATCAACTTGGATTAAAAATTTCTCTCTCTAGGCGAACTCTCTCTAGGGTTTCCCTAGGTTTTCCCCGCCGGCAGCCATGGCTGCTCCGGCTTCCTTCCTCAATTCCCTGAATGCAAGCAATAGAAATCCCTATTTCTCTCCGTCAATCCAACAGCAGTGCCCGCATCCAAACCCTAATTCTGATGGCGTGGGCCAAAGCTTTCATGCAAACCCTAATAACCACATTACGCCGCCATCCAACTCCTTGCCGCAAAAGGTATTACCGCAATTGGACTCCTCTATCTCCGCAAATGATCAGACGTTGAAGCCTCCTTCTAAATCATTTACTGACCTTTTCTCCCAACCGGTAGATCCTTCCAAAAACGTAACAATATATTCAACTCCTACTGGTAATGCTTCAGTTATCCCCACTGGTGTTCATAAAGGTACGCCTTCGGTTAAACTTTCGAAAGAATTAATCAATATATTTGCTAAGCCTTTTAAATTCACCCTTGTTGGAAAATTTACGCATGGAAGACCTTCTATGGAGGATACTAGGCTCGCTTTTTCTAAATTTCAACTGAAGGGTAACTACAAACTTGGACATTTGGACAATCGTCACCTTTTAATTCAGCTTTCTACAGAAGAAGATTATCAACGTTTATTCATGAAAGGGGTGTGGTATGTTACTCGCTTTCCTATGCGGACTTTAGCATGGACCCCTGCTTGGAGACCTGATTTGGAGTCTCCCATTATTCCGGTGTGGGTTGGATTTCCAAGTCTTCCGATTCATTTGATGAATAAGCAGTTCCTTTTTGCAGCAGCGTCAAATATTGGTACCCCTCTCTCTCTGGATAAAGCTACAGCTGAGTTTTCTAGGCCTAGTATTGCTAAAGTGTTGATTCAAATTGATGTTACAAAGAAGCTTCCATATGAGATTTATATTGATTGTGGTGATGCTTGCCCTAGCTTCTTTCAAAAGGTAGAATATGATAATATTCCAAAATATTGCAAACATTGTGGTATTTTTGGGCATGAGGTTGTTTCCTGTAGAAAGATTAACACTAATTTGGGTGTTAATAAACCTATGGTTGATAAAGGAAAAGCTGAGATGGTCTATGTGGCTAAAAAGATAGTTGAAAAACATGAGGAGAGAACGGAGGTGAATGGCCAAAATCCTTCTTCAAGTAATGGAAAAACTGATGGAGATAAAGATATTGGCTCAGGAAGTGGGGCAAAAACAGATGGTATTCCTAAAGAATCTGAAGTAATTGATCTTGGGTCGGGTGATGCTCATTCTAAGTTGCAGGCACCTATTATGGCTAGGAGGGGACAGCCTTTACCAGCTTCCGTTAATTTGGCACCCCAAAAAGCAAGTGCTGCTGCTAATCAAGATCATGAGAATATAAATAAGATGGATGTTAAAACGAACAATTCCTCTGATGATAATATAGCTCAGAAGATTGAAGCTTTTAGAGTAAGAAATGGTGTATTTAATGGGACTGCTGCTCCAAATTCCAGTGAAGATACTCATAGTGATGAGCAAAATGATTCAATTGAGGGCCTCAATTTATCCCCGAGAGGCTTTATTACTGATCAAGCTGGTTCCACTCCATACAATAATCAAGGGGTTGAGCATGATGGATTCACTACAGTCAGATATAGAAAGCATAGGAGCCGCTCTGCCTCTCCTCCCTCCTAATTTTTCTCCCAAAGAATTCGTTTACTTTCTTTTATATGTCTTAATGGTTGATTTAATTAGTTGGAATCTTCGTGGCCTTGCTAATAAGGCTACTATTCGCCGTATCAAAAGGCTGTTTCGCCTCCATAATGTGTCTCTTATTGCCCTTTATGAGCCTAAGCAGGATCCTTCCATGATGAATTTTTTTGTTAGGAAGCTTAATTGTGATGGAGGTGTTTCTAATGAAGATGGCAGAATTTGGATTATCTGGAGGCATGGGATGAATTGTAGTGTGTATCATGATAATGATCTGCTTTCTTACTGTTCAAATTTCTCATATGCTTTGATCCCATTTTACTGACTTGTGTTCATGCTCGCTGTAGTTTCTATGACAGAAGACATCTCTGGGAAAACCTTATTCACCTCAGCTCTACTAATATGCCTTGGATGGTGGTGGGTGATTTCAATGTTGTGTTAGATCAAAATGAAAAGAAAGGTGGCCGGCCTATAAAAGAGGGTTCAGTTGCTGATTTTGCTGCCAATGGTTACATATGTTTCATAATACTAGTGTCACTCATTTAAATCGTACATGCTCCGACCATGCACCCCTTCTTATTTCGATTAAGACTTCTGCTGATGTTACTCGGGGAAGTTTTAGATTCATAAATGCTTGGGTGTCTCATCCGGATTTTAAACAGCTGGTTGCTTCTTCTTGGAAGGTTTGGATGGATGGCAGGCCAATGGTTTGTTTCGGGAAAAAGTTGGCTAGACTTCGCAAAGCTATTTCGGAGTGGAACAAACGGGTTTTTGGGAGAATTGATCAGCAAGTTGTCAATGCTGAAGATGAAGTGCTGCTACAGGAAGCTAATTTTGATCTTGATCCTTCGGAGGAAAATAGGGCAGCGTTAAGCCTTGCTCAGGCTAATCTAAATCATAAGCTATCTATTGAAGAGTCCTTCTGGAGACAAAAAGCTAATGTCAAATGGATAAAAGAGGGAGATCGCAACACCAGATTTTTTCATTCATATGTCAAAAGAAAGAGGCAAAAGTTGCATATTCATCGGATTTGGGATAAAGATGGAACGTTGTTAACCACTAAAGAAGATATCCAAAGAGAAGCCACAAGTTTTTATGCTCAACAGCTCACGGCTGAGCTATATCTGGATGGGGATGATGATCTGCTTAATGTGATCCCGTCTATTATCACGGCGGAGGATAATGATATGCTAACGGCTGTTCCCACTCTTGCGGAAGTTTTGGAGGTTGTTCGTAGTATGAATGGTCAAAGTGCTGCTGGTCCTGATGGTTTCAATGGCTTCTTTTATTCGGAATGCTGGGATATTATTAAAGATGATCTTTTTCGAGCTATAAAAGAGTTCTTTGCGGGGTTTGAAATGCCTAGAAGCTGGACTAGTACTCTGATTGTTACTATTCCCAAAGTTAATGCCCCGGCCTCTTTCTCTGATCTTCGGCCTATTAGCTTGTGTAATTTCTCTAATAAGATAATTACCAAGATCTTAACTTGTAGATTGGGTACTATTCTTCCTCGAATTATTTCTTCCAACCAAAGTGGTTTTGTGAAGGGTAGGTTGATTCATGAGAATATCCTTCTAGCTCAAGAGTTGATGCACTCTATTAGAAAGAAGGTTAGAGGATCTAATATTGCCATTAAGCTTGACATGGCTAAAGCTTATGATAGACTCTCTTGGGTTGCTCTTATCAAAATTCTGAAGAAGTTTGGTTTTTCTATTGTTTGGGCCGATATTATCTATCACTGTATCTCTAATTGCTGGTTCTCGGTTCTTGTGAATGGGGAAATAAGTGGTTTCTTTCTTTTTTTTTTTTTTTTTTTGGCGAAAGGAGACGGTACTCCCTAGATTTTATTAATAACGGAAAAAAAGATTACAAACATGGTGGGGGACATGACAACCTCAACCACCAGGAGAAAAAACAGGGGGGGAGTTCTTACACAACCTGTAAGATCCTCTACAATAAAGGGAGGGAAGCTAAAAATAAAGGATACACCAATAATAAAAAGAGTAAATAAAAAAATTAAATCAACCAAAGAAATAAAATAAGCAAACAAACCAAGGCAGTTGGCGGCACACCAGGCAACATCGGCCGAACCAGCCAGGCCATCCTCGGCCAAGAAGGAAACTAGGGCGGCCGCACAAGAGGACCGAGGAGCTTGGGCGACCGCCCAAGGCAAAAACGCAGCAGCAACACCAAACACCAGCAACAACAGCAACATGGCAACAACCACCAGCAGCGAAAGAAACCAAACCACAAACAGCAGCAAGGCAAACCAAAAAAATACTATAAGCAACTCGTAGAGAAAACCCATCTAATGTAACCGAATGTGAGGAATCTTTGTCTTGTCTGAAGCAAGCAAGCCTTTGCAATAAGGAGGAAGATTGGAGAGCATAGAAATTTGAGAACTGAACCCTCTATCAGCAGCCATATTAGCCAAAAAATCAGCCACACTATTACCTTCTCTAAGGATATGAGTAACCCGGATCTCCATAAGAGCCATAAGGCGATGAATATGATCAATAATGTACCTTATAGACCAAGGAATGTGATACTCCCGTAAAATAATCTTCAATAAAACTTGAGAATCCACCTCTAGCCAAACGTTTTGATACCCAAGAGAATGAGCTAAGAGAAGACCATCCCTAGCAGCTAAAGCTTCGGATTTCATGTTTGTAGCAACACCATAAAAGTTCGCAAAAAGCATGAATGAAATCCCCATTAAAATCTCGGATGATACCCCCGCCCGAGGCTCTCCCAGGATTACCCCTTGACACGCCATCCGTGTTAATCTTCACCATATTACTATGAGGGAAATCCCAATAAACCAATCTAGGCTTTTTGAAAATAGAGGTAGATTCCTTCAGGCGAAAGATGTTGAACAGGTGATCTTCATTAGGGAAGCAAGAGAATGTTAAAGAAAAAGCCATAGCTAAATTAGCTACCTGGTCACAAACTTTGTTAATAATGGTTGACGAACACATAGCAATGCCTTCAAATCTACTCTTATTTCGGGCCAGCCATAATTCCCAAGAAATAAGAGCAGGAAGAATTTTGGACAGCCATTTTGTAGCACCGTGATCATTAAGATGGGACGGACCTTGCCACCAACAAAGGAGAGATTGGTTAGTTTGGCCAAAAACCATGCGGATGCCACAGATCATACTAAAATAGTTCCACACACAAGTCGCAACTGAGCCACGAAACAGAACATGATTAAGATTTTCCTCGCTTGGCACCAAACAACATTCACATTTAGAAGCACATTGGATGCCTCTTGATCGAATTCTATCATCAGTAGGGAGACCTTTATGTAAAACACGCCAAAGAAAAATGGAGACCTTCCTTGGAATATATTTATTCCAGCAATAAGAGAAAATAGCCATCATAGGCCTTTTAACCCGACATTCATTCCAAGCAGACTTGACAGTAAATTTACCACTAGGGGAAGGCTTCCAAACAGGGACATCTTGATTATCAGAAAGAGTAATATAGTAGGACTGAATTAAATGCTCAAGATGATTACCATAGACATCTCGGATGTGGTCTAGCCGAGGCAAACCATTGAGAAATAAAGAAGAAACCTCCACATGTGCGAGTGGGAGGCAGCCCATGTCTCCATCCAGCCATTTCTCATGGATAGTGATATCGCCTCTACCAACCCTCCAAGCCATCCTGTTTTCCACCAAAGGTTTGGCCTCAATCATACGCTTCCAAATGTGAGAAGAGTAGGGAGTAAGACTGGCATCCATAGGGTGAATATCCCAGCAATATTTTGCAAGCATAAGCTCACTCCAAAGAGATGGAGAGCTTCTGAGCCTCCACCAAATTTTCATAGAAAAAGCCAAGGAGATATCCTCAAACTTACGTATTCCCAGACCGCCTTCCTCAATAGGCCAACTCATATGCTTCCAAGATAACCAATGACATCTTTGATCACCATCATTATTACTCCAGAAAAAATGCACAATAATTTTTTCAAGAGCAAGAATGACACCTTTGGGAGGATCGATTAAGGAGAAATAATATGTGGGCATCGCAGATAAGCAAGATTGAATTAAAGTGAGTTTGGCTCCAAAAGATAGTAACTTACCTTTCCAAGAAGCAAGTTTAGATTCCATTTTGTGAATGAGAGGAGCAAAAGGGCTGATTTTCTTTCTACCTGTATACAAAGGGCAACCCAAGTAGAGTAAAGGGAGATCATGTTTAACAAAACCCGTTGTTTCAGCAATGAGGTCATCCCTTGAGCTAGCTTTTCCAGTGATAAAACCAGATTTGCGAATGTTCACCAATTGCCCTGAAAAACTTTGATACCACTCCAAATATTTCATGTGAGTTTCTAGCGAGTGCTTGGAACCATTGCAAAAAATAATGACGTCATCAGCATAAGCAAGGTGAGAGATCATTGGAGTATTAACATGAATACGAAACCTGAACTGCGGATAAGAAGAATGAAGGTGATTGAGGCCTCTACTCATCATCTCAGCTGCATTAATAAAGAGGTAAGGGGAAAGGGGGTCTCCTTGTCTAAGACCTCTAGTTGAAGGAAAAAAGCCACAAGGTTCTCCATTAATTAGAACCGAAAACCAACTATTTGAAATGCAGCGATAAATTAAGTCAATCCAGATCTCATTAAAACCAAATTGGCGCATAACCTTTATAAGCCCAAACCATGAAAGACGGTCATATGCTTTTGCCATATCTAGCTTGAGAACTACATTAGAACCCCGAACCTTCTTATTGATAGATTGCATAATTTCTTGAGCGAGAAGAACATTTTCATGGATAAGTCTCCCTTGAACAAATCCGCTTTGTTGAGGAGAGATAATGCGAGGGAGAATAGTGGCAAGCCGAGACGTTAAGAGTTTTGTAACAACCTTATTGCAGAAATTACATAGACTAATCGGCCTAAGATCTGAAAAGGAAGACGGAGATTCCACTTTAGGAATAGTCACAATCAACGTACTTGTCCAACTACGAGGCATAGCAAATCCCGAAAAGAAATCCCCAATAGCTTTGATGAAATCGGCCTTAAGCTCCCAGCAGCCTTTATAAAACTCTCCCGTAAAACCATCCGGCCCCGCCGCACTTTGACCATTCATCGAATAAACAATCCCCTTAATTTCCTCTTCAGTTGGGACAGCCGTGAGAAGAGAATTATCATCATTGGTAATGAGCCGAGGGATAAGAAAAAGATAATCATCAGATGGAGTTTCACACTGCCCTTGAAGTTGCTCTGAGTAGAAACCAATAGCCTCTTCTTGAATCTCCTTCTTATCAGTTAACCAAATCCCTTGGCGATTCTGAATTCTATGAATGAACATTCTCTGTCTCTTCTTTTTGACAACAGCCTGAAAATATTTTGTATTTCTATCCCCCTCTTTTAACCAAGATAAATTAGCTCGCTGAGCCCACAAATCCTCCTCAATCTTCAGCTTTGAAAGAAGATCTGCCTGTGCAAGATTAAGAGCAGCTCTCGACTCCTCATCCCCAAACTGTTGGTATTGAGATTCTCGGAGTAAGATTTCATCTTCAGCATTCTTAATTTGCTGATCAACCCTCCCATAAATTCTTTTGTTCCAATTGGAAATACACTTTCGAAGCCTCCCTAATTTCTTAGCGAAACCAACCATTGGTCTACCATCAGAAGGAACAGCCCAAGAATCTTTGACAAGGTTCAAGAAAGTAGGATGCCTCAACCAAATATTTAGAAACCTGAAAGAACCCTTTTTGACTTCAGCTTCAAGTTGAATGCTTATAAGAAGAGGGGTATGATGAGAACATAGCCGAGATAAATGAGTCACCCGAGTATAATGAAAAAACTGGAGCCACTTCTCATTATAAAGAGCTCGGTCAATCCTTTGATAAATAGCTCTTCTCCCCATCCTTTTGTTAGTCCAGGTCATAATATTTCCGTCATAGCCCGCGTCCATAAGGTTTGAAAATTGAATCATGTCCGAGAATTCAGTTACGGCAAGATTATTAATAGATTTACCCCCCACTTTTTCAGATTGATCAAGGACACAATTAAAATCTCCAACCACCAGCCAAGGATGATCCTCCTCACTTATGCCCATCAGATCCTCCCAAAGATCCATACGAGTATTCCTCTTGCAGCTTGCATGCACAAAAGAGACCCAAACAAATTGATGCCACAATGGATGAGAGATTTGTAAAGTTAAGGCCTGCTTAGAATCCTGCACAACCGTAGCTTTTAACCCATGCTTCCAGATGACCCAAACCCTATTATTAACATTAGCCATACCATCCTCACAGCCTACTTTACGAATTAAAGACCCCATGGAATTGATATTTGATTTAGGCTCATAAATAGCCATTAAAGACAGCCCATGAGAGCGAAATAAACGCTGAATTCTTCTAATTGTGGCATTATTAGCAACACCACGAGCATTCCAACTTATAAACGACACCATTAAAAAACTTTTTTTTTTAAAAAAAGAGTAAAAGATAGCAGTAGAAAGGAATAAGGAGAAGGGGAGCTCACAACGATGGGGATTTCTCCCTACCTTTCTTCTTTTTACGCGTG
This sequence comes from Adenophora triphylla var. japonica, assembly GCA_022495995.1. Lineage (NCBI taxonomy): Eukaryota > Viridiplantae > Streptophyta > Magnoliopsida > Asterales > Campanulaceae > Adenophora > Adenophora triphylla. The sequence goes on from JAFEMH010001368.1 coordinate 365,946, forward strand.
ACTGTAGTTTCTTTCACTCTACCAGAGGTCTTCGCCAAGGTGACCCCCTTTCTGATGTATATCTCCTAAGTATGGCAGCGGATAATGGATAACTTTTATGGATTGTGTTTTTGGTAAAAGGAAAATGATGAACAAGACGAAAAGATAGATAAGATCACCAACCAATTCTATAAAGACAAAGTCACCAAGAATGGCATAAAGATCCTTTTGGTAGTCACCCTCCCAAGATGGGATTAAAGACAAACCGAGTTTTCAGAGAACAACAAATGTTTCTCAATTATTGAATTCAAACATAACATGCCCTCAACTATTACATACTTAGCCCTTAAATAGGCTGGACAAAAGACTCAAAATAAATGAGTACATGTTTATCTAAACTTAAACTGAACCAACATGAACTTGGCCAAAATTCACATTCCATGGATGTGACTGTTCAGATTTCTAACACATGGCTGACTTCAAATGGGCATAACTCCTTGAATACTCCGAATTAGGATGACTTTCAGCACTTGTTGGAAAGATAAGAAATAGATCTCTCAGCTCCTTTTTGAATCACTTAAAGATATTAAGTATGGCAGCAGTTATGGCCCAACGAATCTGCAACATCAATTCTGTCCGAAAATTGGCTGCTCCAAATGGCCCAAAAATATAATTTCCCCATCTTGAAAGGTTTCTTAGGCCTTGTCAACCATAATGTTTATCTCTCCCGTATCATTCTCCCCTTCTTCAGAAAGAATTGGCCTCAATTCTGCAAGTGTATCATCATCAACATATGGTGACAAATCTCCCACATTAAAAGTGGCACTAACAGAATAGTCACCGGGAAGATCAATCTTATAGGCACTCTCACCAACTCGTTCAATAACTCGAAATGGACCATCAGCCCGAGGCATCAACTTGTTCTTCCTTTTGTTGGGAAAACGCTCCTTTCGTAAGTGAAGCCAAACCAAATCTCCAACCTGAAATTCTGGTTGCTTGCGGTGCTTGTTAGCTCTCCTTTTGTATTGCTCATTTACCTTCATGATTCTTGCCCTTACTTGTTCATGTAGCTTCTTCATAGCTGCAACTCTTTCCTTGGCATCTTGCTGCACCATTTCAGCCTTCTTGATGGGAATCAAGTCAAGAGGAAGACAAGGATTCACACCATATACTACCTCAAATGGTGAATGCTTTGTCGCATAAGTGGGTGATCTATTGTAAGCAAATTCTGCATGAGCTAGCTTCACATCCCAATCCTTTTGAGTCTTGCTCACCAAACCTCGTAACAAAGTACCAAGAGTTCTATTAGTAACTTCCGTTTGCCCATCAGTTTGTGGGTGATGAGAGGTACTAAAAAGCAGCCTTTGTTCCAATCTAACGCCAAAGGGTTCTCCAAAAATGACTAAGAAACTTGCTGTCACGATCGCTGACAATGGACTTTGGAACACCATGTAGACGAACAATCTCCTTAAAGTATAGGTCAGCAATATGACTAGCATCATCCGTTTTATGGCATGGAACAAAATGAGCCATTTTTGAGAAACGATCAACAACCACCATGATTGCATCTTTCCCCCTTTGAGTTCTAGGTAATGCCACAATAAAATCCATAGAGACATCTTCCCAAGGCTGCTCCGGGCTGGGAGAGGTGTATACAAGCCTCTATGAAAAGTACTCTTGGCCTTTTGACAAATAGAACATCTGCCCAAAATTGATTGCACTTCCCCCAACATCTTTGGCCAATAAAAGTGTTCTTGGAGTATTTCTAGCGTCTTATTGATCCCAAAATGTCCAGCAATGCCTCCATGTGCTTCCCTCACAAGTAGTTCCCGAATTGAGCATTTAGGAACACATAACTTGTTACCCTTGAATAAAAATCCGTCTTGTAGCAAGTAATTCCCATGTATACCCTTTTCACATTCTAGAACAATAGGACCAAAATCTGCATCCTCCTTGTAATATTCACGTAACACCTCAAAACCAAGAAGTTTTGCTCCCAATATTGTAAGCATAGAGTGCCTCCTTGAAAGTGCATCAGCCACTACATTGCTCTTTCCATCCTTATATTTCGAAGAGAAATTAAAGGATTGTAAGAACTCCACCCATTTAGCATGTCTAGGATTCAACTTATGCTGCCCATGAATATACTTTAACGCCTCATGATCTGAATGCAAAATAAAGTGATTAGGCCTCAAGTAATGAGTCCAATGATCCAAGGCACGTACCATAGCATAGAACTCCTTGTCATAAGTGGAGTAATTGAGTCTAGAACCACCCAACTTTTCACTAAAATAAGCAATAGGACGCTTTCCTTGAAGGAGAACAGCCCCTATACCTACTCCACTTGCAAACAGATTTTGTTTTTGTGGTGGGGGTTTAGTTGGAGAAGCTTTTGATGGGGGCAAAGGTAATAAGGTATACTTCTTTCGATTTACCTCAACCACATACTCATTCTTTCTCCCATGATGTACCACGCTCCTATCAAATTGTCATGGTCGCCCCAACAGAATATGGCAAACATCCATAGGTACCACATCACAAAGTACCTCATCTTTATAATTTCCCATGGAAAAAGAAACTAGGGCCTGTTTGGTTACCTTTACTTCACTTCCATTGCTGAGCCAATGCAACTTGTAAGGTTGGGGATGAATCTGCAATGGTAGTTGCAATTTCTCCACAAGCGTAGTAGAAGCAACATTAGTGCAACTCCCTCCATCTATGACCAGATTGCAAACCTTCCCTTGAACAAGGCACCTTGCATGAAAAATCTGCTCTCTTTGTTCTTTTTCAAGCGGTGAAGGTTGGGAGTGCAAAGTTCTCCGTAGCACTAAGGTCTCACCTTTTAGGTTTTCTGTATTAATCGACTCATGCTCCTCTTTGTTCTCTTCTTCCCCCTCAGCTTGTAACGTAGCCTCAATCTCCTCGATCTCATGTAATGCCAAAATCCGACTATTTGGACAATCTGATTGGTAATGACCATACCCCTTACACTTGAAACATTTCACCTTGTCCATGTTCTTTATAGTGTTCTTCACTTCAGCCTTTGAAGAAGTTGTTGGCTTTGTCTCCGTTGTAACCTTTTGAGCTGCAGACGAACTACTCGAACCACCTTTTGATGCAGAATAATCCTTTGACCACAGAGGTTTCTTGGCTGCCTTCTTCCCCCTTAATTGCTTCTCACACTTAATAGCCACCTTACATAACTCATCAAGTGTAAAATAAGGCTGCAATTCCACCATAGTTGCTATTTCTTCATTTAGGCCACCAAGAAAACGTGCCATGCTTTGTTACGTAGGCTCTTGCACATCACACAAAATACACAATTTATCATACTCCATGATGTAATCTTGCACCGATAAATCACCACGCTTCAGATTATTAAGTTTGGAAAAATTGTCTTGCAAATAAGAGCTCGGAAGGAATCTTCTATTAAGGTACTTCTTAAACTTCTCCCAAGAGGAAATTCTGATCTTACCTTCACGCCTTCGCTGATTCTTCAAATTCTCATACCACAATGAAGCATATTTAGTAAGCTTCAAGGTAGCAATCTTGAATTTCTTGCGATCATCGTACTCCTTGTACTCAAATACACGTTCCGCACTTCTAATCCATTCCAAGTACTTTTCCGGATCTGTACCACCTTCAAATTCTGGAATATCAAGCTTAAGCCCACGATCATCATTGTTGTTGCGCCTATATTGCCTCCTAGGATGTGCCTCACGCTCCTCTTCGTAAGATGAACCATCATTCCCAAGGTTCTGATTTTGAATTGGGGGATTTTGTTCAAAGAGATTAAGAACACGCTGCAATTGTTCTTGCAAATCTTGAATTTGCCTATCACGACGCATGTTTTGTGCTTGCTCAAAAGTCATGCCGAATGGAATTTCTCCTGTAGTTGTATCGTCTCCAGCCATGATCGTTCACAAGATTAGAACTCGTGAAACCCTGCTCTGATACCACCTGATGTATATCTCCTAAGTATGGCAGCGGATAATGGATAACTTTTATGGATTGTGTTTTTGGTAAAAGGAAAATGATGAACAAGACGAAAAGATAGATAAGATCACCAACCAATTCTATAAAGACAAAGTCACCAAGAATGGCATAAAGATCCTTTTGGTAGTCACCCTCCCAAGATGGGATTAAAGACAAACCGAGTTTTCAGAGAACAACAAATGTTTCTCAATTATTGAATTCAAACATAACATGCCCTCAACTATTACATACTTAGCCCTTAAATAGGCTGGACAAAAGACTCAAAATAAATGAGTACATGTTTATCTAAACTTAAACTGAACCAACATGAACTTGGCCAAAATTCACATTCCATGGATGTGACTGTTCAGATTTCTAACACATGGCTGACTTCAAATGGGCATAACTCCTTGAATACTCCGAATTAGGATGACTTTCAGCACTTGTTGGAAAGATAAGAAATAGATCTCTCAGCTCCTTTTTGAATCACTTAAAGATATTAAGTATGGCAGCAGTTATGGCCCAATGAATCTGCAACATCAATTCTGTCCGAAAATTGGCTGCTCCAAATGGCCCAAAAATATAATTTCCCCATCTTGAAAGGTTTCTAAGGCCTTGTCAACCATAATGTTTATCTCTCCCGTATCACTTTCTCCCAGCTTGTTCATCATTGCTGCTGAGCTTCTTAGTAGAGGTCTAAATTATCTTCACTCCAACTATAATTGGCTGAGGTATAAATCTCATCCTCATGTGCCTATTGTTTCCCATCTCTCGTATGCAGATGATACAATAATTTTCTGCAATGGGTCCAAAGAGTCTCTTGATATGCATATGCGTTGCTTGGAAGGTTATCAAAAGTTCACGGGGCAATTAGTGAGCATCAATAAATCTTGCTTTGTCACGGGTAAACCTGCTGCTCCTAGAGATGATGTGATTGCTAATATTTCGGGATTCACGAAGATTGATCTGCCAATGACTTATTTGGGCTGCCCTTTGTATGTGGGTCGAAAAAAGAATAGCCTCTTTTCCACGGTTCTTAGGAAGATGGAAAATAGACTCGAAACTTGGCAAGGAAAAATCTTGTCTTATGGGGCTAAGGTTACTCTCATCAACTCCTGTCTCCAATCTATCCCTCTTTATTTTATTTCCATTCTTGACCCTCCAAAGGGGATAATTACAGCCATGCAACGTATCATTATGAATTTCTTTTGGAGCGGCTTGGAGGGTCAGAAAAAATGCCATTGGATTGGATGGAATCGTATGAGCTGTCCGAAAAATGAAGGTGGTCTTGGGTTCCGCAAATTTGAAGATATTGCTACTTCTTTCGCTATGAAATTATGGTGGAGGTTGAGAGGTTCTGATACTCTTTGGTCCTCTTTCCTACTCCGAAAGTATTGTTTTGAAACGCATCCCATGGATGCTGTGCCCACCTCCTTTGCTTCTCACATTTGGCGGCGGATGCTTACAGTTAAAGATATGATGGAGGCGCGGATTGGTTGGCGTGTTGGCCAAGGTCTGATTTCTATTCATGAGCATTGGATGGAGGGTAATATTGATCTCCCTTTTGATCATCAACAAATCTTCACTCTTTTTGAAGGTTCTCTTCCTCGACTTGACCATATCCGAGAGGTGTATGGAACCCAGTTGGCTTCTTTAATCAGTTCTCATCATATTCAACTTAATGATCAGCCGGATTCTATTATTTGGAAGCCTTCTACTTCGGGTAAATTTCTCATCTCTTCTGCTTGGATGGAGTGTAGACAACCGCAGACTTCTAGCATGGTTTTCTCGTCTATTTGGCATAAACATCTCCCCATGAAAATCTCGATCTTCGTTTGGCGTCTTCTTCATAATGGCATCCCTACGGATATGGCTGTTCAAAATAGGGGCATTCATTTAGCTTCTCGGTGTATGTGTTGTGTGAACCCTCAGTCTGAGACGAATTTTCACCTTTTTGGAACCGGTATGCTTGCTTCTCATGCTTGGGGTTACTTTGCTAAGCTGCTGGGAATTCAATTACATAATGGTAGCATTAACCAAATTCTTATTTCTTGGTGGTTTGAGCCTCCAAAAAATGCTAGTAGATTGACTAAATGGATTTGTCGGTTGCTTCCATGCATCATCTTATGGCAGATTTGGAAACATCGCAATAAATGGATTTTTGAAGGTAAAGTCCCCTCTCAGAATGGCATTATTACCTCTATTATTTCTGAGTTATCATCCATTGCTGCTGCCTTTAAAGTCCAACTTAGTAGCTCCTCTTTTGATCATCACATTCGTGATATTTTTAAGATTAATCATCATATTCCAAGATCTCTTTTGGGCCGGCTGGTTGTATGGAAAAATCCATCTGCTGGCTCTTATAAACTTAACACGGATGGCGTTTCCAGGGGTAATCCGGGGGTGGCTTCTGGTGGAGGCATTTTTAGAAATTGCCATGGAGAGTTTATCTTTGCTTATGGTAGATATTATGGTGAGCAAACAAACTTGTGGTCGGAAGCGATGGCAGTCTTGAATGGTTTGGAGCTTGCTATTGAGTTTGCTATCCCTAATTTATGGATTGAGGTTGATTCAGAAGTTCTTATGAAGATCATTCTGAAAATCTATCATATTCCTTGGCGAATTCATTATATCATTAATAAGATTCTCTATTTGATGAGTTTTCTGGAAGTTCATATCACCCATATTCTCAGAGAAGGCAATAGAGTTGCCGATGGTATTGCTAATATAGCTGCCGACTCCAAATCCCATATTAATTTCTTTTCTTTTGTTGATCTTCCCAAAGATGTCCAAGGTGCATATATGCTTGACAAAAATGGTATCCCTTCTCTCCGCTTTTAGCTGCTGTGTTGTTGTTTGCTGCAATGGCTCGTGGTTTTGCATGGGCAATTCTCAGTTGGGCCGATCTGATGTTGCTGTTGCTGCTGTTTGTTGCTGCTTTTTGGCTTGTGCGGTCGCACAAGAGGCTCGGTTGTCTTGTGCAGCCGCCCAAGTTTTTTGGCCGTGTGAGGCCTGGAGTGTCCGGCCAAATGTGTTTCCTGGTGGGCCATTTCCCCTCGTTTATCTGCATTATTTTAGGTCTTGGTTTGGTTTAGTTTTTTTGAATTTTCATTTTATTATTGGTGTATCTTTTAATTTTAGTTCCCTTCCCTTTATTGTAGAGGATCTTACAGGTTGTGTAAGAACTCCCCCCTGTTTATTTCTGGTGGTTGAGGTTGTCATGTCCCCCACCATGTTTGTAATTTCTTTTTTCGTTATTAATAAAATCTAGGGAGTACCGCCTCCTTTCGCCAAAAAAAAAAAAAAAAAAAAAAACAGTCCAAAATCTTTGGTCTAAGATATGAAAGTAGTTCTCCTGATTGCGTTAGAAGTGCCCTCCTTGAGAGATTTACTCCTGTTTTTCCATGAGGTGACTTTAATGAAGCCTTCAGCATCAGCAATTATTTTGTGTGACGGAGTAAAAGGGGTAGAACCAGCCATATCAGTAACAAAAGTAGCCTTGGCCGAATCATCACCCATATGGGCAGCCATATCCGAGCCATCACCCATATGAACCTCGGATTGATTATTATCATCAATGTTGCGCTTTGATGGAGCATTGACATCACCAAAATCAGCCTTGCAGACCTCCTCACAATCCCTAGCCAAGACAGGGACATGAACAGCCACATTTGTTTCCATAGGAGTAGAATTTCCATCAACCTTATCTTCTTGTTCAGCCACAATGCTAGCCGAAACTCCACCCAAATGGGCATCATTATTTGCATTGTTGACAGCCACATTATCATTCACCACCGCTGCAAAAAGACTTCTTTAAAACATTATTCACATTCTCAGGAAGAGGAGGACCCCTTTTTGCAACTTTTGGGAAGACAACACGAACACCAATTTGTTCATCAGCCAATGGTGGATCCTCCACCCTCTTGCCATTATTGTTTTTATTAGAGACCTCCTTATGACCCTCGGCCACATCATCCATGGTTGAGACCTCCACAGGCTGCTCAACAATCATTTTTCCTTCATTTTTAGGCGGCTGATCCAGCCCCTTATTCTTCGATATTGAGTCACACAAAGAAGGGTTAGCTTTCTTACAAAGCGAGATTTCATGCCCAAACATGAGACAATGCTTACAATACTTGGGAATGAAATCATATTCCACTTTTTGGTAAAAACTAGGCCATGCATCTCCACATTCCACAAAAATTTCATTGGGCAGTTTTTTAAGCACATCAACTTGGATTAAAACTTTTGCCATACTAGGTCTAGACAATTCAGCCGTTGCTTTGTCTAGGGAAAGAGGGGTACCAATTGTTTTAGCCAAGGCAAAAAGGAAAATCTTATTGAAAAGATGAACAGGAAGGCCCGAAAAACCTACCCAAACAGCAACAATAGAGGATTCATGTTCCGGCTTCCAAGAGGGGGACCAAGCAAGGGTGCGCATAGGGAATTTAGTAACATACCAAACACCCTTCATGAACAACCGTTGATAGTCCGCTTCCGTTGAAAGCTGAATAAGCATGTGCTTGGAGTCTAAGTGCCCAAGCTTAAAAAGGCTTTGCAACTGAAATTTTGCAAACGCCATTCGAGCTTCTTCCATTGAAGGTCTCCCATGCATGAACTTTCCAACAAGTGTGTATTTAAATGGCTTGGCAAAAGCAGCAACCATTTCATTTGAAAGCTTAATAGACGGAATTCCTTTGTGAGTGCCAATTGGAATGGGAGGCAATATCTCAACTATGAGAATTAGAATTTGTGGGCCGAAATGGTAGGGTTTGCGGTTTTGGAAAAGAGATCGGAAAAGATTTTGTTCTTTGCTTGAGAAGGATTTGTTGCGGCAGGATTAGGGTTTCTTGCAGCTGATGAAGAGGCCACCATATTATATGGCGCCGCAACATGGTTTTGAGGGTTGGGATTTGGTGGAATCACGGCAGAGAAGGCAGCCGCATTAGGGTTGTTTAGAGCTGAATTGTTGTGGCTAAATTCCAGATTCATAACATCAAAATCAACCATGGCAGCCATGATTGAACCAAGGAGCAAGAGGGGCTGCCGCCCCAAGGGAGAAACCCTAGGACGGAAATGGGGGAGAAAACCCTAGAGAGAATTCTAGAGAGAGAATTCCGTGTGTTTTTGTGTATGCAGCAACTACGAACAAAATGCGGAACGTAAAAAACAAACATGGGGACTACATTGTTAACATCAGTTTTTAAGTCCTACATAAACAAATTTATCATCATCCATTTCATAAGATCATGCTGCAAGAACTTTAACTTGGTCCTAGTGGATTGTCATGTTGTAGAACTATCCATTGAAGGTAAGATCAAGCAATTGAATAGAGAGGTCACAGTTGGTTCAATAGGCTGCAATTAAGAAACTAATGATAGACATCATAGCCTAGACCACGTAGCATAAATGATATCGAAGAAGTATTAGAAAACATTTTACATGGAAATTATCTATGATGCATTTTTACAGACAACTATACTAATATTCTTTTAAAGTCCTTAATAGCTAATAGGATACCGACCAACTATCTTTTTCGTACTCCCTCTATCCCCAAATGAATATCCACATTTTTATTTAGATGACGATCTGAAAATTTTCACTAGTAAGAAAATTTAGTAGAAACGATCCTTAAATGCCCTTTACTATCCATGAACTAAGAAGGGAAAAACTTGTGGACGATAAATTCATCCTAAGCTTCAAAAATATATCAAGACGCTCTAGTTTACTAATAAAGAGCAGCTAAGATGAACTATAATTATGAGATGAAATGCATTATAGCTGAAGTGGAGTGCACTTCTTTCAATTGCAGGCCAAAAGCAACATTTACCATGCAATGCAACAATATATTTTAACCTAAAAGAACAATAAATTTTGTCCATATTTAACCAATGCTCATATTATGATTATGGAATGGACAATTATCTTAACCATAGGAATGGGCACAATGCCATATTGCAATAGAATTTTGCAGTAACACGTGTAAATAAGGCACTAAAAGGAAAAGTAAACTAATGGTATAAATCTTATAAACTCCCTTGTGGTTCGACCCTTGCACTAGTATATTGCTTTAACGGTACTAGTACGCTTGCTAGATATTTATTATTACAGGGAAAAATCTTCCATCAAGTTTTTGGCGCCGTTGCCGGAGACTTGTTGTGATTGAACAAGAAACTGCACTATTTACGACGGTTTTTTTGGCGCCGTATAAGGTAGCATCATATTTGTATTTACGGCTAATATTACCGCCGTATATAGTATTTACGGCGGATATAGGGCCGCCGTATATTTTTTTTTTTGGCAAAAGGAGACGGTACTCCCTATATTTTATTAATAACGAAAAATAAAAGTACAAACATGGTGGGGGACATGAACACCTTAACCAGCAAAAAAAACCTAGGGGGAGTTCTTACACAACCTGTAAGATCCTCAAAAAAAAGGGGGGGGGGAGAATCTAAAAACAAAAGAAGATACATCAAATAAATAATATAAACTTACTGCCTAATATTAGGGTACGAAATTCTATCAAAGTAAAGAAGACTCTGGCACGGCTTGGGGCAAGACTCCAAAGAACGAAACTCAAAATCCACTTGCACAGAAGCCGAGATATTAGCAAGAAAATCAGCCACTTTATTACCTTCCCTGTAAACATGAGTTACCTTTATAGACACCTCCTCCATGAGTCTGAAAATGGCTTCTTTTTTTTTGGCAAAAGGAGACGGTACTCCCTAGATTTTATTAATAACGAAAATTAAAAATACAAACATGGTGGGGGACATAAAACCTTAACCACCATAAGAAACACCTAGGGGGAGTTCTTACACAACCTGTAAGATCCTCTACAATAAAGGGGGGGGGGAATCTAAAAACAAAAGAAAATACATCAATAAAATAAAGAGAAAACCTACTGCCTAATATTAGGATACGCAATCCGATCAAAATAGAGAAGGCTCAGGCACGGCTTGGGGCAAAATTCCAATGAAGTAAACTGAAAATCCGTTTGCGCAGCAGCCGAAATATTAGCAAGAAAATCTGCCACTTTATTACCTTCCCTGTAGACATGAGTTACCTGAATAGAAACTTCCTCCATGAATCTGAAAATGGCTTGAATGTAATACCAAATCTCCCAAGGAATATTGCATTTGCGAAGTAATATGAGAGACAAAACTTCAGAATTGACCTCGAGCCAAAGAGAATCAAAACCCATAAGCCTAGCTTGAGTAATTCCATCAAGAGCAGCCCTAGCTTCAGCAACCATGTTAGAAGCATTACCATAAAAATGAGAAAAAGCAAAAATAAAAGACCCATCATGATGGCGTAAAATACCACCACCCGAGGCAATGCCCGGGTTACCACGAGAAGCTCCATCTGTATTAACTTTCACTTGTCCCTCAGAAGGAGGGGACCAATATACTAGCTTGACACGAACAATAGACGGGGTGGCAGTAATAATATTAAAAAATAAAGCAATATTTACCTCCGACAGAAGAACATGAAAGGATAAGCTGTGAGCACGAAGGATATCACTAATTTGAAATTGAATATTATTACGAAACTTTTCCCAACTAGGAATCCCATCATCAAACCTGCATTTATTCCTGTGCTTCCAAAGCTCCCAACAAATGAAACTCGGAAGAATATCTCCCAACCATAACACAACCCTACTAAGTTTGGAATTTTTACAGGCATGCCAAGCGATCATCCTTTGCATAATAGTAGAACCCGAGATATGGAAACCAATCAAGTTCCCAAAGAAATTCCACACTTTAAAGGCAATATCACCATGAAGAAGAATGTGTTGTAAGGATTCAAGAGAAGGGTTAGAACAACAATGACAACGAGAGATAATAGAGATACCTTTACGAGATATGTTGTCATCAGTAGGGAGAGCTGCCTTAAGGCATTTCCACATGAATATGGACACCTTAAGAGGAATATACTTATGCCAGCACCAAACAAAGACCCTACTCCGAGTACGGGACATCCTACATTCCCTCCAAGCCGAAGATATGGAAAATCTGCCCGAAGAAGAAGGGGACCAAAAAGGCTTATCACGATCTCCATTAAGCCGAATGCCATAAGATTGAATCTCCATCAAAAATTGCTGCCCAAAAGTATTACGAATATAATCTTCCCTTAAAACACCATCCTCAAATAACGAAAAAATCTGATCATGACGATTATCAAGAAGAGGAATATCATTAGGAATCCATTTTTCTTGAACAGAAATATCCCCACAGGCCACACCCCAAGCAATACGACTCTCCACCAAATCCCTAGCAGCAACCATACGCTTCCAAATGTGGGAGCAACCCAATCTAGATATGACATCCATAGGATGAGTACCACGACAATATTTGGCTGCAAGAAACTGAGCCCAAAGAGAGTCGGACATGCGAAATCTCCACCAAAGCTTCATAGAAAAAGCAATAGCCATCTCCTCAAATTTTCGGAGGCCTAAGCCCCCTTCCTCAATAGGCCAGAAAAATTCATTCCGAGAAACCCAATGACACTTATTCCCCCCATCAGAACTACTCCAAAAGAAATTAGCAATAAGGCGATTTATGGCATTAACAACACACTTAAGAGGCTCAAGTAAAGAGATATAATAAATGGGAATAGCTTGGAGACAGGACTTAATCAAAACAAGCTTAGCACCAGCCGAAAGTAATTTACCTTGCCACGAATCAAGCTTATCCCGAAGCTTCTGCATGACAGGATCAAACAAAGATTGCACTTTCCTACCGATATAAAGAGGACACCCCAAATAAACAATAGGCAAGTTTTTCTTTTAGAACCCCATAATAAGAGAGATAGCATTGTCATGCTCAGCCACATTCTGCCCCGTCAGAAAACAAGATTTAGAAATGCTAACAAGCTGGCCAGAGAAGCGTTGATAAGACTCGAAAAACCCCATATGACACTCAAGAGAAGGAATGCTTCCATTGCAGAAGATAATAATGTCATCAGCATAGGATAAATGAGAGATGACAGGAACATTAAGGTTCCGTATGAAAGGCGGCATGAGGGTGAAGATGATGGAGGTTATGAAGACCCCAGCTTAAAACCTCAGTAGCAATAATAAAGAGACTAGGAGATATAGGATCTCCTTGACGAAGACCTCGAGTAGAAACAAAATAACCATTAGCAGTACCGTTAATCAGAACCGAGAACCAACAATAATTTATGCATCTAAAGATCATGTCCAACCATTCTTCAGCAAAGCCAAATCTCCTCATCACCTTAATCAAGGCAAACCAAGAAAGCCTATCATACGCCTTAGCCATATCAAGCTTAAGAGCAACATTAGACCCATACACCTTTTTCTTAAGCGATTGAATAAGCTCCTGAGCAAGCAAAACATTTTCATGAATAAGACGACCTTCCACAAAGCCACTTTGCTGAGGAGATATAATACGAGGAAGCACAGCTTGAAGGCGAGAGCACAAAAGTTTGGTAATGATTTTATTAGAAAAATTACACAAGCTAATAGGCCGAAGCTGCGAGAAAGAAGTAGGGGCTGCCACCTTAGGAATAGTAACAATAAGCGTACTGGTCCAGCTCCGAGGGAGAAGAAACCCTGAGAAGAACTCAAGGACAGCATTATAAAGATCCATGCATATAATATCCCAGCATTTATGATAGAATTCTCCCGTAAAACCGTCCGGACCAGCAGCACTAGTCCCACTCATACTGAGGACGATATCATGAACCTCTTTAAGCGTAGGGGGAGTAATAAGCATCCTATTTTCCTCATTGGAGATCAACCGAGGAATCACATTCAGCAGCTCATCGGGGGGATCGACATTAACATTAGGATTATCATTAAGCTGGTCCGAATAGAATCTAACAGCCTCCTCCTGAATCAGATTCTGATCAACAATCCAATTCCCATCACTATCCCGAATTTTGTGAATGTATAATTTCTGTCTCCTTTTTTTCACGTAAGCATGAAAGAATCGAGTATTATTATCCCCATCTTTAACCCAAGCTAAGTTTGCTTTTTGCATCCAGAACTCCTCTTCAATCTTAAGACGATAGGAGAGTTTAGCTTGGGCATGATGAAGGGCAGCCCTATTATCATCACTAGAATCTTGTTCAAAAAGAAGCCCTTTAGCATAAACTTCATCCTCAGCATGCTTCACAAGCTGGTCCACTCTCCCAAACATAGAACGATTCCAAAGTTGAATGTCATGTTTGAGGCGAGTAAGCTTCTTACTAAACTTGACCAACGGCCTACCAAAGATTCTACCATCCCACGAAGACCAAACCAAAGGAATGAAAGAGTTATGACGAGTCCAAACATTGAGAAATCTGAAAACGCCCTTACAAACCTCATCAACTAAACGAATATTAATAGCCAACGGAGCATGATCAGAGCAAGTCCTATTAAGATGATCAATAGAAGTTTGGGCGAAACAACGCAACCATTTATCATTATACAGGGCACGATCAAGCCTTTGAAGAATAGTGGCACGCTTCGATCTCTTGTTCCACCAGGTGAAGATATGACCCCTAAACCCACCATCTATAAGATTAGAAACCTAAATCATATCAACAAACTCAGAAACCCTAGAATCAATCACAGGCCTACCCCCAAGCTTCTCAGATTGATCAACAACAGAATTAAAATCCCCCACAATTAGCCAGGGATCATCAGTGTTGCACACATCAATAATATAATCCCATAAAATCCTTCTAGTATACTTGCTACAACTAGTATGGACAAAAGGACATAAGGACGGGATTTGGCTACAGAGAATGAGAAACACGAACAGTGATAACTTGATCATCGCGAAAAATGACATCAAAAGTGATGCCATGCCTCCACACAACCCAGATATTCCCCTTATCATTAACAACACCTCCAATACAACGAATTTTATGAACATAAGAAGGAAGTAGCATGGGATCCACCTTAAGCTCATAAATACCACATATAAAGACATCATGAATCCTTAATAACCTCTTAACTCGACGAAACGAGGCAGCATTACCAATACCCCGGATATTCCAACTTAGAACCCCAACCATTAAAACAATTTTTATAGAAAGGACGGAGATATGGCTTTTAAGCCAAAGAATCATTGGATTTCCCAAAATTTGGGACATTCCCATCAAATAGAGAATCCCTACCCTCATTGAAGACCTCTTGAATATCCAACTGAGAAGTGACACGAGGGCCACGAGGAGATAACTGAAGATTATCAATTAACTCCTCACCAGGCCATTTACGAATGGTATTATCTATCACCTCCAACTCAGATTCGGAGTCACACTTACCATCATCCAAATGAATGAGACTATCAGCCCCAGCCAAAGATGGGCCGAAAGAGGGAATTAAGTTGGTAACCTCCTTGAAATCGTTTTCAATATGTTCAAGCTCATCGTCAAGCTCGATAGACCCATCTTCAACAATAATATGATTACCACCGTGATTAATATTAGGAGCAGTTTTGTCCATAGTGATAGCAGTTTTTAAAGTATTTGGGGAAACAAAGGGGGCTCCCCGCTTTGGAAGAAAGCTAAAACCATGAGTTACAAGGTTAGAACCAAATAATTTTGAACCAAGGGGAGATGGGGGTTTATGAACCATAGAAGAAGTGCCAATAACATTCATAGAAAAATTAGAAGACGTACCTTGGCCACCAGCTTTCACGTGAGCATTAACAGAATTGCCCGAGACTATTTCTTTTTGCTTACCATTATTCTGACTGTTATTTGTACCTTGCGCCTTTCCTTGAATATCTTTTCCATGCGCATTTCCTTGATCAGCATTCACAAGGGGGACGGATAGCTTAGGAGGCATAATATCTCCAGCAACCGTTTTAGATTGACACTGAACAGTCGGCATACCATGTTGAGTGGGCTTCAAAGTCTGACCAATACTTGCGTACTCACTTCTGGACTTAGAATTTTCGACAATTGAACCACTTCCAGAATGCTTCTTTGCTTCATTACCAAGTTGATCATTGTTTGGTTGCAACTTTTCAACATAAACTTGCTTTTGTTTTTCCTTCTGACCCAAATTTTTTTCCTTGTTAACATCCTCCACACTTTCCCCAGAATTATTCTTGGTCGACACTGCCTTAGAAGGCTCCTTATTTTTATTATCACCATTACGGAGATGAAGGAAAAAACAAGAACTCATATCATGGCCAAGCTTGTAACAATGTTTGCAATAATAAGGTAAATTTTGAAATTCCAAAGGCTGATAGAAACTTAAGAATTCATCCCCACAATCAATAAAAACCCTAGAAGGCAGTTTCTTTAACAAATCGACTTGAACAAGCACTCTAGCTTCACTTGGCCGAGTCAAATTTGCTGTGGCATTATCAATTTGAAGGGGTTCGCCAAATATCTTGTCTATTGAAAAAAATACAAACTTTATTAAACATGTGAATTGGAAGGCCGGGAAGACTTACCCATACTTGGAGACTCCTTGCCCGGATGCCATGAAGGAGTCCAACGAAAAACTCTCATGGGGAAACGACCAAGATGCCATAATTCTTTGGACCATAATCTGTTGAAGTCTCTTTTTTTTTTTTTTTTTTTTTTTTTTTTTTTTTTGGCAAAAGGAGACGGTACTCCCTAGATTTTATTAATTAAAAAAGAAAATTACAAAACAAGGTGGGGGACATGACAACCTTAACCACCTGGAAAAGCAACGGGGGGAGTCCTTACACAAGCCGTAAGGTACTCTACAATAAGGGGAGGGGGAACAACCTAACAACCAAAAAAGAAAAAAAAACAGAAGAGAACATTAAAAATAAAACTAACATCTAATATAAGGGATAGCAGTCCTATCTAAAATATAAGCTCCTTTGCAGCGGTGAGGAAGATCAGTAAAAGTGAAATACTCAGAATTAGATCTTGTAACAGCAGCAACATTGGCAAAAGGAGACGGTACTCCCTGTTGAAGTCTCCCTCATGCATTAACCGAATGAGGATATGTTTTGAATCAATATGACCCAAAATAAAGTCAGCTTTCAACCCAAATTTTAAGAAATGTTGTCGTGTAATCTCCATACTAGGTCGCCCATGAGAAAATTTACCCACCAACGTGAAACGAAAAGGCTGGGCAAGCGTGTTGATCATGTCTTTGGTCATTTTAAGAGCTGGTTCCCCTTTATGCATGGAGACCGGAATAAAATTCAATGGCGGAGAAGGAGTGGCAGAGTCCTTAAGCAAGGAGGCAAACGACTACTTTTGAGTAGGCGAGGAAGGAGAAGGGAGTTCCTTATCGGATAAGGAAGGTTGAGTAATGGCTGCTGCACTAGATATTGATGCAGCAATAGGGTTTCCGAAAGTACAAGGGATAACATTCAGACTAGGGTTTTGGACAGAATTAGGCTGCACAACCGGAGCAGCCATAGTAGGAGCAACAACATTCGGGCTAGAACCAAGGCCTAACGGAGGAGCAAGGCCTGAAGAAGACGAGGCCATTGGGCGGAAATAGGGAACAGCAAGGCGGCGGCACCAGCAACCCTAATTAGGGTTGCGGCAAAAAACGGGAGAGAAAAAAGTTTTACTCTGTGTGTGTGTTTTTTAAGAATGTCTGAAAATGGCTTGAACGAAGTACCAAATCTCCCAAGGAATATTGTATTTGCGAAGTAAGATAAGCGACAACACTTCAAAATCCACCTCGAGCCAAAGAGAATTATAACCCATTAACCTAGCTTGAGTAATCCCATCAAGAGCAGCCCTAGCTTCAGCAACCATGTTAGTAGCATTACCATAAAAATGACAAAAAACAAAAATAAAAGACCCATCATGCTTACACAAAATACCACCACCCGAAGCAATGCCCGGATTTCCATGAGTAGCACCATCCGTATTAATCTTCACTTGCCCCACATTAGGAGGAGTCCAATACACAAGCTTGACACGAGCAATAGATGGAGCAGCCATAATAATATTAAAAAATAAAGCAATATTTACCTCCGAAGGAAGAACAGGAAAGGATAGCTTGTGAGCCCGAAGAATATCACTGATTTGGAAATGGATATTATTGCGGAGCTTTTCCCAACTAGGAGTTCCCTCATCAAACCGACATTTGTTTCTATGCTTCCAAAGCTCCCAACAGATAAAACTCGGAAGAATATCTCCCAACCATAACACAGCCCGACTAAGCTTCGAATTTTTACAAGCATGCCAAGCAATCATCCTTTGCATAATAGTAGAACCTGAGATTTGGAAACCAATCAAATTCCCAAAGAAATGCCACACATTAAAAGCAATATCACCATGTAAAAGAATGTGCTGCAAAGATTCAAGAGAAGGGTTAGCACAAGAATGACAACGAGAAACAATAGAAATACCTTTTCGAGATATGTTGTCATCAGTGGGGAGAGCAGCCTTTAGACATTTCCAAAGGAAGATCGACACCTTAAGAGGAATATACTTGTGCCAACACCAAGCAAAAACACTACTCCGAATACGGGATACTCTACATTCCCTCCAAGCTGAAGAAATAGAAAATCTGCCCAAAGAAGAAGTAGACCAAAACGGCTGATCACAATCTCCCTCAAGCCAAATACCATAGGATTGAAGCTCCAAAAAACATTGTTGCCAAAAAGTATCTCGAATATAGTCTTCCCTTAAAACACCATCCTCAAATAACGAAAAAAAATCTGATCATGACGATTATCAAGGAGAAGAATATCATGAGGAAGCCACTTTTCTTGAATAGAAATATCACCACAATCCACACCCCAAGCAATACGGCTCTCCACCAAATCCTTAGCAGCAACCATACGCTTCCAAATGTGAGAACAACCGAATCTAGAGATGGCATCCATAGAATGAGTATCACGACAATACTTGGCTGCAAGAAATTGTGCCCAAAGAGAATTAGACGTATGAAATCTCCACCAAAGCTTCATAGAGAAAGCAACCGCCATCTCCTCTAATTTTCAAAGGCCTAATCCCCCTTCTTTAATAGGCCAGAAAAATTCATTTCGAGAAACCCAATGACATTTTTTCCCCCATCAGTGCTACTCCAAAAGAAATTAGCAATAAGACGATTCATGGCATTAACAACACCCTTCGGAGGATCAAGAAGGGAAATATAGTAAATGGGGATAGCTTGGAGACAAGATTTGATCAAAACAAGCTTAGCACCAGCTGAGAGTAATTTACCTTGCCACGAATCAAGCTTAGCCCGAAGCTTCTGCATAACCGGATCAAGCTTGCCATGAATCAAGCTTAGCCCGAAGCTTCTGCATAACCGAATCAAACAAAGATTGCACCTTCCTGCCAATATAAAGAGGACACCCCAAATACACAATAGGCAAATTCTTCTTCTGAAACCCAGTAATAAGAGATAGAATTATCATGCTCGACGAACATCCCGCCCAGTCAGAAAACAAGACTTAGAAATACTAATGAGCTGCCCCGAGAAATGTTGATAAGACGACAAAAACTCCATATGAAGCTCAAGAGAAGGAATACTTCCGTTACAGAAGATAATAATATCATCAGCATAGGACAGATGAGAGATAATAGGAACATTAAGATTACCCGTATGAAACGCCACATGAGGATGATGAAGATGGAGATTATTAATCCCCCGGCTTAAAACTTCAGCAGCAATAATAAAAAGGCTAAGAGATATAGGATCCCCTTGACGGAGACCACGAGTAGAAACAAAATAGCCATTCGCAGTACCATTAATAAGGACTGAAAACCAACAATAATTCACGCATCTAAAGATCATGTCCAGCCATTCTTCCGCAAAGCCAAATCTCCTCATCACCTTAATCAAGGCAAACCAAGAAAGTCTATCTCATACGCCTTAGCCATATCAAGCTTTAACGCAACATTAGACCCAAAAACCTTCCTTTTAAGCGACTGAAAGAGCTCTTGAGCAAGCAAAACATTTTCATGAATAAGACGACCCTTCATAAAGCCACTTTGCTGCGGAGATACAATACGAGGAAGCACATTTTGCAGCCGAGAGCATAGAAGTTTGGTAATGATTTTATTAGAAAAATTACACAAACTAATAGGCCGAAGCTGCAAGAAAGAAGTAGGGGCTGCTCTGATGGACGCTGGCTATTTAGGAAATAAATTCACGTGGGTTAATAAGCCTAGAGGGAAGCCTACTATCCTTCAACGTCTAGATCGCGCTCTTTATAATTCTCAATGGATGGACACTTTTCATGTTACTTCTGTTACCCATCTTAATAGAACCTGTTCTGATCATAATCCCCTCTTGGTCCAAATCAAAATCTCGGCTGAGCCTACTAGGGGCTCTTTCCGCTTTCTAAATATTTGGATGAAACATCATTCTTTTCTGTCTCTAGTTGAAAATTCTTGGAATGATTATATGGATGGAGCCCCTATGGTTCGGTTTGCTAAAAAGCTTGCTCGCCTTCGAAAATGTATTTCTGCTTGGAATAAAGATGTGTTTGGTAGGGTTGATCAGCATGTTCGAGATGCTGAAGATGAGGTTTGTCAAAAAGAATTGCTTTTCCAAGGTAATAATTCGGATGAGAACAGGGCTGCCCTTAGCTTGGCTCAAGCTAACCTTCTTGCTAAGTTGAAGGTTGAGGAAGACCTTTGGCGTCAAAAGGCTAATATTAAGTGGTTAAAGGAGGGAGACCATAATACAAAGTTTTTTCACTCATACGTTAAGAAAAAAAGGCAGCAGTTATACATTCATAGAATTAAAGATGGCAATGGGAATTGGGTTCATAATAAACAAGATATTCAGGAAGCGGCTGTTGATTTCTTTTCGGACCAGCTTCAATCTACCCTTGATATTCCTAAAGATGATATTCTAGAGGTCATTCCTAGGCTGATCAATGATGGAGATAATGAGATGCTCACGGCTGTTCCGTCATTAGATGAGATCAAAGATACTATTTGGTCTATGAGTGACCAAAGTGCTGCTGGCCCCGATGGTTTCAATGGTGCCTTCTACAAGGGTTGTTGGGACATTATCAAAGCGGACCTGCATAGAGCTGTTAAAGAGTTTTTTGCTGGTTTCCCTATGCCGCGGAGCTGGACTTCAACTCTTATTGTCCTCATTCCCAAAGTTAGCGCTCCTACCTCTTTCTCGGAGATGAGACCTATTAGCTTATGTAATTTCACGAATAAAATTATTACAAAGCTGCTTAATTCCCGTCTTGCTCCTATTCTCCCAAGAATTATTTCTCCTCAGCAAAGTGGGTTTGTTAAAGGCCGTTTGATTCATGAAAATGTCTTGTTGGCTCAAGAGCTTATGCATTCTATTCGGAAAAAGGTGAGGGGGTCTAATATTGGCCTAAAGTTAGATATGGCCAAAGCCTATGATCGTATTTCTTGGTTTGCGGTGATTAAAGTTCTGAGAAGGTTTGGCTTTTCTGAAACGTGGAATGATTTGATCTTTCGTAGCATATCTTCTTGTTGGTTCTCAGTCCTTGTTAATGGAGAAAGCTCTGGTTTTTTCCCCTCTTCTCGTGGGCTCCGTCAAGGAGACCCTATATCTCCCACTCTTTTCATTATTGCTGCCGAAGTTCTGAGTCGGGGTCTCAATCGGCTTCACACTGATTTCCCTCATTATCGTTATAAGGCTCACATTCATACCCCTATGATTTCTCATCTTTCTTACGCAGATGATATTCTTATCTTCTGTAATGGTTCTAAAGATTCTCTTGAGGCTCATATGAGATGTCTTAATTGGTATCAAGAGTTCTCGGGTCAGCTTGTGAATACAAGGAAATCCTGTTTCATTACAGGAAAAAATGATGAAGTCAGAGATTCTATTATTGCGACTGTTACCTCCTTCGAAAAGAAAGATCTTCCGATTATCTATCTTGGCTGTCCTCTTTATGTTGGGAGAAAAAATATCGCTCTTTTTGACTCTGTGTTGCAAAAGATGGCTGATAAGCTTGTTTCTTGGCAAGGAAAGATTCTCTCCTTTGGAGCTAAGCTCACTCTTATTCAATCTTGTTTACAAGCTATTCCCCTTTACTATATTTCTTTGGTTGATCCTCCCAAGGGGGTTTTTCAAGCTATGTATCGTCTGGTCACAAATTTCTTTTGGAGTAATGAAGATGGTCAATCTAAATGTCATTGGGTGCGAAAAGATCTTATGTTTAGGCCGTGTAGTGAAGGTGGTTTGGGTCTGCGTCGTTTTGAAGATATCTCTATGGCTTATGCTATGAAACTTTGGTGGCGTCTTAGGAGCTCTCATTCTCTTTGGACGGAATTCATGCTTGATAAGTACTGTTATGGATCCCATCCTATGGACGCGGGAAAGACTTCCTTCTCTTCCCATATTTGGAGCCGTATGATTCAAGCTAAAGACATTGTTGAAAATCACATTGCTTGGAGGATTGGTCGGGGGAGGTTTCTATTCATGAAAAGTGGTTGGAAGGTCCTCCGCTAATCTTCCCGGAAATCATATTGAAGTCTCTTCCTTATTTCATGAGGGTCAGCCGAGAATTAATTATATATGTGATACGTTTGGCCCTGATGTTCTTAACTCTATTCATCGTCAGAATATTTCTATCTCTGATATTCCTGACTGCATTTATTGGATTCCCTCGCTTAAAGGTCAGTTCTCTCTTTCTTCGGCTTGGCAAGTGTGTAGAGTGCCTAATGCTCGGAATTTGTTTTTTGAGTATTGCTGGAACAAATATATTCCGCTTAAAATTTCCATCTTCCTTTGGAGATTGTTACATAATGGCCTCCCTACTGATGTTGCGATTCAATCTAGGGGCATATCTCTTGTGTCATCTTGTGTTTGCTGTTCGCAGCATTCTTTAGAGGATTCTAATCATCTTTTTGTTCATAGTCAAGTGGCTTTTGAGACTTGGGATTGGTTCTCTAGGTTGTTTGGCATTCATATCTCCTTCTATAGAGTTAAGAGTATCCTAGCTAGCTGATGGTTTAATTCCACCCTTGGGAAGAATAAGGGTATTTCTTGGCTTTCTCGCATTCTTCCCTGTTTCATTTTTTGGGAGTTATGGAAGGGCCGGAACAAAGCTAGGTTTGAGGATCTTAATATGTCTTCTTCTAGGATTATCCTTGAGATTTTTGTGCAGATTGGTTCTGTCATTAAGGCTTATAGCCTATCTTTCCCTTCCTCTGACTTGGAAAATCAGATTTTTCACTGCTTTCACCTTCCTAGAGCTGTTCCTAAACCTAGGGCTTTCAAGTTTGTTCATTGGAACTCTCCTACCTCGGAATTACTCAAGCTTAACACTGATGGCGCTGCTAAAGGAAATCCAGGTATTAGTTCTGGAGGTGGTATTTTCAGAAACAAAAATGGTAATTTATTATTTGCTTTTTCCAAGTTTTATGGTCATTGTACTAATATGGTTGCTGAAGCTAAGGCAGTTCTGGATGGCCTCACTTACGCGTCTCAATTGGGTATTACTTCTCTTTGGCTTGAAATTGATTCTGAAATTCTTTTAAATGTGCTTATCCGTGACTTTCATATTCCTTGGAGTATTTGGTACGAGGTTCTTCATATTAAAAGGCTTATATCGCTAATTGGTGTTAGAGTGACTCACATCCTGCGTGAAGGAAATCAGGTTGCTGATGGCTTGGCTAATGTCGCTGCTATCACAAGATCTAATTCTGAGTATTTCACTTTTAGTGATCTTCCTCACCGCTGCAAAGGAGCTTATATTTTAGATAGGTCTACTATCCCTTATATCAGAGGTTAGTTTTATTTTTAATGTTCTATTCTGTATTTTTCCTGTTTTTGTTGTTAGGTTGTTCCCCCTCCCCTTATTGTAGAGTACCTTACGGCTTGTGTAAGGACTCCCCCCGTTGCTTTTCCAGGTGGTTAAGGTTGTCATGTCCCCCACCTTGTTTTGTAATTTTATTTTTAATTAATAAAATCTAGGGAGTACCGTCTCCTTTTGCCAAAAAAAAATAAAAAGAAGTAGGGGCTGCCACTTTAGGTATAGTAACAATAAGCGTACTAGTCCAGCTTTGAGGAAGAAGGAACCCCAAAAAAATTCAAGAACTGCATTAAAAAGATCCATGCATATAATATCCCAACATTTATGATAAAACTCACCCATGAAGCCATCCGGACCAGCTGCACTAGTCCCACTCATGCTAAGAACAATGTCGTGAAGCTCTTTAAGCGTAGGGGGAGTAATAAGCATCTTATTATCCTCATTAGAGACCAACCTAGGAATCTCATTCAGCAACTCATCCGGGGGATCCACATTATCATTAGGATTACCATTAATTTGGTCCGAATAGAATCTAATAGCCTCCTCTTGAATCAAATTATGATCCACAATCCAATTCCCGTCACTATCTTGGATTTTATGAATATGTAATTTCTGCCTTCTTTTCTTCACATAAGCATGAAAGAACCGAGTATTATTGTCCCCATCTTTAACCCAAGCTAAGTTAGCTTTTTGCATCCAGAATTCTTCTTCAATCTTAAGGCGGTAGGAAAGATTAGCTTGAGCAAGATGAAGGGCAGCCCTATTCTCATCGCTTGGATCTTGCTCAAATAAAACCTCTTTACCACAAACTTCATCTTCGGCATTTTTCACGAGTTGATCAACTCTCCCAAACATTGTACGATTCCAGAGTTGTAAATCATGTTTGAGGCGAGTAAGCTTTTTAGCAAACTTAACCAACGGTCTTCCAAAAATTCTACCATCCCAAGAAGAGCGCACCAAAGATATAAAAGAATCATGGCGAGTCCAAATGAATATTAATAGCCAAAGGAGCATGATCAGAATAGGTCCTATTAAGATGATCAATAGTAGTTTGAGCAAAGCAACGCAGCCATTTATCATTATAAAGAGCACGGTCCAGACTTTGAAGAATAGTTGCACGCTTCGTTCTCTTGTTCCACCATGTGAAAATATGGCCTCTATACCCACCATCAATAAGATTAGCTGTTGAATCATATCCACAAACTCAGAAACCCTCGATTCCACCACCGTCTTGCCCCCAATCTTCTCAGATTGATCAACAACAAAATTAAAATCCCCTACGATTAACCAAGCATCATCCGTGTTACTCACATCAATTAAGTAATCCCATAAAACCCTTCTAGAATACTTGTTACAACTAGCATGAACAAAGGACAGTAATACAGGATTAGGCCAATGAGAATGAGAGGCCCGAACAGTAATAACTTGGTCATCATGAAAAAGCACATCACAAGTAATACCATGCTTCCAAACAACCCAAATATTCCCCTTATCATTAGCAACTCCTCCAAGACAACGAATTTTCCGAACATAAGAAGGAAGCAACAAGGAATCCACCTTATGCTCATAAATACCACAAATAAAGACATCATGTAACCTTAATAACCTCTTAACCTGACGAACCGAGGCTGCATTACCAATACTCCAGATATTCCAACTTAGAACACCAGCCATTAAAACAATTTTGATATAAAAAAATAAGAGAGGGCTTTTAAGCCAAAGAAACATTGGAATTCCCATTTTCCGGGATATTTCCATCAAATAAAGCATCCCTACCTTCATTAAAAACCTCTTGAATATCAAAATCTGAAGTAACTCGAGGACCACGAGGAGATAATTGAAGATTATCAATCACCACATCACTAGGCCATTTACGGATAGTGGAATCAACCACTTCCAATTCAGAATCAAATTCACTCTTCCCTTCTACCAAATTAATGCAACCATCCACATTGACCATAGAGGGGACCGAATTAGGTTTAACAACCTCATTAACACCATATTCAGAATTTTCGTGCTCTTCTTCAAGATCTATAGCCCCATCATTAACAATAGAATGATTACAACCGGATTTGACCATAGAAGCAGCCCTTTCCATATCATTTGCTGTTTTTAAAGAATTAGGGGAGACAAAAGGAGCACCCCGCTTTGGAAGAAAACTAAAATTATTTGTAACAAGGTTAGAAACAAAAAATTTCTAACCAAGAGGGGATGGGGGTTTATGAACCATAGATAAAGCACCAACAACATTTTTAGAATAATTATGAGTAAGATGCGTACCTTCCAAGTTGGGTTTCGAAACCATATTAGACGTACCTTGCACATCATTCACGTGATTTTTACCTTTAGAGCCCGAGACATTTTCTTTTTGGATACCACCACTTTCTTGTTGTTGAGAAGTATTATTGCCATTGACACCTTCATTAGCCTTGGGTTTTGCAACATATATCTGCATTTTTTGGGCAGCCCCGAGACCTTATCTTTATTGCTATTACCCTCATTACCAACATTACTGATTCTGAATTGGAGGTGGTAGATACTACTATCCGTAAATGGCCTGGGGATGTGGTGATTGATAATCTTCAATTGTCTCCTCGTGGTCCTTGAGTTACTTCAGAGTTTGATATCCAAGAGGTTTTTAATGAAGGTAGGGATGCTTTATTTGATGGGAACGTCCCGGAATATGGGAAATCCAATGCTTCTTTGGCCTAAAATCCCTCTCTCTCTTTTTTATATCAAAATAGTTTTAATGGTGGGGGTTCTAAGTTGGAATATCCGAGGTATTGGTAATGCCGCCTCGGTTCGTCGGGTTAAGAGGTTATTAAGGTTACATGATGTCTTTAGTTGCGGTATTTATGAGCCTAAGGTGGATCCATTGTTACTTCCTTCTTATGTTCGAAAAATTCGTTATCTTGGAGGTGTTGCTAATGATAAGGGGAATATTTGGGTTGTTTGGAAGCATGGTATCACTTGTGATGTGCTTTTTCATGATGACCAAGTTATTAATGTTCGGGCTTCTCATACTCTTTGGCCTAATCCCGTCTTGATGTCCTTTGTCCATGCTAGTTGTAACAGGTATACTAGAAGGGTCTTATGGGATTATTTAATTGATGTGAGTAACACGGATGATGCTTGGTTAATAGTGGGGGACTTCAATTCTGTTGTTGATCAATCTAAGAAGCTGGGGGGCAAGCCAGTGGTGGATTCAAGGGTTTCTGAGTTTGTGGATATGATTCAGCTCTCTAATCTCATTGATGGTGGGTATAGAGGCCATATCTTCACTTGGTGGAACAAGAGATCGAAGCGTGCTACTATTCTTCTAAGGCTGGATCGTGCTCTTTATAATGATAAATGGCTGCGTTGTTTTGCTCAAACTACTATTGATCATCTTAATAGGACTTGTTCTGATCATGCTCCGTTGGCTATTAATATTCGGTTGGTTTTTTTTTTTTGGCAAAATGAGACGGTACTCCCTAGATTTTATTAATAACGAAAAATAAAATTACAAAC
Organism: Adenophora triphylla var. japonica; assembly: GCA_022495995.1. NCBI lineage: Eukaryota > Viridiplantae > Streptophyta > Magnoliopsida > Asterales > Campanulaceae > Adenophora > Adenophora triphylla. The sequence continues at coordinate 393,092 of JAFEMH010001368.1, forward strand.
ATGGTGGGGGACATGACAACCTTAACCACCAGAAAAAAAAACACCTAGGGGGAGTTCTTACACAACCTGCAAGATCATCAACAATAAGGGGGGGGGAATCTAAAAACAAAGGAAAATACATCAATAAAAGAAAAAAACCTACTGCCTAATATTAGGATATGAAATCCGATCAAAGTAGAGAAGGCTCTGGCACGGCTTGGGACAAGACTCCAACGAAGTAAATTGATAATCCGTTTGCGCAGCAGCCGAGATATTAGCAAGAAAATCTGCCACTTTATTACCTTCCCTGTAGACATGAGTTACCTGAATAGTCGCTTCCTCCATGAGTCTGAAAATTGCTTGAATGAAGTACCAGATCTCCCAAGGAATATTGTATTTGCGAAGTAAGATGAGAGACAAAACTTCGGAATCCACCTCGAGCCAAAGAGAATTAAACCCCATAAGCCTAGCTTGAGTAATTCCATCAAGAGCAGCCCTAGCTTCAGCAACCATGTTAGAAGCATTACCATAAAAATGAGAAAAAGCAAAAATAAAAGACCCATCATGTTGACGTAAAATACCTCCACCCGAGGCAATGCCCGGGTTTTCACGAGATGCTCCATCTGTATTAACTTTAACTTGTCCCCCATAAGGAGGGGACCAATGGACAAGCTTAACACGAGTAATAGACGGGGTGTCCATAATAATATTAAAAAATATAGCAATATTAACCTCCGAAGGAATAATATGAAAAGATAGACTATGAGCACGAAGGATATCACTAATTTGGAATTGAATATTATTACGGACCTTTTCCCAACTAGGAATCCCATCATCAAACCTGCATTTATTCCTGTGCTTCCAAAGCTCCCAACAAATGAAACTCGGAAGAATATCTCCCAACCATAACACAACCCTACTAAGCTTGGAATTTTTACAGGCATGCCAAGCAATCATCCTTTGCATGATAGTAGAACCCGAGATTTGAAAACCAATCAAATTTCCAAAGAAATTCCACACACGAAAGGCAATATCACCATGAAGAAGAATGTGATGTATGGATTCAAGAGAAGGGCTCAATGACAATGAGAGACAATAGAAATACCTTTACGAGAAATGTTGTCATCAGTAGGGAGAGCAGCCTTAAGGCATTTCCACATGAAAATGGACACCTTAAGAGGAATATACTTATGCCAACACCAAGCAAAGACCCTACTCCGAGTACGGGACATTCTACATTCCCTCCAAGCCGAAGATATAGAAATCTGCCCGAAGAGTAAGGGACCAAAATGGCTGATCACGATCCCCACCAAGCCGAATACCATAGGATTGAATCTCCATCAAACATTGCTGCCCAAAAGTATTACGAATATAATCTTCCCTTAACACACCATCCTCAAATAGAGAAAAAATCTAATCATGCCGATTATCAAGAAGAGGAAGATCATGGGGAAGCCATTTTTCTTGAATAGAAATATCACCACAACCCACACCCCAAGCGATACGACTCTCCACTAAATCCTTAGTAGCAACCATACGCTTCCAAATGTGGGAGCAACCCAACCTAGATATAGTATCCATAGGATGAGTATCACGACAATATTTGGCCCCAAGAAACAGGGCCCAAAGAGAGTTGGACGTGCGAAAATGCCACCAAAGCTTCATAGAAAACGCAATAGCCATCTCCTCAAATTTTCGGAGGCCAAGGCCCCCTTCCTCAATAGGCCAGAAAAATTCATTCCGAGAGACCCAATGACACTTATTTCCCCCATCAGAACTACTCCAAAAGAAATTGGCAATAAGGCGATTCATGGCATTAACAACACACTTCGGAGGATCAAGTAAAGAGATATAGTAAATGGGGATAGCTTGGAGGCAGGACTTAATCAGAACAAGCTTAGCACCAGCCGAGAGTAATTTACCTTGCCACGAATCGAGCTTATCCCGAAGCTTCTGCATGACAGGATCAAACAAAGATTGCACTTTCCTACCGATATAGAGAGGACACCCCAAATAAACAATAGGCAAGTTCTTCTTTTGAAACCCCGTAATAAGAGAAATAGCATTATCATGCTCAGCCACATTTCGCCCTGTTAGAAAACAAGATTTAGAAATGCTAACAAGCCGCGTAGAAGCGTTGATAAGACTCCAAAAACTCCATATGATGCTCAAGAGAAGGAATGCTTCCATTACAGAAGATAATAATGTCATCAGCATAGGACAAATGAGAGATGACAGGAACATTAAGGTTACCCGTATGAAAGGCGACATGATGGTGAAGAAGATGGAGGTTATTAAGACCCCGGCTTAAAACCTCAGCAGCAATAATAAAGAGACTAGGAGATATAGGATCCCCTTGCCGAAGACCACGAGTAGAAACAAAGTAACCATTAGCAGTACCATTAATCAGGACCGAGAACCAACAGAAATTAATGCATCTAAAGATCATGTCCAACCATTCTTCAGCAAAGCCAAATCTCCTCATCACCTTTATCAAGGCAAACCAAGAAAGCCTATCATACGCCTTAGCCATATCAAGCTTAAGAGCAACGTTAGACCCATACACCTTCTTCTTGAGCTACTGAAATAGATCCTGAGCAAGCAAAACATTTTCATGAATAATTCGACCTTTCACAAAGCCACTTTGCTGAGGAGATATGATACGAGGGAGCACAGCTTGAAGGCGAGAGCACAAAAGCTTGGTAATGATTTTATTTGAAAAATTACACAAGCTAATAGGCCGCAGCTGCGAGAAAGAGGTAGGGGCTGCCACCTTAGAAATAGTAACAATAAGCGTACTGGTCCAGCTCCGAGGGAGAAGAAACCCTGAGAAGAATTCAAGGACAGCATTATAAAGATCCATGCATATAATATCCCAGCATTTATGATAGAAATCTCCCGTAAAACCGTCCGGACCAGCAGCACTAGTCCCACTCATACTGAAGACGATATCATGAATCTCTTTAAGCGTAGGGGGAGTAATAAGCATCCTATTTTCCTCATTGGAGATCAAACGAGGTATCACATTCAGCAACTCATCAGGGGGATCAACATTAACATTAGGATTTTCATTAAGCTGATCGGAATAGAATCTAACAGCCTCCTCCTGAATCAGATTCTGATCAACAATCCAATTTCCATCACTATCCCGAATTTTGTGAATGTATAATTTATGTCTCCTTTTTTTCACGTAAGCATGAAAGAAACGAGTATTATTATCTCCATCTTTGACCCAAGCTAAGTTAGCTTTTTGCATCCAGAACTCCTCTTCAATCTTAAGCCGATAGGAGAGGTTAGCTTGGGCAAGATGAAGGGCAACCCTATTATCATCACTAGAATCTTGTTCAAAAAGAAGCTCTTTAGCATAAACTTCATCTTCAGCATGCTTCACAAGCTGATCAACTCTCCCAAAAGTAGAACGATTCCAAAGTTGAATATCATGTTTGAGACGAGTAAGCTTCTTACTAAACTTGACCAACGGCCTACCAAATATTCTACCATCCCACGAAGAACGAACCAAAGGAATGAAAGAGTTATGACGAGTCCAAACATTGAGAAATCTGAAAACACCCTTACGAACTTCATCAACTAAACGAATATTAATAGCCAACGGAGCATGATCAGAACAAGTCCTATTAAGATGGTCAATAGAAGTTTGGGCAAAACAGCGCAACCATTTATCATTATACATGGCACGATCAAGCCTTTGAAGAATAGTGGCACGCTTCGATCTCTTATTCCACCAGGTGAAGATATGACCTCTATACCCACCATCAATAAGATTAGAAACCTGAATCATATCAACAAACTCAGAGACCCTAGAATCCACCACAGGCCTACCCCCAAGCTTCTCAGATTGATCAACAACAGAATTAAAGTCCCCCACAATTAACCAGGGATCATCAATATTGCTCACATCAATTTTTTTTGTTTTTTTTTGGCGAAAAGAGGACGGTACCTCCCTAGATTTTATTGATTAGAAACAAAAATACAAAAGCGGTGTGGGACATGACGGCCTCAAACCACCGAGAAACAACCTATGGGAGGAGGCCAAACACAAACTGTAAGACCTACTACACAAGAGGGAAAGGGGATGACTAGAAACATAAGATAATAAATAAAACAAAAATCTAGCCATAAAATCAAGTACGAAAAGAAGGAACTCCTGCACTATCAAGAACATAAGCTCCATAGCAGCAAGGAGAGAGCTCTGAGTGATGATACCACGCCATATCCGCCTTACAATCCGCCGCCTCATTAGCTAAACCATCAGCCACTCTATTGCCTTGTCGAAGGATGTGCGTAACATGAACATGAATAGAATTCATAATGTAATGAATTCGCTGAATCAAGTAGTGAATTTCCCAAGGGATATGGAATACCTTCGTAATGATTTTCATTAAAACCTCCGAATCAACCTCCAACCAAACATTATTAATCCCAAAATCAACCGCATACAAAAGGCCATCCAAAGCAGCCCTAGCTTCAGCCCAAATGTTTGTTTGCACACCATAGAATTTTCCATACGCGAAAATGAGCTTACCTTGAGAGTTTCTAAAAATGCCTCCGCCTGAAGCAATTCCCGGATTTCCTCTAGACACACCATCCGAATTTAACTTGTAAACTCCTAGACTAGGTTTAGCCCAAGCAACCATCCGAACCTTAGGATGCCGAGGAAGAGCTGTCCTAATAGAAAATACATTTTTTGCATGCAGATCAGCCACGTTGCTCTCAAAACGCAGATTATGCGCCTTAGCAATATCCGAAACTTGTTGAACAATGGAGGAGATTAGAACATGATAAGGGATTTTAATCCCTTCAAAAAACCATTTGTTTCTGTAGCACCATATATTCCAGCAAATTACCCCCGGGAGAATAGAAAACAACCACTTACCAAATGAGGTTGAGGCTTTAGGAATCTCATACCACCACGAACATAACAGCTGCCTTAGGTTTCCCATTCGAAGCACACCACCAAGAAGAAGGCTAAAATGATTCCACATTGTCCGAGCCAAATCCCCAAAAACAAAAAGATGATCAATGAATTCCATATGAGGCCGAATACAACAAGAACATCTAGAGACCACCTGAATACCCCGTTTCGGCGCGCTTCATCCGTAGGAAGCCCACGATGTAAGGCCCTCCAAAGAAGAATAGACATTTTCATCGGTAAATGTTTATGCCAAATGCTTTTGAACACAAAGCTGGAAGCATGACCTTGACGACATTCACGCCAAGCAGAATTAATGGAGAATTTCCCCGAGGATGAAGGCTTCCAAATAAGAACATCCTCCTTCCCATTGAGCACATAAGGACGGGATCCACTTCTAGTGTACTTGCTACAACTAGCATGAACTTGCTACAACTAGCATGAACAAAGGACATAAGGACGGGATTAGGCCAAAGAGAATGAGACACTCGGACAGTGATAACTTGATCATCACGAAAGATGACATCACAAGTGATGCCATGCCTCCACACAACCCAGATATTCCCCTTATCATTAACAACACCTCCAAGACAACGAATTTTACGAACATAAGAAGGAAGCAACATGGGATCCACTTTAGGCTCATAAATACCACATATAAAAACATCATGAATCCTTAGTAATCTCTTAACCCGACGAACCGAGGCGGCATTACCAATACCCCGGATATTCCAACTTAGAACCCCAACCATTAAAACAATTTTAATATAAAAGAAAGAGAGATGGCTTTTAAGCCAAAGAATCATTGGATTTCCCAAAGTTTGGGACATTCCCATCAAATAAAGGATCCCTACCCTCATTGAAGACCTCTTGAATATCAAACTGAGAAGTAACACGAGGGCCACGAGGAGATAACTGAAGATTATCATTTAACTCCTCCCCAGCTCTCTAAAATTTTCTCTAGGGCTGCTCGTCTCTAGGGTTTCCGCCCTAGGGAAGGGCTGTTTGTTGGCCAGTTTCCATGGTTTTTCCGGCTGGTTATGATGTTATGATGATGGAAAAAGATTTGTGCCTCAATCCAATACCACAATCTCTCCCTTTCTCTAACCCTAATCCGTCTCTCCCTAATGGTTCTATGGCGGCGGAACCTTCAGCTGCAAATCCTAATGTGATTTTCAATCCAATACCACAATCTCTTCCTTTATCTAACCCTAATCCGTCTATCCCTAATGGTTCTAACCCGCTTTCTACTGCTGCTAATTCAAACCTTACAGCCGCACAAACAAACCCTAATTCTGCAGCAGCCAAATCTTTTGCCTCTGTATTCTCCCAACCCGCAAACAATGTTGTTGCTGCCGAGGTATTACATCAGATTCCTATTGGGAATCACAAAGGTACCCCAAGCTATTAAACTTTCAAATGAGTTGATTGTCGCTTTGCAAAACCCTTTAAATTTACTCTTGTGGGTAAATTTATGCACGGTAGGCCTACAATGGATGAGGCTCGGATGGCTTTCGCAAAATTCCAACTAAAAGGTCACTTTAAACTCGGTCATCTTGATTCTAAACACATGCTCATTCAATTATCGACGGAAGTTGATTATCAAAGGTCACATGAAGGATGTTTGGTATGTCTCTAAGTTTCCTATGAGAACTCTTGCTTGGACCCCCGCTTGGAAACCGGAACAAGAATCTTCTATTGTTGCTATGTGGGTAGGTTTCCCTAGTCTCCCTATTCATCTCATTAACAAGTCTTTCCTATTTTCCATGGCTAAAACCATTGGTACCCCTCTTTCCCTGGATAAAGCCACGGCTGAGTTATCTAGGCCGAGTATTGCAAAAGTTTTAATCCAAATTGATGTCCTCAAGAAGCTGCCCTGTGAAGTTTTTATTGAGTGTGGTGATGCATGGCCTAGTTTTTATCAAAAAGTTGAATATGACAATGATCCTAGATATTGTAAGCATTGCTTGATGCTTGGCCACGAGATTAATCAATGCAAAAGAGCTAATCCTAACTTGGCTAAGACAAAGGATTCTAAGGCGGTGCAGAATGCTGATGGTGAAAAGGCTGCGGTTGTGAAGGATGCTGATGTAAAGGCGGATATCCCACCAATGCAAAAGGAAGAAAAGCTGGAAAATGACAATGGCCCTAATGTTAATGCGCATGTTGCTGGTGGAATTCTAAATAATAATGACAAAGGTAAGAATACTCAAGAGAATGTTATTGATGTTGATGGTCCTAGTAAAAATGGTCCCCCTAAGGTTTATGTTCCGAAGATGGCAAGAAGGGGTCAGGTTCTTCAAGGGCCTGCTTGTTCTTCGGCTCCTTTGGTAGTCAAGATGATGTGTTGAGGGGAATGAATGTTCTCAGGAGGAAGTGCAAAAAAGTAATGGAACGAATAAAGATCCAACGAATAATGTTGTTGTTGTTAACTCTCAATCTAACCTTTTGGGTGTTGGCTCGGCTAAGGCTGCTAATTTGGGTGTTGTCTCGACGTTGGTTGATGCCAACTTTGAGGCTACTCAAGATGATACTATGGGTGAGGGCTCGGACAAGGCTGCCCATTTGGGTTTTGGCTCGGCTATGGCTGTTTTAGGTAATGTTAATGCTCCACCGAATGATGAGGAGGCTATAATGCGCAACATTGCTCGATATAGGGAGTCCCATCCTCCCCAACCTTTCGTGCCTGTGGAACCAACCTCTCCAGAGCGTTTTTCGGCTTCAAGGGCCCCATATTCTTTTGTTACTGATATGGCTGGATATACTCCTTTTACTCCGTCTCACAAAAAGAATACAAATGATGATGGTTACACTATGGTCTCTTCTAGGAAATGGCGTGGAAGGTCGGCTTCTCCTCCTGATAATTTTGTTTGATGGAATTTGGATCTATTCTTTCCCCTTTGATAGCTTAGGGTTTAATTCCTCCCTTCCTCTTGTTTTGGGGCGGTCCAAATGGACTTGCACCCCTCCCCTTAGCTTTCTTGATTTTATTGTTGGCTTTAAGCCTCACATTGTAGATTTCTTTCCTTTCCCGGTGGTTAGGTTTATATGTCCCCCACCGTGCTTTGTTCTTTTTATTTTATTAATAAAATCTAGGGAGCTACGTCTCCTTTCGTTTAAAAAAAATAACTCCTCCCCAGGCCATTTACGAATAGTATTATCTATCACCTCCAATTCAGAGTCAGAATCACACTTACCATCTTCTAAATGAATGAAGCTATCTTCCCCAGCCAAAGATGGGCCGGAAGAGGGAATAACATTAGTAACCTCAATGAAATCATTATCTTTTTTTTTTTTTTTGGCAAAAGGAGACGGTACTCCCTAGATTTTATTAATAACGAAAAATAAAAATACAAATATGGTGGGGGACATAAAACCTTAACCACCAGAAAGAACACCTAGGGGGAGTTCTTACACAACCTGTACATCCTCTACAATAAAGGGGGGGGGGGGGAAATCTAAAAACAAAAGGAAAATACATCAATAAAATAAAGAGAAAACTACTGCCTAATATTAGGATATGCAATCCGATCAAAATAGAGAAGGCTCTGGCACGGCTTGGGGCAAAACTCCAATGAAGTAAACTGAAAGTCCGTTTGCGCAGCAGCCGAAATATTAGCAAGAAAATCTGCCACTTTATTACCTTCCCTGTAGACATGAGTTACCTGAATAGATACTTCCTCCATGAATCTGAAAATGGCTTGAATGTAATACCAAATCTCCCAAGGAATATTGCATTTACGAAGTAATATGAGAGACAAAACTTCAGAATCGACCTCGAGCCAAAGAGAATCAAAACCCATAAGCCTAGCTCCATCAAGAGCAGCCCTAGCTTCAGCAACCATGTTAGAAGCATTACCATAAAAATGAGAAAAAGCAAAAATAAAAGACCCATCATGATGACGTAAAATACCTCCACCCGAGGCAATGCCCGGGTTACCACGAGAAGCTCCATCTGTATAAACTTTCACTTGTCCCTCAGAAGGAGGGGACCAATAAACTAGCTTGACACGAGCAATAGACGGGGTGGCCAGAATAATATTAAAAAATATAGCAATATTAACCTCTGAAGGAATAATATGAAAATATAGACTATGAGCACGAAGGATATCACTAATATGGAATTGAATATTATTACGGACCTTTTCCCAACTAGGAATCCCATCATCAAACCTGCATTTATTCCTGTGCTTCCAAAGCTCCCAACAAATGAAACTCGGAAGGATATCTCCCAACCATAACACAACCCTACTAAGCTTGGAATTTTTACAGGCATGCCAAGCAATCATCCTTTGCATGATAGTAGAACCCGAGATTTGAAAACCAATCAAATTTCCAAAGAAATTCCACACACGAAAGGCAATATCCAATGAAATCATTATCATTATGTTCAAGCTCAAGCTCAAGCTCTTCTTCAAGCTCGATCGACCCATCTTCAACAATAATATGATTAACACCAAGATTAATGTTAGGAGCAGATTTTTCCATATTAATAGCAGTTTTTAACGAATTAGGGGAAACAAAAGGGGCTCCCCGCTTAGGAAGAAAGCTAAAACCATGAGTAGCAAGGTTAGAACCAAATAATTTTGATCCAAGGGGAGATGGGGGTTTATGAACCATAGAAGATGAACCAACAACATTCATAGAAAAATTAGAAGACGTACCATGGCCACCAGCTTTCACGTGAGCATTAACAGTATTGCCCGATACAATCTCTTTTTGCTTACCATTATTCTGAATTTTATTAGTACCATGCGCATTTCCATTTCCAGCCATAGTTGTAGATTGACGTTGAGCAATCGGATCACCATGTTGATTGGACTTCGAGGTCTGGCCAATACTTGCATTCTTACCATGCGCATTTCCATTTCCAGCAATAGTTGTAGATTGGCGTTGAGCAAGCGAGGCATTCTCTTTTTGAGTACCACCATTGTCTTGTTGTTGAGCTTCCCTTAACACCTTCAGTAAACTTGTGCTTTGCAACATATATTTGAGTTTTTTTGACCAGCCCCGTGTTCTTATCAATTTTGCTATTACCTTCATTGCCAACGTTAGTAGTAGTTTCCTCAAAAACATCTTTGTTTTTTTCCAAAATAATAGGATTCGAATTGTCATTATTTGCATCAGCCGTATTATTCTGAACTTTATCTTTGGGATGGAGATAAAAACACTTTGAAACATCATGGCCAAGCTTATAACAATGCTTACAATATTGGGGAAGATTATCAAATTCTAATTTTTGAAAAAAACTTGAAAACTCATCACCACAATCTATGAAAACCCTAGACGGAAGTTTCTTAAGTAAATCAACTTGAACAAGTATCTTAGCCACACTAGGCCGAGATAACTCAGCCGTGGCCTTGTCAATAGAAAGTGGCTCCCCAAAAATTTTAGCAATGGAGTACAAACAAACTTTATTAAACATGTGGATTGGCAATCCCGGAAGACCAACCCATACAGGAACAATGACGATTCCTTTTCCGGATGCCACGAAGGAGACCAACGAAAAACACGCATTGGAAATATGCCTAAATACCATTGTTCTTTAGCCCACAGCCTATTAAAATCTCCCTCGTGCATAACACGAATAAGAATATGCTTAGAGTCAACATGACCCAAAGAAAAATCTGCTTTCAATCCAAACTTTAAAAAATATTGTCTAGTGATTTCCATGTTTGGTCTATCATGAGAAAATTTACCAACAAGAGTGAATTTAAATGGTTGAGCCAATGTATTAATCATCTCTTTTGAAAATTTAAGGGCTGGTTCACCTTTATGAATGGACATGGGCACAAGATTCATGGCTGGGACCGGGTTAACATGAGGAGAGTCCTTAAACAAAGAGGAAAAGGATTTAACTTTTGAAGGGGAATTAGGGTGCGGCTGCTGCAAATTAGGTTTAGGAAACTGATTTTCAACATTATTAATGCCACAAAACCCATTACCATTAGGAATAGGAAGCACAATACCATTAGAATTAGGAGTAGGAATCACAAAAACATTAGGAGGCGGCTGCTGCATAGGGTTAGGAGTTACATTACCATTGTCATTGAGAACAACCGCAATAGAGCCAACAGCATGCGGAGGTGAATTGGAGGAGGGACCAGCGTTAACACCAGCCATGAGTCCGCCGGAAGCAGCCATATGGGAGACCCAAATTAGGGTTCCGCCAATGAGAAGGCTGCAAAGCGGCAGCAAAGGAAAAAAAAACGCCGCCCTAATTAGGGTTTCTTCAAAAAAACGTAGAGAGAAAATTTTTTAGTGTGTGTGTAATATTCGGTTGGTTGATGAAGTCCGTAAGGGTGTTTTTAGATTTCTCAATGTTTGGACTCGCCATGATTCTTTTATTTCTTTGGTTCGTTCTTCTTGGGAAGGAATCTTCTACGTTTGGGAGAGTTGAATCAACTTGTGAAGCATGCTGAAGATGAAGTTTGTGGTAAAGAGCTTTTATTTGAGCAAGATCCAAGTGATGAAATCTCTCTAGGGCTGCTCGTCTCTAGGGTTTCTGCCCTTGGGAAGGGCTGTTGTTGGCCGGATTCCATGGTTTTTCCAGCTGGTTATGATGTTATGATGATGGAAAACGATTTATGCTTCAATCCAATACCACAATCTCTTCCTTTCCCTAACCCTAATCCGTCTATCCCTAATGGATCTATGGCGGCGGATCCTTTGATGGGTGCCATGCCTTCAACTGCAAATCCTAATGTGGCTTGCAATCCTTGTACGGTAACCTCTAACCCGTCTGCTTGGCGGGAATGTCGTCAATCTCAGCCCTCCAGACCTGTTTTTTCGATGCTTTGGCATAAGCATATCCCCCCCAAATACTCTTTTCTGTTATGGCGTATTCTCCTCAAAGGTCTTCCCACGTATGAGGCTTTACGTGCGTGGTATCCACTGCTTTCAAGGCGTTGTGCCGCCGCGCATCCTTCTACGGATTCTATGGAGCATTTATTTGTGACTCGGTGACATTGCTAAGTATACTTGGAGATATTTTAGCCAAGTTTGTGGTGTTGATATTAATTTGGGATCCTTCCAGCCGTTCTCAATTCTTGGTGGTTTAATCGTCCCAAGAATTCTACCCAAATTTAATAGATGGATTTCTCTCATTCTTCCGGGGGTCATTGCTTGGACCATTTGGTATCATAGAAATAAATGGTTTTTTGAAGATATTCCGATGCAAGGTATTGATATCATAGCCTCTATTATTCAGCAAATTACAAATATTGCTGATGCCTTCGATATTTCTGTTAAGCCCTCAATGTTTGACAATTCCGTTCTGCAAGTTTTCAAATTTTCTGTTGCTGCTCCGAAACCTCGTGTGGTTAAAATTGTTAAGTGGCTCAAACCAAAGCAAGGGATCTATAAGCTCAACACCGATGGTGCCTCTAGGGGTAATCCGGCGAGGCCGCAGGGGGTGGTGTCATTAGAAATGCTAAGGGAGAGTTGATTCTCGCTTTCGGAAATTACTATGGTTATCGTTCTAATATGTGGGCAAGAGGCTAAAGTCGTTCTCGATGGGTTAGCTTTGGCGCATACTATTGGTATTCCTCATGTTTGGTTGGAGATTGATTCTGAAGTCCTCTTGAAGATAATCACCAAAGTCTATCACATTCCTTGGGAGATTTTTTATATCGTCCAGCAGATTTTCTTTATCATGGAACAGTTGCATATTCATGTGAGTCATATTTTTCGTGAAGGTAACAAAGTTGCTGACTCTTTGGCGAACATAGCTGTGGACTCTATGGCTAATCAGATTTGGGTCTCGTCTTCGCAACTCCCCCCTATTTGCCGTGGTTCTATTCTTCTGGATAGAGCGGGTTTCCCTTCTTTTCGTTCTAAATGATTTTATGGCTGGTGTTTCATTCGTTGCTGCTGTTGTTTGGTTGTTTATCTGGCGCTTTCTACTGGGTGTCGTCGAGATGCTGTTGTTTGGATTCCCTTTGTTGTCCATGGTGCATCCATGTTTGACAATAATGGAATCCCTTCCCTTCGCTATTGCTGCTGTGATGTTGGTTTTGCTTCAATGTCTCCTGGCTGCTGGTGTATGTTGCTGCTGCTACATTGTTGCTGCTGCTGTTTTTGTCTTGTGCGGTCGCACAAGAGCCACGGCTGTCTTGTGCGGCCGCCCTAGTTGCTGCTGCTGTTTTTTGCCTTTTTTATTGATGTATTTTTTATTGTTTCACCCCCTCCCCTTTATTGTAGAGGATCTTACAGGTTGTGTAAGAACTCCCCCCCTGTTTTTTCTGGTGGTTGAGGTTGTCATGTCCCCCACCATGTTTGTAATCTTATTTTTCGCTTTTAATAAAATCTAGGGAGTACCGTCTCCTTTCGCCAAAAAAAAAATAAAATAATACAAACCCTACAGCCGCACAAATAAACCCTAATTCTGCTGCAGCCAAATCTTTTGCCGCTTTATTCTCCCAACCCGCAACCAAAGTTAATGTTGCCGAGGTATTCCATCCTATTCCTATTGGAAATCACAAAGGTACCCCAGCTATTCAACTTTCAAATGAGTTGATTGCTGCTTTTGCAAAACCCTTTAAATTTACTCTTGTGGGTAAATTCATGCACGGGAGGCCTACAATGGATGAGGCTCGGATGGCTTTTGCAAAATTCCAACTGAAAGGTCACTTTAAACTCGGTCATCTTGATTCTAAACACATGCTCATTCAATTATCGACGGAAGCTGATTATCAAAGGCTGTTTATGAAGGATGTTTTGTATGTCTCTAAGTTTCCTATGAGAACTCTTGCTTGGACCCCCGCTTGGAAGCCGACACAAGAATCTTCTATTGTTGCTGTGTGGGTAGGTTTTCCTTTTTTTTTTTGGCGAAAAGAGGACGGTACCTCCCTAGATTTTATTAATTAGGAAAAATAAATACAAACATGGTGGGGGACATGACAACCTCAACCACCAGAGAATGAAAAAATAGGGGGGAGGCCTTACACAACGCGTAAGGTCCTCTACAATAGAGGGAGGGGAACCTAGAAAACAAAGCAAATAAGAGATACAAGAATATAGCCATAAATGAAAACTATTTAAAACGGAAAATTGGAATGCCCGCCTTATCAAGATTGAGAAGACCTCTACAATGATGGGGGAGATGGGACTGCGAATTCCAGATCTGATCAACCTTGGAGTCAACCGAAAAATTAGCTAAGCAATCAGCGACTTTGTTGCCTTCACGAAAAATGTGGGATATATGAACACTACACTGTTCCAAGATTAGGAAAATCTGCTGAACAATGTAGTAAATTTCCCATGGAATTTGGAAAACTTTGGTGAGAATTTTCATCAGAACCTCAGAATCAAGCTCCAACCAGACATGCATAATACCAAATTTATGGGCAAAAATCAGCCCATCAAGGGCAGCCATTGCTTCAGCCCACATATTGGTACGGTGACCATAATATTTACCAAAAGCAAAGATGAACTTACCCTTAGAATTACGGATGATACCTCCACCTGAAGCTTCACCTGGATTACCCCGAGAAGCACCATCAGTATTAAGTTTAAAGCAGCCATGAGAAGGTTTGATCCATTTTACCACTTTAGGAGCGATAAACTTTGGCGCATTTACAGGTAACCGAAAAACCTGATGAATGGCTGCATCAAAAGTTGTACTCTGAAAAGGAGGATGAAAGGAAGAAGCAATATCCGAAACCTGATGAATAATAGAGGAGATGAGGCTATGACCAGAAAACCGAGATCCTTCAAAATGCCATTTGTTTCTAAAGCACCAAATATTCCAAGCAACAATTCCAGGGAAGAATAAAAGTAAGCCATCTATTCAACCTAGAAGTATTCTTGGTGCGATTAAACCACCATGACGAGAGAAGAGCACGGAACGAGCCCCAGCTGCAATGAACTCCACACACCTGACCGAAATAATGCCAAACAAATTGAGCGGCCTCACCGTGAACAAATAAATGCTCCATACTTTCTATCGATGGGGAAGAACAGCAACCACATTTTGAGACAACATGAATGCCTCGCCTTTGTAAGGCCTCATCCGTAGGCACACCATTATGGAGGATTCTCCATAAAAGAACAGAATACTTGGGAGGGAGGTGTTTATGCCATAAAGATGCAAATATAGGGCTAGTGATGTGAGTTTGCCGACATTCACGCCAAGCTGAAGAGATTGAAAACTTACCCGTAGGAGACGGCTTCCATATGATTTTATCATCATGTTCACTAAGAGTAATTTTCGAGCATCTATCAACGCCAAAAGGGAATCACCAAAATTATCTCGGATATGCGCAGCCCGAGGAAGCCGATTCTCAAACAATGTGAAAACTTCAACATGCCGAAATGGAAGAATAGGCTTAACCCCGTCAAACCAAATTTCATGAATAGAAATCAGCCCCTGACCCACACTCCAAGCAATGCGCTGCTCCATAAAAGCTTTCACTCCGATCATGCGTTTCCAAACATGAGAAGCAAAGCTTGTAACCACCGCATCCATCGGATGTGTTTCAAAACAAGATTTGGCAAGCATAAACTCGGTCCAAAGAGAAGAAGATCCCCGAAGACGCCACCACAATTTCATGGCAAAGGCAGATGCAATGTCTTCAAACTTTCTAATACCAAGCCCCCTTCATCAAGGGACGGCTTATTTTTTTCCATCCAACCCAAAGACATTTTCGAGTACCATCCGATCCACTCCTTAAAAAATTCATAATCAAACGCTGCATGGCTGTGATAACATTTTTGGGAGGGTCTATTACAGAAATGTAATAAAGGGGGATAGCTTGAAGACAAGACTTAATAAGAGTTACCTTTGCACCATGAGATAACCATTTTCCTTGCCAAGTAGCAAGCCTCTTTTCCATTTTCTGAAGAAGAGGGCTGAACAAAGCTTGAGTCTTTCGGCCGACATATAAAGGACATCCCAAGTAGGTAATTGGGAGATCTTTTTTCTGAAATCCCGTGGTCGTGGCGATAAAATTGTCTTGAATAACATCATTCTTCCCAGTAACAAAACAAGATTTCCCAATGCTAACAAGCTGCCCGAGAAAGCTTGATATTTCTCTAAACATTCCATATGCCTCGAACAGAATTTTTGACCCATTGCAGAAAATTATAATGTCATCCGCATAAGATAAATGAGAGACCAGCGGAGTATTAATATGAGCACGGAATCTAAAAGCCGTGTTAGAGAGATGAAGATAATTTAGACCACGACTGTAATTTCAAAGAAGCAATAATGAATAGACTCGGAGATAACGGGTCTCCCTGACGAAGCCCCCTAGAAGAGTGAAAGAAACCGCAGCTTTCTCCATTCACAAGCACCGAGAACCAACAATTAGAAATGCAGCGATACACCATATCTACCCATTCAATGCAAAACCCGAATTGTGTTAAAACTTTGATTAGAGCAACCCAAGAAATACGATCATATGCCTTGGCCATATCAAGTTTGAAAGCAATATTAGCACCCCGAACCTTCTTTTTAATTGAGTGCATCATCTCTTGCGCTAAGAGGATGTTATCATGAATAACCCGACCTTTCACGAAACCACTCGATTAGGAGAAATAATATGAGGGAGAATCTCCCTAAGCGGGAAGTGAAAAGCTTTGTAATGATTTTATTCGAAAAATTACAAAGGCTTATAGGGCGGAGATCGTAGAAAGTTACCGGATTATCAACTTTCGGAAGGGTCACAATGAGAGTACCTGGTCCAAGACCTCGGCATCTCAAAACCGGCAAAAAATTCCCTTATAGCTCGATGAAGATCATCCTTGATTATATCCCAGAAAAGATATAAAAGCACCCGTAAACCATCGTGACCAGCAAAGACTCGCCCATTCATACTTTTTATAGTCTCCAAGACTTCATCCATAGACGGAACAGCCTTTAACATATCATTTTCTGCCTCTGTTACTAAGTTCGGAATGATAGAAAGAAGATCATCATGCTCATTAGATACCCCCACATTAGCCGTCAACTGATTTTGATAGAACGAAACGGCCTCACTTTGAATATCTTCCTTCTTTGTGATAAGGTCACCATCTCCATTACGAATTCTATGAAGGAATAACCGTTGTCTCTTCTTTTTAACATAGGAATGAAAAAATTTAGTGTTTCTATCACCCTCTTTAATCCACTTTAAATTAGCCTTTTGTCTCCAAAAAGAGTCTTCAATATTCAAAGCATGCTGCAAATGAGCTTGAGCTAGAGACAATGCAGCCCTAGCTTCTTCGGATGGATTACGCTCCAACTCTTGCTCTTTAATCAGAACATCATCCTCCGCATTACTTACTTGTTGATCAATACGACCAAAAGTAACCTTATTCCACGCAGCCAAATCACGTCTAAGACGAGCCATCTTCTTACCAAACCGAACCATGGACGACCATCAATCCATGCTACCCAAGAATTTCGAACAAGATCAAGAAATGAAGAATGTTTGGTCCACGCATTAATGAACCCGAAAGAACCCTTACACAATTCAGCCTCCACCCGAAAAGAAATAGCCAAAGGAGCATGATCCGAGCAAGTCTTGTTTAAATGTTGAACAAGTATTATGAAAAGTATGAAGCCACTTTTCATTGTACAATACTCTATCAAGACGTTGCCGAATAGAATTTCTGCCAATCTCGCTTGTTCCACCAAGTAAATTTAGATCCCACGTAACCAAGATCAATAAGAGAAGCAAACTTGAATAGCAAATGAGAACTCAACAGATGCATTTACGAAAATTCATAGGCCGGCCCCCAAGCTTTTCCTCTTGGTCAAGAATCACATTAAAGTCCCCACACACCATCCAAGCAAGCCGAGTATCACTAAGATTGATAAGGTCATCCTGCAGGATTCTCCTATCAAACTTATTGCAACGAGCATGAACACAAGTTAAAAGAACAGGAGAAGGCCATAAATTATGAGAAACTTGCACCGAGAGGGCTTGATCACTATCATGAAGAAGATGGCAATTAAAGCCATGCTTCCACAAACACCAAATTCTGCCACTATCATTAGACATACCACCACTACAATTTAATTTGCGAACAAAAACATCTAACTTAGACTTATGCAGCTTTGGCTCATAGATAGCCACAACCGAAGCAAACATGAAGATTCATAAGCTTTTTAACACGTCTCACAGTGGCTTTGTTACCAATGCCACGAAGATTCCAACTAATAACAGCCACCATTGATAAATAAAAATCAAAGAATAAAAGAGAACTCACAAAAATTAATCTCGAGGAGAAACTGATTTGTTTCTGTTTTTCCGAGAAGTAACTGTAATGAAACCTTCAGAATCAACTTGTTGGTTGGGCTGCAAAGCAAAAGGAGTGGAACCCGCCTTTTCGGTTATGAACGAGGACGGAGGTGGAGTAGCCCTTGGAGAAAGATTAAGATTAGCAATCGATCAATGGGACTATTTTGTGGGGGAGTGGTAACTACCAGAGGAGCTTTGATATTATCACCTCGAGTCTCGGACACATGATTGGCAACATTTTCCAAAACAGCTACTTCTAACTTTTTCGCCTCAATCTGATCAGTAGTAGCCGTCGAATTGCCATGAACAACCTCTTTGCAAACCTTTTGCAATATTTGATTCACTGCTTCCGGTAGGGCTTGACCTCGTTTTGCTATATACACTTTCTTTTGGACAGCCACATTATCATTTTTTGACGTACCAGCCACATCGTGAGTCCCATTGGCATTAGGTTTCTTAGTGTCCTCCTTGTGAGCAGCCTTCAAATGGCCAAGATCATCCGTGAATGTCTTCTCTTTATTTGATTGTAAACGCTTACATTGGCCAACATCATGACCCAAAGTAAGGCAATGCTTACAGTACCGGGGTAAATTATCATATTCAACTTTCTGATAAAAACTTGGCAAAGCATCACCACAATCAATAAACACCTCGGTTGGTAACTTTTTAAGCACATCGACTTGAACCAAAATTTTGGCAATGCTTGGCCGAGATAGCTCCATAGTTGCCTTATCAAGCGAAAGCGGGGTTCCAATTGCCAGAGCTAGCGAGAACAAGAAAGATTTATTGAAAAGATGAACGGGTAAACCTGGTAATCCAATCCAAACCGGAACAATAGAGGATTCTTGCTCCGGCCGCCATGCCGGAGACCACGCTAGGGTTCTCATTGGGAATTTATGCACATACCAAACTTCTTTCATCCAAAGTCGTTGGTAATCAGCTTCTGTGGTTAACTGGATTAACATGTGTTTGGAATCAAGATGTCCCAACTTGTAAATACCTTTGAGATTAAACTTAGCAAAGGCAATTCTAGTATCCTCCATTGACGGGCGACCATGGGAAAATTTTCCAACAAGTGTCCATTTGAAAGGCTTAGCAAATAGATCAATAGCCTCTTTCGAAAGCTTGATAGCTGGGGTTCCTTTGTGGGTTGAAAGCGGGGCAAGAGGGAATGCATGTGATTGAGGAGTTTGCGAAAAGAGATCCGCAAAGGATTTTGTTGGCTGCGCTTTCATAACATTAGGGTTGTGCTTGACGGCATCAGGAGCTTCCCGGGTTGGAAGATTGTTCAAAGGCGGCGCATTATTGTTTCCATGTTGAGCAGCATTAGGGTTTTGTTGCATGGCCAAAGACGGCGCATTAGGGTTTGTGGTGTTTGTTTCAAAATCTGGTTGGGAATTCGAAATTTGGTTATAAGTAGCGTGAATGGGAGCGACGGGAATGTTGAAGAAGTCGGCCGGAAAGGCCATTGACGGCGGGGAGGCCCCTAGGGCAGAAACCCTAGACGCAAGAAGGAGAGAACGCTTCTAGAGAGAGAAAGCTAGAGCAAACCTTTTATCTAAAATCTCCCCTTCAGCAGATTGATCCCACCTTGGTAGGTTTTCCTGGACTCCCTATTAATCTCATCAATAAGTCCTTCCTTTTTTCTATGGCTAAAACAATTGGTACCCCTCTTTCCCTTGATAAAGCCACGGCTGAGTTATCTAGGCCGAGTATTGCAAAAGTATTAATCCAAATTGATGTTCTCAAGAAGCTGCCATGTGAAGTTTTTATTGAGTGTGGTGATGCATGGCCTAGTTTTTATCAAAAAGTTGAATATGACAATGTTCCTAGATATTGTAAGCTTTGCTTGATGTTTGGCCACGAGATTAATCAATGCAAAAGAGATAATCCTAACTTGAATAAGACAAAGGAGCTAAAGGCGGTGCAGAATGCTGATAGTGAAAAGGCTGTTATCCCTCCAAATGATGGTTCGCGAAAGGAGGGAAAGCTGGAAAAAAGATGGTAATGGTTCTACTGATAAGGCGATTGTTGCTGGTGGAACTCTAAAAAATAATGACAAAGGCAAGAATATACAAGATAATGGTATTGATGTTGATGGTCCTACTAAAAATGATCCTTCTAAGGTTTATGTTCCGAAGGTGGCAAGAAGGGGTCTGGTGCTTCCGGAGGCGGTTAACAAGGCGCTCCAAAATGTTTGCTCAGAAGTAGGTCAAGGGTCTGCTGGATCTACGGAAATTCCTATGGCAGCTGAAGGTGATGTGCAAAATGATACTTTGAAGGCGGTGTCCTCTTCTAATGATAATGACAAGGTGATACCAAATGATATTTTAAATAATATTGATTTGCATAAGGAGCAGCAAGGTAGAAGGGTTGATTCTGTGGCTGCTCATGTCCCTAAGACCGTGGCTAGGGATGGTGAGGAGGTTTGCAAGGATGATGTTGGTGATGTCATTGCTCCAACGAATGATATGGAGGCTATAATGCGCAACATTGCTCGCTATAGGGAGACCCATCCTCCATCTATTTTTGTGGCCGATGAATCTAATACTCCAGAAATGATTTCGTCTTCAAGGGCTCCTTATTCTTTTGTTACTGATATGGCAGGTTATACTCCTTTTACTCCGTCACACAAAAAGAATACAAATGCAGATGGATTCACAATGGTCTCATCTAGAAAATGGAGAGGCAGGTCGGCCTCACCTCCCGAAAATTTTGTTTGATGGGTTTTTGGTTTCTTTGGTTTCTCGCTTCGGTGCACGGCCGTGTCATCCTTAATGCTCGGCCGTGCATATGCAAGCCCAGGTTTTGTCATTTTCCCCTTGGTAGTTTAGGGCTTTGTCTCCCCCCTCCTCTTGTTTTGGGGCGGTCCAGATGGTCTTGCACCCCTCCCCTTAGCTTCCTTAATTTTATTGTTGGCTTTAAGCCCCACATTTTAGCTTATTTTCCTTTTCCGGTGGTTAGGTTTATGTCCCCCACCGTGCTTTGTAATTTTTATTTTATTAATAAATTCTAGGGAGCTACGTCTCCTTTCGAAAAAAAAAAAAAGCAAATCTTTCCTATCGTCTTAAAATTGAAGAGGAATTCTGGATGCAAAAAGCTAACTTAGCTGACATGGAAGTCACCTGGAATTTCATCTATGCCAGACATTGTGTTGGGAGAGTCTTGAGGCTGATGTAGCTTCGGAAAACTGACATAAAAGTTTTTTTTTTTTCTACGAAAGGAGACGTAGCTCCCTAGATTTTATAAATAAAATAAAAGAACAAAGCACGGTGGGGGACATAAAAACCTAACCACCGGAAATAGAAAGAAAAATACAAGGTGTGGCTTAAAGCCTACAATAAAAACAAGAAAGCTAAGGGGAGGGGTGCAAGTCCAAATGGACCGCCCCAAAACAAAAGGGAGGGGGAAACTAAGCCCTAAACTATCAAAGGGAAAAGGGGAGAACCAAAACCCATCAATCAGAATTATTAGGAGGAGAAGCCGACCTTCCACGCCATTTTCTAGGAGCGACCATTGTGAATCCATCATCATTTTTATTCTTTTTGTGAGAAGGAATAAATGGAGTATAACCGGCCATATCTGTGACAAAAGAATAAGGGGCCCTAACGGACATAAAAGTGCAGAACTTGTGTCAAGATCAAATCTAGCCCTAACGGATCGGAAAAAGGCTTAAAGATTTTAGGCTCAGCACAGTAAACTGAAGCTTTGTCCCGTGTGGAACAGGTAGTCTCGCGCGAGACAATCACACTGGAAGTCAATTTTTATTTGTCCTAAATTTTGGCCAGAACGGATAATCCGTTTTGAGGGGTTTCTAAGATCTTTATTCAAACCTAATGACTTAATAATCAATCTTTTTTTTTTGGCGAAAGAAGGACGGTACCTCCCTAGATTTTATTAATAAATGAAAAAAGGTGCAAACATGGTGGGGGACATGACAACCTCAACCACCAGGAAAATGAAATCTAAGGGGAAGGCCATACACACGTCGTATGGTCCTTTACAATAGAGGGAGGGGGGCCTACAAAAAACCGAATACAATATATATAAAAATCTGGCCATAAAGCTAATTGAACCTAGCATAGGGAGTCCTAGCTTTATCCAAGGCAAAACAGCCTTTACAAAGCCTAGGAATGTCACTAAGAGAAGTAAAAATAAAATTTCTAGCTTATTTTTTTTTTTTTTGGCGAAAGGAGACGATACTCCCTAGATTTTATTAATTAAAAAGAAAATTACAAAACAAGGTGGGGGACATGACAACCTCAACCACCTGGAAAAGCAACGGGGGGAGTCCTTACACAAGTTGTAAGGTACTCTATAAAAAGGGGAGGGGAAACAACCTATCAACGAAAACAGGAAAATTACAAAAATAAGCATCAAAAACTAAAATCTAACATAGGGGATAGCACCCCTATCAAGGATATAAGCTCCTTTGCAACTGTGAGGGAGATCACTAAAAGAAAAATATTCTGAATTAGTTCTCGTGACCACAGTGACATTAGCCAATCCATCAGCAACCTGATTACCTTCACGCAGAATATGAGTCACTCTAACACCAATATGCGACATTAGCCTTTTAATATGAAGAACCTCGTGCCAAATACTCCAAGGAATATGAAAATCACGAATCAACACATTCAAAAGAATTTCAGAATCAATTTCAAGCCAAAGAGAAGAAATACCAAATTGAGACGCATAAAGGAGGCCGTCCAGAACCGCCTTAGCTTCAGCAACCATGTTGGTACTATAACCATAGAACTTGGAATAGGCAAATAGCAAATAACCATTCTTGTTTCTGAAAATACCACCTCCAGAACTGATACCCGGATTCCCTTTAGCAGCTCCATCAGTATTAAGCTTGAGCATTTTCGATCTAGGAGAATTCCAATGAACAAACCTTAAAACCCGAGGCTTAGGAACAGCCTTAGGAAGGTGAAAGCAATGAAAAATCTGACTTTCCAAGTCGGAGGAAGGGAAAGAAAGGCTGTAAGCCTTAATGATAGAACCAATCTGCACAATAACCTCCCGGATAATCCTTGAAGAAGACATATGAAGATCCTCAAATCTAGCTTTGTTTCGACCCTTCCATAACTCCCAAAGAATGAAACAAGGGAGAATACGAGAAAGCCAAAGAATCCCCTTATTTTTCCCAAGGGCCGAATTGAAATACCAGCTACCAAGGATTCTTTTAACATTGTTGTAAGATATGTGAACACCAAACAGCCTAGAAAACCAATCCCAAGTCTCAAAAGCCACTTGACTTTGAACAAAAAGATGAATAGAATCCTCTAAAGAATGCTGCGAACAACAAACACAGGAGGACACAAGAGATATGCCCCTAGATTGAATAGCCACATCGGTAGGAAGGCCATTATGTAACAATCGCCAAAGGAAAATGGAAATTTTCAACAGAAGATATTTGTTCCAGCAATATTCAAAAAACAAATTCCAATCATTAGCCACTCTACACACTTGTCAAGCCGAAGAAAGATAGAACTGACCTTTAAGCGAGGGAATCCAATAAATACAGTCAGGCGTATCCGAGAGAGAAATATTCTGACGTTGAATTGAGATAAGAACATCAGGCCCAAACGTATCACAAATATGATTAACTCTCGGCTGACCCTCATGAAACAAAGAGGAGACTTCAATATGATTACCAGGAAGATGCAGGTGAGGACCTTCCAACCACCTTTCATGAATTGAAACATCCCCCCTACCAATCCGCCAAGCAATGTGATTTTCAACAATATCTTTAGCTTGAATCATGCGGCTCCAAATATGAGAAGCAAAAGTAGGCTTTCCCGCACCCATGGGATGAGAGCCAAAACAGTACTTATCAAGCATGAATTCAGACCATAGAGAATGGGAGCTTCTAAGACGCCACCAAAGTTTCATAGCAAAAGCCATAGAAATATCTTCAAAACGACGAAGGCCCAAGCCACCTTCATTACAAGGCCTGAACATCAAATCCTTTCTCACCCAATGACATTTGGATTGGCCCTCTTCATTACTCCAGAAGAAGTTTGTAACCAGACGGTACATAGCTTGGAAAACCCCCTTGGGAGGATCCACCAACGAAATATAACAAAGAGGAATAGCTTGCAAACAGGATTGAATAAGAGTGAGCTTAGCGCCAAAGGAGAGGATCTTGCCTTGCCAGGAAGCAAGCTTATCAGTCATCTTTTGAAAAACATTGTCAAAAAGAGCAATTTTTTTTCTCCCAACATAAAGAGGACAGCCAAGATAGCTAATAGGGAGATATTTCTTTTCGAAAGAGGTAGCATTCTCAATAATAGAATCTCTAATCTCATCATTTTTTCCAGTAATGAAACAAGATTTCCTAGCATTCACAAGCTGTCCCGAGAATTCTTGATACCAGTTAAGACATCTCATATGGGCCTCTAGAGAGAGTCTTTAGAGCCATTGCAGAAAATAAGAATATCATCTGCATAAGAAAGATGAGATATCATAGGGGTATGAATGTGAGCCTTATATCGATATTGAGGATAATCAGAGTGAAGCCGGTTGAGACCCCGACTCAAAACTTCGGCAGCAATAATGAAAAGAGTGGGAGATATAGGGTCTCCTTGACGAAGGCCACGAGAAGAGTGGAAAAAACCAGAACTTTCCCCATTAACTAGAACCGAGAACCAACAAGAAGATATACTTTAAAAGATCAGATCATTCCACGTTTCAGAAAAGCCAAACCTTCTCATAACTTTAATCACCGCAAACCAAGATATACGATCATAAGCTTTAGCCATATCTAACTTAAGCCCAATATTAGAACCCCTCACCTTTTTCCGAATAGAATGCATAAGCTCTTGAGCTAGCAGATCAGATTTATGTTGAAAGAATAGTTCTTAAAATATAACCTTCGCTAACTCTCTCTCTAGAATTTTCTCTCTAGGGTTTTCTTCTTTCCGGTTGCCGTCTCTAGGGTTTCCCTAGGGGCGCCGCCATGGCTTTTCCGGCGTCCTTCTTTGATGTTCCAGTTGCTCCAATTCCTCAACGCCATTCAAGTTGCCAAAACCTTTAAAAACCCAGCAATATCGTTACAAAACCCAGTGAGGCGGCGGCAAACCCTAATCTTAATCAGCAACATCCAATATCTTTCACTAACCCTAATCCTCAGCCTGGAATAACGCAGCCTGTTATATCGCAACAACCCAAATCCTTTGCGGCCTTATTATCAGATACTCAGCAATCTAATGCTCTCCCCATTGCCCCGCTATCAACCCATAAAGGAACTCCTGCTATTAAACTGTCGAGAGAAGCTATTGATCTTTTTGCTAAGCCATTTAAATGGACACTCGTTGGTAAGTTCTCACACGGTAGACCCTCTATGGAAGATACTAGAATTGCTTTTGCTAAGTTTAATCTTAAAGGGGTGTACAAACTGGGTCATTTAGACTCAAAGCATATCCTGATACAACTCTCTACGGAGGCAGATTACCAGCGTCTTTGGATGAAGGAGGTTTGGTATGTTTTTAAATTCCCCATGCGTACGTTGGCTTGGTCTCCGGCATGGAGGCCGGAGCAGGAATCATCTATTGTTCCTGTTTGGGTTGGATTGCCCGGACTTCCGGTTCACCTATTCAATAAATCATTCTTGTTCTCTCTCGCGCAAGCTATTGGCATCCCATTATCGCTCGACAAAGCTACCTTGGAGCTTTCTCGACCCAGTATTGCTAAGATTTTGATCCAAGTTGATGTTCTTAAAAAGTTACCTACGGAAGTGTTCATTGATTGTGGTGATGTCCTTCCAAGTTTCTATCAAAAAATTGAGTATGATAACATTCCGAGATATTGCAAGCATTGCTTCACACTGGGTCATGATATTTCTCAGTGTAAGAGAGCGAATCCTCAAATTAGAAGTAATAAAGACAAGGAAATGGTTGGAAAAAAAGTGGCTACTGATGTTGGTAATATGGAGGATTTAGTGACCCAAAACCATCAGGTTGGTGTCTCCTCCAATACTAATGAAAAGATTCAAGAACCAGTCTTGAATATTAATGCTGTCAATCAGCAAAACCCTATACAGAAGAAGGTTTTTGTGGTAAAGCGTGGTCAACCCCTACCAGAGGCTGTGGAAAAAAATTTAAAAAAGGCGTGTGAAAAGGTTGGTCATGACAACAACATTGACAATGAGGACAATGATTTGTGCACTACTGAGCTGGAGAATGCCTCTGCGGCTGAAGATAAAATTCTGCAGAATGTTGCTAATATATACCATGAAAAAGTGGTAAATGGTGATATGGTGGATCTTGAACTGGAGTTGTCCCCGATTGGTGATCCTGTCAGCAACCTAAATCTTTCTCCTAGGGCAACACCGCCTCCGTTATCTTTTATTACAGCCATGGCTGGCTCTACACCTTTCGTATCTCATCAACAACATCAAGTAGATTCTGAGGGCTTCACCAAAGTCTCATATCGGAAAAACAGGAGCAAATCCGCCTCTCCTCAATCTTAAGTATGGTTAGCCTTCCATTTATTTATTTTTATAGTTTCTCAATGGTTGCAATAATTAGTTGGAATCTTCGTGGCATTGGAAACAAGGCCACTGTGAGGAGAATTAAAAAGCTTCTTTTTATGCATAATGCTTCGGCTGTGGCTATTTATGAGCCGAAAATTCATAAGTCTAAATTAGATTGCTTGGTTCGCAAGTTAAACTGCTCTGGGGGTGTTTCTAATGATAGTGGAAGGATTTGGTTTATTTGGAAGCATGGTTTCTCTTGTGAAGTTGTCCAAGATAGCATTCAAGCCCTTTCAATTCAAGTGAAGCATAGTCTATGGCCTAATCCTATTCTTTTGTCATGTGTTCATGCTAGTTGTAATAAATTTGATAGAAGAATCCTTTGGGATGATTTAATTGGTCTAAGTGATACTAATCTTGCTTGGTTGGTTTGTGGAGATTTTAATGTAGTTCTTGATCATGAGGAGAAGCTTGGGGGCCGCCCTATTCCTTCTCGGAAAATTGCTGAATTTTCTGATACTATTCAAGTATCTTCTCTTATTGATGCTGGATATGAGGGTTCCAAGTTTACGTGGTGGAACATGCAGCTTGGGAGGAAATCTATCCGTCAACGTCTTGACAGGGTGTTCTATAATGAGAAGTGGCTTAACTCCTTTGATAATACTTCTGTAAAGCATCTTAATAAAACTTGCTCGGATCATTCCCCATTGGTGATCAACATTAGAGTGGAAGCTGAAGTGCATAAAGGTTCGTTTCTTTCATCAACGCTTGGATAAAACGTCCAACCTTTTTTGACACAGTTAAAAAGTCTTGGGCTGCTTGGATTGATGGGCGCCCCATGGTTCGATTTGGTAAGAAGCTGGCTCGGCTTAGACGGGAGTTATCAACTTGGAACAAATCTACGTTTGGGCGGATTGATCAGCAAGTGGCTATTGCTGAAGATGAAGTCCTTCTCAAAGAGCAGGTTCTTAAAATATGCTTTAGCTACGGAAGATGATTTTTGGCGTCAAAAAGCGAATATAAAGTGGATCAAAGAGGGAGACAGAAACACTAAATTTTTTCAGTCCTACGTGAAAAAAAAAGAGGCAACGGTTATTCTTACATAAAATTCGAAATCGTGAAGGTGTACTGTTCACGAATAAGGAGGACATTCGAAATGAGGCTGTGGATTTCTATCAGAATCAGTTGATGACGGATAGGGGGGTGTCTAATGTGCATGATGACCTCTTGAATCTTATTCCATCTATAATTTCTGAAGAAGAAAATGACATTCTTAAAGTTGTTCCGAGTATGGAAGAAGTGTTTGAGATTATAAAATGCATGAATGGTCAAGGTGCTGCTGGCCCTGATGGATTTACTGGTGTTTTCTATGTTGCCTGCTGGGAGATTATAAAGGAAGACCTTTATCGTGCTATAAGGGAGTTCTTTGCTGGCTTTGAGTTGCCTAGATCTTGGACTAGCACCCTCATTGTTACCCTTCCAAAAATTGACAATCCGATATCCTTCTCGGATTTGCGTCCTATTAGTCTCTGTAATTTTTCAAATAAGATTATCACAAAAATCTTCACAGAGCGATTAGGGCAGATTCTGCCTCGCATTATCTCTCCTAATCAAAGTGGGTTTGTTCAAGGGCGGGTAATTCATGATAACATCCTGTTAGCGCAAGAAATGATGACGTCAGTTAAAAAGAAAGTTCGGGGATCGAATATTGCTATCAAGCTAGACATGGCCAAGGCTTATGATAGGCTTTCCTGGGTTGCTCTTATCAAGGTATTGAAAAAGTTTGGTTTTGCTATAGAATGGGTGGACATGATTTATAGGTGTATCTCTAATTATTGGTTTTCTGTTCTCGTGAATGGAGAAAGCTGTGGTTTCTTTCACTCATCTAGGGGTCTTCGCCAGGGAGACCCTCTTTCGCCTAGTCTTTTTATCATTGCCGCTGAGATTCTAAGCAGAGGGCTGAATTATCTTCATCTTCACAACTCTAATATCAGATTCCGCGCCCACATCCACACTCCGGTGGTCTCCCATTTATCTTATGCGGATGATATCATTATTTTTGTAATGGGGCGAAAGACTCTCTTAGGATGCATATGAAGTGTTTGGAAAAATATCAAGATTTCTCGGGTCAGCTTGTTAGCATTGGTAAATCTTGTTTCGTCACAGGGAGAAATGATGCTTCGCGAGATGTTGCTATATCTGAAGTCACGGGCTTTGTTAAAAAAACCCTTCCAATTATCTATTTGGGATGTCCTTTATATGTGGGGCGAAAGACTCAAGCTTTATTTAATCCTCTAATCCAGAAGATGGAGAAGAGACTTGAATCTTGGCAAGGAAAGCTTCTCTCTCACGGTGCTAAGGTAACCCTTATCAAATCTTGTCTCCAAGCAATTCCTATATATTACATTTCTGTTGTTGAGCCACCAAAAAATGTGATTACAACCATGCAACATTTAATAATGAATTTCTTTTGGAGTGGTTCGGATGGCTCGCGAAAATGTCATTGGATTGGGTGGAAAAGGATCAGCCGGCCGCTGGATGAGGGGGGGCTTGGTATTAGGAAGTTTGAGGATTTAGGCACTGCCTTTGCTATGAAATTATGGTGGAGATTGCGTGGTTCTTCATCTCTTTGGACTGATTTTATGTTGGCAAAATATTGTTATGAGATTCATCCTATGGACGCTGTGGTCACGAGCTTTGCTTCTCACATATGGAAACGCATGATAAGGGTGAAATATTTTATGGAACAGCGAATTGCGTGGAGGCTTGGTAACGGGCAAATCTCCATCCATGAAAATTGGTTCGAAGGGGTTAAGCCTATTCTTCCGCACCAGCACATTGAGGTCTCTAATTTATTCGAAAACAGCCTGCCTCGGGTTGAATATATCCGCACTACCTATGGAGACCCTCTTTTAAATTTGATTAAGGCTCAAAATATAACGCTTAATGGGAAGGACGATATTCTCATTTGGAAGCCTTCCACTTCGGGCATGTTTACTATCTCCTCTGCTTGGCGGGAATGTCGTCAATCTCAGTTCTCGAGACCTGTTTTTTCTTTGCTTTGGCATAAGCATATTCCCCCCAAATACTCTATTCTGTTATGGCGAATTCTTCACAAAGGTCTTCCCACAGATGAGGCTTTACAGAAGCGTGGTATTCAGACTGTTTCGAGGTGTGGCACGCCATTATCCTTCAACGGACTCTATGGAACATCTATTTGTGAATGGTGACATTGCTAAGGATACTTGGAGGTATTTCAGCCAAGTTTGTGGTGTTGTTATTAATTTGGGCTCCTTCCAGGCGGTTCTATCCTCTTGGTGGTTTAATCGTCCCAAGAACATTTCCCAACTTAACAAATGGATTTCTCTCATTCTTCCGGGGGTCATTGTTTGGTCTATTTGGTATCATAGAAATAAATGGATTTTTGAAGATATTCGGATGCAAGGAGTGGACATCATAGCCTCTGTTATTCAGCAGATTTCAAATATCGCTGCTGCGTTCAACCCTCCTTTTAAGCCCTCAATGTTTGACAGTTCCGTGCTGCAAGTCTTTAAAATTTCAGTGGCTGCTCCGACTCCTCGTGTGGCTAAAATTGTTAAGTGGATCAAGCCAAGGCAAGGGTTCTATAAGATCAACACTGATGGTGCTTCTAGGGGTAATCCTGGCGTTGCTGCTGGTGGAGGAGTCATTAGAAATGCTAAGGGAGAGTTTGTTTTTGCGTTCGGGAATTATTATGGTCATCGTTCTAATATGTGGTCGGAGGCTAAAGCCGCTCTCGATGGATTAACTTTTGCTCATACTCTTGGTATTAATCTTGTTTGGTTGGAGATCGATTCTGAGGTCCTCTTGAAAATAATCACCAAAGTCTATCACATTCCTTGGGAGGTATTCTATATTATCCAACAGATTTTCATTATCATGGAGCATATGAATATTCATGTGAGTCATAAATTTCGTGAAGGTAACAAGGTTGCTGACTCCTTGGCGAACATCGCTGTGGAATCTATGGTAGATCAGATTTGGGTCTCGTCTTCTCAACTCCCTCCTTTGTGCCGTGGTTCTCTTCTTATGGATAGAGCGGGCTTCCCTTCTTTTCGATATAAGTGATTTTATGGTTGGGTTTTTTGTGAGTTTATGGGGTGTTTTGGTTGTGTTGCGGCTTTACTGCTCGGTGCCTTTAGTTTGCATGGTGTTGTTGGTTGTAGTGTCCAATTCCTTGCTGCTGGTGGCTGCGCAATTCCTGATGTGCCAAGGCCTGTTTTGGCATCCACTGATGTGTTGGGCGGTCGCCCAAGTGCTTCGGCTGGGCTTGTGCGGCCGCCCTTCTTCTTCTTGCGTGACTCCCCTTGTCGCGTGGGCTTGGGCTGTTGTCTGGTGGCCTTGTCTTTTGGGCCTTCGTCCCCTAATTTTTGCCCGTATATTTACTTTATTTATTTATGTCGATTTTAATTTTGATAGGTTGTTCCCCCCCCCCTTTTTGTAGAGTACCTTACAGCTTGTGTAAGGACTCCCCCCGTTGCTTTTCCAGGTGGTTGAGGTTGTCATGTCCCCCACCTTGTTTTGTAATTTTCTTTTTAATTAATAAAATCTAGGGAGTATCGTCTCCTTTCGCCAAAAAAAAAAATCTTGAGCTAGCACGACATTTTCATGAATCAACCGCCCTTTTACAAACCCACTCTGCTGAGGCGAAATAATTCTTGGGAGAATAGGAGCTAGACGGGAATTAAGCAGCTTCGTAATAATTTTATTCGTGAAATTGCATAAGCTGATGGGTCTCATCTCCGCAAAAGAAGTAGGGCGCCGACTTTGGGGATGAGGACAATAAGAGTCAAAGTCCAAATTTCTCGGCATTGGGAAACCCGCAAAATTCCTTGATCGCTCTATGTAAGTCCTCTTTGATAATGTCCCAACAACCCTTGTAAAAAGCACCATTAAAACCATCGGGGCCAGCAGCACTTTGGCCATTCATAGACCAAATAATCTCTTTAATATCATCTAAAGAAGGAACAACCGTAAGCATCTCATTATCATCATCATTGATCAGCCTAGGAATTACCTCTAGAATGTCATCTTTAGGATTGTTAAGGGAAGATTGAAGTTGATCCGAAAAGAAAGCAACAACCGCGTCCTGAATCTCTTCTTTCTCATGGACCCAAGTTCTGCACTTTTTAAAAGGAAGTGATTCTCCCAACATAAAGAGGACAGCCAAGATAGCTTCATTTGCAGCAACATTGACTTGAAGGATTTTTATTTTTAAAGGGACCACGCTTTTTTTTTGAAGGGACAATTTTTAAAGGGTCATTCTGAAGGGACTTTTCTGAAAGGACTTTTCCGAATCCTTCTTTATGGTCAATTTTACATTAGCTTTATTTTGGTCAAAGACATAGAAAGATCACCGAGAAAAAACCGACCGGTCATGGAGTGTTCTTAAAGAATTATAATCATGAGTGCACGTGTGTGAGAGTCAATTCTAGGCGATAGAGTAAAATAGATAATTTTTATTTTGAAAACAAAGGAAAACACAAGCAATGGCCGCACCAAGTGGTTGCCTACGTTTCTCCCAATTTAGGAAGACTCAGGCCGTCATAGTTCCACATAAAGAAGAGAGAGAACAAATAAATTAATTTAAATTTACAACTCCCGAATCCTCCATGGACCGGTCTTTAAATCAAAAAACCAATCTCACGCAATTTAAATAAGAATCATTACTTAAATAAAATAAACCACAATTTCGAGTCCTACATCTTAAGGGAGGCCTTGAGATGAAAGAACTCTGCAAATACTGTAATCTGGGATCCCCCTTGCATGTTCGAATCTTATCTTGGGTCTCAAAATGAACAAGAAAAACCAGAAAACAGAACGGGTTACAGAGGCTTTGTCTCGTGCGAGACAAAGGGTTGTCTCGTGTGGGACTAGCCTGAAATTGAATAGGAAATCGATTTGTTTTTTTGAAAAATCCCCCCTAATTGACGCAAGTCTAAGCCACTTTAATTTTAAATACACTCCCCAGCGGAGTCGCCAAACTGTAGCGATGCGGAAAATTCTCCTCTTTCTATTTATTTGTTTGAGTCGCCACCTATATTATTATGAGGAAATATAGAAAAACCATTTTAAAGAGATTTGGGTTCGGGACTTAAGTGATGGATTTGGAAGGTTAGTGAGCACCGCATCCACCCAATCCGAAGATCGGTCTTGCTTAAGGGGGTTTTCAATTAGTTCTTTTTAAAAGAAATGAAGAAAAACATCCATTTAATTAGATTAAATGGAATATGGGATCGATTGCTTCGAGACCATCTCCATGATTTGAAGAGGCTCTAGGCCGATCCCAGATTCAATATGCTTATACCACTCTAACAATCAATTAGAATAAATAAAGAAAAAAGGAAGATTACCTTTAGGTCGAGAAATGATTTGGACAGAGTTTTGCCTTGATTCTAGGCTTGAATCTTGATATTCGTCGATCAACAAGGTTGATGGACGAATTTTGGTGCAATTTTAGAGTGATTTGCAGGAGTCTTTCAAGGAGAGAAACCAGCAAATTGTGTTTTTTTTGTTCTTTTTCCGTCCTCCCAAATACTGAAAGTAATCTAGTATTTATAGGGGTTGGTTTACTTGGTCACTAAGATTAAGAGACTCAAAAGATTTAGGATATCTCTCAAAGAATGTTCTGGAACTCTACATAGTAGAGACCCGGATTGGATAAGAGCTTATCAAGAAAAGAGGTCGAAATCGACAAGGGAAGTGATTCTCCCCTCCTGTAGAGGAGTAGTCTCGCGCGAAAAAAAAAGAGTAGTCTCGCGCGAGACATGCCATGTCCCGCGCGGGACAAGGCTTCACAAAGGACATATTTGTCATCCCCTTGTTATCTCGTATGCAGTTTAGTCCAACCTAAAGCGCGTTAGTCAAAACTTAACGAAACATAACGAAGTGGTGAATTTCTACTCTAAAATCGAAGGCAAGACTTAGAGTGGTATAACTCTGCTACGATAGGTTCAGAATGGGGTGTCTACAATTGGGAAGGTAGTCGTACCTCCACCTAAAAAGGTTCGTACCTTTTTAATATAAGAAGAACACGTTTAAGATAGAAGTGAAGAAGAGGAGATGGAACCTCGCCGTAGCAAAAGAGCTAGAGTAGAAATATCCTATGGCCCAAATTTTCTAACCTACATTATCAGAAAGTGAGCCACAAAGTTATAAAGAAGCCATGAGTTATTCAGAAGGACCTTTATGGAAAGAGGCCATTAAAAGTAAAATTGATTCCATTTTGCAAAATCACACTTGGGAACTAGTCAAGTGGCCATTAAAAGTAAAATTGATTCCATGTTGCGATTCAATCTAGGGGCATTTCTCTTGTGTCGTCTTGTGTTTGCTGTTCGCATCATTCTTTAGAGGATTCTAATCATCTTTTTGTTCATAGTCAAGTGGCTTTTGAGACTTGGGATTGGTTCTCTAGGTTGTTTGGTATTCATATCTCCTTCTATAGCGTTAAGAGTATCCTTGCTAGCTGGTGGTTTAATTCCGCCCTTGGGAAGAATAAGGGTATTTCTTGGTTTTCTCGCATTCTTCCCTGTTTCATTTTTTGGGAGTTATGGAAGGGCCGGAACAAAGCTAGGTTTGAGGATATTAATATGTCTTCTTCTAGGATTATCCGTGAGATTTTTGTGCAGATTGGTTCTATCATTAAGGCTTATAGCCTCTCTTTCCTTTCCTCTGAATTGGAAAATCAGATTTTTCACTGCTTTCACCTTCCTAGAGCTGTTCCTAAACCTAGGGCTTTCAAGTTTGTTTATTGGAACTCTCCTACCTCGGAATTACTCAAGCTTAACACTGATGGCGCTGCTAAAGGAAATCCAGGTATTAGTTCTGGAGGTGGTATTTTCAGAAACAAAAATGGTAATTTATTATTTGCTTTTTCCAAGTTTTATGGTCATTGTACTAATATGGTTGCTGAAGCTAAGGCAGTTCTGGATGGCCTCACTTACGCGTCTCAATTGGGTATTACTTCTCTTTGGCTTGAAATTGATTCTGAAATTCTTTTAAATGTGCTAATCCGTGACTTTCATATTCCTTGGAGTATTTGGTACGAGGTTCTTCATATAAAAAGGCTTATATCGCTTATTGGTATTAGAGTGACTCACATTCTGCTGTCACAAGATCTAATTCTGAGTATTTCTCTTTTTTTTTTTTTTTTTTTTTTTTTTTTTGCGAAAGGAGACGGTACTCCCTAGATTTTATTAAAAGCGAAAAATAAGATTACAAACATGGTGGGGGACATGACAACCTCAACCACCAGAAAAAAACAGGGGGGAGTTCTTACACAACCAGTAAGATCCTCTACAATAAATGGGAGGGAGTGAAAAAATAAAAATACATCAATAATAAAAGACAAAAAAAAGCAAGAAGAACTAGGGCGGCCGCACAAGACGGCCGTGGCTCTTGTGCGACCGCACAAGACAAAAACAAGCAAGAATAATGCATCAAGAAGAACATACAGCAGAAATGCCACCAATAGAGGGAGGGGGTTCTACCTAACAAAGCAATCAATCTAAATAAAAACCTGGCCATAAGACTATGTAGACCGAAGATGAGGAATTCGTTCCTTGTCCAAAGCAAAGATCCCTTTACATTGACGGGTCACCGCTGCAAAGGGGCTTATATTTTAGATAGGTCTACTATCCCTTATATTAGATCTTAGTTTTATTTTTAATGTTCTCTTCTGTATTTTTCCTGTTTTTGTTGTTAGGTTGTTCCCCCTCCCCTTATTGTAGAGTACATTACGGCTTGTGTAAGGACTCCCCCCGTTGCTTTTCCAGGTGGTTAAGGTTGTCATGTCCCCCACCTTGTTTTGTAATTTTATTTTTAATTAATAAAATCTAGGGAGTACCGTCTCCTTTTGCCAAAAAAAAAAAAAAAAAAAAAAAAAAAAGATCTTCCTCCGGGAAGTAAACCACTAGAAGAATATAGGTGGATTTTCAAAAGTAAAAGGAAGTCGGATGGGACAATTGATAAGTATAAGGCTAGACTTGTAATTAAAGCTTACAGACAAAAGGAAGGGATAGATTACTTTGACACATATTCTCCTGTTACGAGAATAACGTCTATTAGGATTGTATTTGCAATTGCCGTATTGCGAAATCTTGAAGTACATCAAATGGATGTAAAAACTACCTTTCTAAGTGGAGATTTAGAAGAAGAGATTTACATGGATCAACCAGAGGGATTTTCTGCTCCAGGGCAAGAAAACAAAGTGTTCAAGTTAGTGAAGTCATTGTATAGCCTCAAACAAGCACCAAAACAATGGAATCAAAAGTTTGATCAAGCCATGAAGGTAAAGTTCAGAATAATATGGCTGATGCAAATAATGACAATTCGAATCCTATTATTTTGGAAAAAAACAAAGATGTTTTTGAGGAAACTACTACTAACGTTGGCAATGAAGGTAATAGCAAAATTGATAAGAACACGGGGCTGGTCAAAAAAACTCAAATATATGTTGCAAAGCACAAGTTTACTGAAGGTGTTAAGGGAAATTCTGCTCAACATCAAGACAATGGTGGTACTCAAAAAGAGAATGCCTCGCTTGCTCAACGTCAATCTACAACTATTGCTGGAAATGGAAATGCGCATGGTAAGAATGCAAGTATTGGCCAGACCTCGAAGTCCAATCAACATGGTGATCCGATTGCTCAGCGTCAATCTACAACTATGGCTGGAAATGGAAATGCGCATGGTACTAATAAAATTCAGAATAATGGTAAGCAAAAAGAGATTGTATCGGGCAATACTGTTAATGCTCACGTGAAAGCTGGTGGCCATGGTACGTCTTCTAATTTTTCTATGAATGTTGTTGGTTCATCTTCTATGGTTCATAAACCCCCATCTCCCCTTGGATCAAAATTATTTGGTTCTAACCTTGCTACTCATGGTTTTATCTTTCTTCCTAAGCGGGGAGCCCCTTTTGTTTCCCCTAATTCGTTAAAAACTGCTATTAATATGGAAAAATCTGCTCCTAACATTAATCTTGGTGTTAATCATATTATTGTTGAAGATGGGTCGATCGAGCTTGAAGAAGAGCTTGAACATAATGATAATGATTTCATTGATTTAGAAGATGGTAAGTGTGATTCTGACTCTGAATTGGAGGTGATAGATAATACTATTCGTAAATGGCCTGGGGAGGAGTTAATTGATAATCTTCAGTTATCTCCTCGTGGCCCTCGTGTTACTTCTCAGTTTGATATTCAAGAGGTCTTCAATGAGGGTAGGGATCCTTTATTTGATGGGAATGTCCCAAACTTTGGGAAATCCAATGATTCTTTGGCTTAAAAGCCATCTCTCTTTCTTTTATATTAAAATTGTTTTAATGGTTGGGGTTCTAAGTTGGAATATCCGGGGTATTGGTAATGCCACCTCGGTTTGTCGAGTTAAGAGATTATTAAGGATTCATTATGTTTTTATATGTGGTATTTATGAACCTAAAGTGGATCCCATGTTGCTTCCTTCTTATGCTCGTAAAATTCGTTGTCTTGGAGGTGTTGTTAATGATAAGGGGAATATCTGAGTTGTGTGGAGGCATGGCATCACTTGTGATGTCATCTTTCATGATGATCAAGTTATCACTTTCCGAGTGTCTCATTCTCTTTGGCCTAATCCCGTCCTTATGTCCTTTGTTCATGCTAGTTGTAGCATGTACACTAGAAGGGCTTTATGGGATTATATTATTGATGTGAGCAATATTGATGATCCCTGGTTAATTGTGGGGGACTTTAATTCTGTTGTTGATCAATCTGAGAAGCTTGGGGGTAGGCCTGTGGTGGATTCTAGGGTCTCTGAGTTTGTTGATATGATTCAGGTTTCTAATCTTATTGATGGTGGGTATAGGGGTCATATCTTCACCTGGTGGAATAAGAGATCGAAGCGTGCCACTATTCTTCAAAGGCTTGATCGTGCCCTGTATAATGATAAATGGTTGCGCTGTTTTGCCCAAACTTCTATTGACCATCTTAATAGGACTTGTTCTGATCATGCTCCGTTGGCTATTAATATTCGTTTAGTTGATGAAGTTCGTAAGGGTGTTTTCAAATTTCTCAATGTTTGGACTCGTCATAACTCTTTCATTCCTTTGGTTCGTTCTTCGTGGGATGGTAGAATATTTGGTAGGCCGTTGATCAAGTTTAGTAAGAAGATTACTCGTCTCAAACATGATATTCAACTTTGGAATCGTTCTACATTTGGGAGAGTTGATCAGCTTGTTTTTTTTTTTTTCAAATAAACCTTATTTGTCTTTCTGGGCAGACAGAATTATCATGAAGACAACTTTTCAACAAAAAAAAAAACATTAAAATATATCAATAGCAACAATATGACAATCATGAATTTCCTTCTTTCCAGAACCTAATCCTTGTACTTCATCTCAGACATCACAAACCCGGGCATATCAAACGACCCAGAAAACTTCTCAACATCTGCCTTGAGTTCTTCAAGATCCTTGTTATTCACCAAACCCTTGTTGAAGTCCTTCAAGAGCTTTCCGTGCTCCTTTTGGATTTTCAATGTTACTGTAACTGCACGGTGAAGGAACTCAGCAATTTCCTCAAAGTCCTTCTCGACCAAACCCCTTGATGTCATGGCTGGGGTACCGATTCGAACGCCTCCAGGAGCCAAGGCACTGCTGTCACCAAACACAGCATTCTTGTTCACGGTAATGTTGCAGAGGTCACAAAGCTTCTCAACTTTGTTGCCGGTCAATCCAAGAGGGCGAAGGTCCCATAGAACAAGGTGGTTCTCAGTGCCACCAGTGACAAGCTTGTAGCCCTTGCTCATCAAGTAGTTCCCAAGAGCAACAGCATTGGCCTTGACTTGCTTAGCATAGGCCTTGAAGCCAGGAGATGCAGCCTGTTTCAGGGCCACAGCTAGAGCACCAATTTGATGATTGTGAGGACCACCCTGAAGGGCTGGGAAAACTGCAAAGTTTATTTTGTCCTCAAAGTCATAAACAACATCTTCAGGCTGACCCTTCTTAGCTGGTTTTGGTCCCTTCCTATAAAAGATCATACCAGCCCTAGGGCCCCTCAAACTCTTGTGGGTTGTGGTAGTAACAATGTCACAGTACTCAAACAGATCTGCAGCTTCCTGAGCAGCAACAAGGCCACTAATGTGAGCCATATCACAAAGCAAGAGTGCCCCAACTTTGTCGGCAACAGTCCTTAGCTTCTTGTAATCCCAATCCCTAGGATAAGCACTCCAACCACAGATAATCAATTTAGGCCTAAAATCCAAAGCCTTCTCCTCCAACTTTTCGTAATCAATATACCCAGTTGTCGAATTCACCTTATAAGGCAAACTCTCAAAGTAAATCGACGTCGCCGATATCTTCTTCCCGCCGGAGGTGTAATACCCATGAGTCAAATGCCCACCGAAGGGCAAATCCAGACCCATAATCCTGTCATGTGGGTTGAGCAGGCCCGTGTAGGCTGCGAAATTGGCGGGACTGCCGGAGTATGGCTGGACATTGACACCCCACTGGGATGGGTCAAGGCGGTAGGCTTGAAGGGCACGGCTACAGCCAGGGGCGGATCCAGGGGGGCAGGTGGGGTCAATTGCCCCCACCGGCGGCGAAAAAAGCACTGAATTTTTTATTTTTATTTTTTTTTGCCCCCATCGGAGTTAGGGATTTGGCCGGAGTTTACGATTTTGCCGGAGAAGACGAGTAAGAAACGTTTTTTTTTTTTTTAAGTAATCAAAACGACATAGTTTTGATAAGTTTCTCACTTATTAAAACTACGTCGTTTTAGTTTTGATTAATAATAAAAAAAAAACGTTATTCCAGTAATTTAAAAAAAAAGAAACAGAGGTTAATACCTCTCTCTCTCGACAGACTGCTCCCTCCCAAAAACCCTAGCCAACGTTTGACGCCCCTGGCCGCGCCGCTCCCTCTCCGCCCCTGTCCGCCGCCGCTCCTCCTCCTCGACGCCGCCGCCGCCGCTCCTTCTCCTCCTTGCTGCTTCCGTCTCTCTCTCGGTAATTTCCTCTCTCTCTCTACAAATTTGAATGGAGTTTACAAATTTATATGTGTTTTGATTAATTTTAATTTCTTCACAAATTGATAAGTTTTCAATTGTATTTTTTGTTCGTTTAGGTTATTTCCCGTTCTGTTGAACTAATTTGAACATGATTTTGTGTATGAAATATTATGACATTTTTCCTTATTTATTTGTTTTTCATGGATCCGACCCATTTTTTACTTGTCCGACCCGAAAAATTTTTTCGGGGCCGATGCCCCCGAACCCCCGTGTAATCTTGCCCCCCCCTCCGGGAATTCCTGGATCTGCCCCTGGCTACGGTAGAGGTTTTCGATCTGGTCGATGTACTCATTGCCACCGTAGTAACGGTTGCCGGGCAAGCCCTCGGAGTATTTGTTGGTTAAAGGGCTGCCGAGGGCTTCGATGACGGCGAATGAGGTGAAGTTTTCTGAGGCTATGAGCTCGATGCCGCGGCACTGTCGGCGTTTCTCCTTCTCGATGAGATCGAAGATTTCTGGATCGACGGATTCCAGGGAGGTGTTTCCCCACTCATTGACCGGATCCATAACGGAGATTGAGAGTGAAAGAGGGAAGAAGGAAGAGGGAGAGAGAAATGGATTGGAGGTGGTGGCACTGATCAGCTTGTGAAGCATGCTGCAGATGAAGTTTATGTTAAAGAGCTTCTTTTTGAACAAGATTCTAGTGATGATAATAGGGCTGCCCTTCATCTTGCCCAAGCTAACCTCTCCTATCGGCTTAAGATTGAAGAGGAGTTCTGGATGCAAAAAGCTAACTTAGTTTGGGTCAAAGATGGAGATAATAATACTCGTTTCTTTCATGCTTACGTGAAAAAAAGGAGACAGAAATTATACATTCACAAAATTCGGGATAGTGATGGAAATTGGATTGTTGATCAGAATCTGATTCAGGAGGAGGCTGTTAGATTCTATTCCGATCAGCTTAATGAAAATCCTAATATTAATGTTGATCCCCCTGATGAGTTGCTGAATGTGATACCTCGTTTGATCTCCAATGAGGAAAATAGGATGCTTATTACTCCCCCTACGCTTAAAGAGATTCATGATATCGTCTTCAGTATGAGTGGGACTAGTGCTGCTGGTCCGGACGGTTTTACGGGAGATTTCTATCATAAATGCTGGGATATTATATGCATGGATCTTTATAATGCTGTCCTTGAATTCTTCTCAGGGTTTCTTCTCCCTCAGAGCTGGACCAGTACGCTTATTGTTACTATTCCTAAGGTGGCAGCCCCTACCTCTTTCTCGCAGCTGCGGCCTATTAGCTTGTGTAATTTTTCTAATAAAATCATTACCAAGCTTTTGTGCTCTCGCCTTCAAGCTGTGCTCCCTCGTATCATATCTCCTTAGCAAAGTGGCTTTGTGAAAGGTCGTATTATTCATGAAAATGTTTTGCTTGCTCAGGAGCTATTTCAGTCGCTTAAGAAGAAGGTGTATGGGTCTAACGTTGCTCTTAAGCTTGATATGGCTAAGGCGTATGATAGGATTTCTTGGTTTGCCTTGATAAAGGTGATGAGGAGATTTGGCTTTGCTGAAGAATGGTTGGACATGATCTTTAGATGCATTAATTTCTGTTGGTTCTCGGTCCTGATTAATGGTACTGCTAATGGTTACTTTGTTTCTACTCGTGGTCTTCGGCAAGGGGATCCTATATCTCCTAGTCTCTTTATTATTGCTGCTGAGGTTTTAAGCCGGGGTCTTAATAACCTCCATCTTCTTCACCCTCATGTCGCCTTTCATACGGGTAACCTTAATGTTCCTGTCATCTCTCATTTGTCCTATGCTGATGACATTATTATCTTCTGTAATGGAAGCATTCCTTCTCTTGAGAGTCATATGGAGTTTTTGGAGTCTTATCAATGCTTCTCTGGCCAGCTTGTTAGCATTTCTAAATCTTGTTTTCTAACGGGGCGGAATGTGGCTGAGCATGATAATGCTATTTCTCTTATTACGGGGTTTCAAAAGAAGAACTTGCCTATTGTTTATTTGGGGTGTCCTCTCTATATCGGTAGGAAAGTGCAATCTTTGTCTGAT
Source organism: Adenophora triphylla var. japonica (assembly GCA_022495995.1). NCBI lineage: Eukaryota > Viridiplantae > Streptophyta > Magnoliopsida > Asterales > Campanulaceae > Adenophora > Adenophora triphylla. The sequence continues at coordinate 434,800 of JAFEMH010001368.1, forward strand.
CCTGTCATGCAGAAGCTTCGGGATAAGCTTGAACGGTTTGGAGCTTGCTATTGAGTTTGATATCTCTAATTTATGGATTGAGGTTGATTCCGAAGTTCTTATGAAGATCATTCTGAAAATCTATCATATACCTTGGCGAATTCATTATATCATTAATAAGATTCTCTTCTTGATGATATAGAATTGCTGTGGTGTTGGTTGCTGATTCCAAATCCCATGTTAATTTCTTTTCCGTTGTTGATCTTCCAAAGGATGTCCAAGGTTCTTATATGCTTGATAAAAATGGTATCCCTTCTCTCCGCCTTTAGTTGCTGTGGTGTTGGTTGCTTTGCTTGGTTCGTGGTTCTCATGGGATTTCCTCTGTTGGGCCGATCTGTTGCCGGGTGTTATTGGTGCTGCGGCATGGCTTGTGCGGTCGCACAAGAGCTCGGCCAGTGCGGCCGCCCTAGTGTTCGCCGTGTGTGGTTGGCTGTCCTACGGATGTGTTGCCTGCTGTGCCTTTTCCTTTAGATTATCTCCTCTATGTTAGGACCTTGATTGTTTTAGTTTTTTTGATTTTTTCTTTTATTTTTGGTGTTTCTTTTAATCTTAGCTCCCTCCCATTTATTGTAGAGGATCTTACAGGTTGTGTAAGAACTCCCCCCTGCTTTTTTCTGGTGGTTGAGGTTGTCATGTCCCCCACCATGTTTGTAATTTTATTTTTCGTTATTAATAAAATCTAGGGAGTACCGTCTCCTTTCGCAAAAAAAAAAAAAAAGCCTTATTGCCAATTTCTTTTGGAGTAGTTCTGATGGGGGAAATAAGTGTCATTGGGTCTCTCGGAATGAATTTTTCTGGCCTATTGAGGAAGGGGGCCTTGGCCTCCGAAAATTTGAGGAGATGGCTATTGCGTTTTCTATGAAGCTTTGGTGGCGTTTTCGCACGTCCGACTCTCTTTGGGCCCAGTTTCTTGCGGCCAAATATTGTCGTGATACTCATCCTATGGATGCTATATCTAGGTTGGGTTGCTCCCACATTTGGAAGCATATGGTTGCTGCTAAGGATTTGGTGGAGAGTCGTATCGCTTGGGGTGTGGGTTGTGGTGATATTTCTATTCAAGAAAAATGGCTTCCCCGTGATCTTCCTCTTCTTGATAATCGGCATGATCAGATTTTTTCTCTATTTGAGGATGGTGTGTTAAGGGAAGATTATATTCGTAATACTTTTGGGCAGCAATGTTTGATGGAGATTCAATCCTATGGTATTCGGCTTGGTGGGGATCGTGATCAGCCATTTTGGTCCCCTTCCTCTTCAAGCAGATTTTCTATATCTTCGGCTTGGAGGGAATGTAGAATGTCCCGTACTCGGAGTAGGGTCTTTGCTTGGTGTTGGCATAAGTATATTCCTCTTGAGGTGTCCTTTTTCATGTGGAAATGCCTTAAGGCTGCTCTCCCTACTGATGACAACATTTCTCGTAAAGGTATTTCTATTGTCTCTCGTTGTCATTGTTGTTCTAGCCCTTCTCTTGAATTCATACATCACATTCTTCTTCATGGTGATATTTCCTTTCGTGTGTGGAATTTCTTTGGAAATTTGATTGGTTTTCAAATCTCGGGTTCTACTATCATGCAAAGGATGATTGCTTGGCATGCCTGTAAAAATTCCAAGCTTAGTAGGGTTGTGTTATGGTTGGGAGATATCCTTCCGAGTTTCATTTGTTGGGAGCTTTGGAAGCACATGAATAAATGCAGGTTTGATGATGGGATTCCTAGTTGGGAAAAGGTTCGTAATAATATTCAATTCCAAATTAGTGATATCCTTCGTGCTCATAGTCTATCTTTTCATATTATTCCTTCGGAGGTTAATATTGCTATATTTTTTAATATTATTATGGCCACCCCGTCTATTGCTCGTGTTAAGCTTGTCCATTGGTCCCCTCCTTCTAGGGGACAAGTTAAAGTTAATACAGATGGAGCATCTCGTGGAAACCCGGGCATTGCCTCGGGTGGAGGTATTTTTTTTATATTTTTTATTTTTTTATTTTTTTATTTTTTTTATTTTATTTTTTTTTGGCGAAAGGAGACGGTACTCCCTAGATTTTATTAATTAAAAAGAAAATTACAAAGCAAGGTGGGGGACATGACAACCTCAACCACCATAAAACAAACCTAAGGGGGAGTCCTTACACAAGACGTAAGGTCCTCTACAATAAAGGGAGGGAAGACTAGAATACATAGAAAATAAATAACGGGTGGAGGTATTTTACGTCAGCATGATGGGTCTTTTATTTTTGCTTTTTCTCATTTTTATGGTAATGCTTCTAACATGGTTGCTGAAGCTAGGGCTGCTCTTGATGGAATTACTCAAGCTAGGCTTATGGGGTTTAATTCTCTTTGGCTCGAGGTGGATTCCGAAGTTTTGTCTCTCATCTTACTTCGCAAATACAATATTCCTTGGGAGATCTAGTACTTCATTCAAGCAATTTTCAGATTCATGGAGGAAGCGTCTATTCAGGTAACTCATGTCTACAGGGAAGGTAATAAAGTGGCAGATTTCTTGCTAATATCTCGGCTGCTGTGCAAACGGATTATCAGTTTACTTCGTTGCAGTCTTGTCCCAAGCCGTGCCAGAGCCTTCTCTACTTTGATCGGATTTCATATCCAAATATTAGGCAGTAGGTTTTTTTCTTTTATTGATGTATTTTCCTTTGTTTTTAGATTCCCCCCCCCCTTTATTGTTGAGGATCTTGCAGGTCATGTAAGAACTCCCCCTAGGTGTTTTTTTTTGTGGTTAAGGTTGTCATGTCCCCCACCATGTTTGTAATTTTATGTTTCGTTATTAATAAAATCTAGGGAGTACCGTCTCCTTTTGCCAAAAAAAAAAACAAAAAATAACTAAGCGGATCCGTTAAAGTGGGTGTTAAAGAAATTTTAGGATTTTTCCTAAATGTGTTATTTGTTAAATGACCAAATTGAATGTGGGTTTGTGTTCTACTATATGAGAACATTGAAATCAAATATTTATTTGTCCAAAATGGTTAATGGATTAATGAGATATTAAGGCTTAAAGTTAGTGGGTTGAAAGTGAAAAATGTGATAATCCCACATTGAATAGGAATGTAAATTCTAGCAAGTTTAAATACTCCTACACTTTGATAAGGGGTAGGAATGTGTGGCATAGAGTCTCTATCTCTCGCACAGGTGTGCAAGGGGTGCAAATAATGGACCGAAATGGGATTCGGGCTACCGAACTCATGTGCATGCACATTCTGCGTACACTAATGTGGCTTCAAATTGGCCTACTTGCGCTAGCCCACCTTTTGCTATTTTTTACTTGTGAATCAGAAATAAATTCCCATGATAATTAACAGACATGTAACAGACACTACTAAAGCTTAATATCTGTTTGATTTCTTCCATTTATAACAGTTATACGAAATTATAATGGTGTTAATTTCATAATTGATAATGATTGTTCAGTTTGGCCAGTTATGGTTATAGGATGGAGCCACGAACCATTTGAATATAACCCCATGTTTTCCAGCAACCTCCGATCTCTCTCTTGCTGCATATTGTTTAATCTCTTCCTTGGTTTCATTGCATTTTTGCATCTTGGTAATACTGTCCAGGCACACTACCAATTTGCCGGGAACTTTAGATGCAAAGTGCCCCCGGTCCGCAGGTTTTATCCTGTTAGACTCGCGTACACGGCAGCATCAAGCACTATCGGTAAGGGGACAAATAGTGTTAAGGCGACTGATTAATCAGGGCTCGTGCACAACAACCAATTGTTATTGTCGATTCATTTATGTTTTTTTTTTTTTTTTTTTTTTTTTTTTTTTTTGGCGAAAGGAGGCGGCACTCCCTAGGTTTTATTAATAACGAAAATTAAATTACAAACATGGTGGGGGACATGACAAACCTCAACCACCAGATAAAACCAAGGGGGAGTTCTTACACAACCTGTAAGATCCTCTACAATAATGGGAAGGGAGCTAAAATTAAATAAAACAACATTAATTAAAAGAACTATCCACGTGTGAAAATTATCAGATGAACGAGGCGTGCAAATAAGAACGATTCGTCCAAATAAGCACGAGTCGTCCACAGGAGAACGAGTCGTGCCAATCCGGGCACAAGTAGTCGCACTACAACACCAGCCTTCATAAGAAACCTTGGACATCAGCAATAGCGAACAGCAGAAAAGGAAAACCCAAACCAAAGGAACCATGAGAAAACGAAGAACCACAACAAACCAAACTCATCCGCATCAGAATCTAACAGCGAATATAAGAAGTAGAAGATTTATCAAGAACCAAAGGCCCTTGCAAATACTAGGGAGTGAATCGAAGGAGTAGTAATAAGATTTAGACTTGGTAATAGCGGCAATATTAGCGAGCCCATCGGCAACCTTATTACCTTCCCGAAGAATATGAGTGACCCGAACCGTCATTACCGTAAAAGCCTTTTGATTTCCAAAACCACATACCAAATCGACCAAGGAATATGATACTCCTCAATTAGAATTTTTAGAAGAACCTCGGAATCAATCTCAAGCCATAACGAATTAATATCAAAGCTCCTTGCCAACTTTAAACCATCCCTAATGACCTTGGCCTCAAGAATCATATTCGATCCATACCCATAAAAATGAGAGAAAGCAAAAAGGAGCTCTCCTTAGCATTTCGAATGACACCTCCTCCAGAAATAATACCCTGGTTACCTTTTGAAGCACCATCAGTATTTAACTTAAAAGGCTCAATGAACGGCGGAGACCACGAAACCAATCTCATCTTCTTGATCACCATTGCGTAATCAGCCATACCAAAAACTCAAAACTCTAGCCGAATGCCAAGAACCATGAAAATGAATATCAAACGCTTTTACCACCTCCTTGATAGAGTTAGTAACTGAGGAAATAATCTGGGAATTAGACATCTTAATACCCTCAAATCTAGCTTTATTTCTACTCTTCCAAATTTCCCACAAAATATAACAAGGAAGCAGCCTCCTCAACCAAGCAATTCCTTGAGAATCTCGATCAGAATTATTAAACCACCAACTAGCCAAAATAGAACGAATATTAAAGGAATACAACCTTAGACCCATAATGTTTGAGAAAAAACTCCAAACAGCAAAGGCAATGTCACCACACACAAACAAATGATTCAGATCTTCAATAGCTGGAGAAGAGCAACAACTACAAGAGGAAGCAAATTGAATACCCCTTTTTTGGATATCACAATCAGTGGGAAGGCCATGATGGAGAGTACGCCACATAAAAACAGAAATTTTAAGAGAAATATGCTTGTGCCAACAATATTCAAAGAAAGGATTGGAAGAACCTTTACTTCTACATACATTCCAAGCCGAAGAGACAGTGAAAATACCCGAAGCATTAGGAAGCCAATATAAGATATCCGGGCTGTTCATGGGGCGAATGTTATTCTTCTGGATAAAGCTTAACAGCTGGTTGCCAAAGACATTCGAAATATAATCCATCCGAGGCTGGCCATGCGCAAAGAGAGATGCAACTTCAACATGATCACCATTCAAGAAAGAACAATCCGCCAACCACTTGTCTTGAACCGAAATATCACCTCTCCCCACACACCAACAAATATTATTTTCTACCAACGGCTTAGCATTGATCATTCTACCCCAAATATGAGAAGAATAAGATGTTTTTATAGCATCCATAGGATGTATCTCATGACAATACTTAGCAGCCAAAAATCAGTCCAAAGAGAGTTAGAACTCCTAAAACGCCACCACATCTTCATAGCAAAAGCCAACGCCATATCTTCAAACTTCCGCAGCCCAAGACCTCCTTCAGAAACAGGGAGGAACATGTTGGAACTCCTAATCCAATGGCACTTATGACTACCATCCACATTACACCAAAAGAAATTGGAAATGAGACGGTACATAGCGTTTATCACACCCTTGGGAGGATCAAGAAGGGCAATGTAATAGAGAGGGATAGCTCGAAGACAAGATTTAATGAGAGTCAACTTAGCCCCAAAAGAAAGTAATTTACCTTGCCAAGTAGCTAAACGATCTTCCATCTTTCGCAAAACTGGATCAAACAGAGAGATTTTTCTTCGACCAACATATAAAGGACTGCCCAAGTAAATAATAGGAAGATCTTTTTTGAAATCCCGTTGCCTCGTAAATAATAGCATCCCGCGATTCATTATGAACTCCAAGAATAAAACAAGACTTAGCCGAGCTAACAAGCTGTCCCGAGAAGGATTGGTACCAACTTAAGCATCTCATATGCGCATCAAGAGAACCCCTAGAGCCATTGCAAAAATAACAATATCATCCGCAAAAGCCAAGTGAGATATCATAGGAGTATGAATATGAGCCCGGAATCTAAACCGAGGAAATTCGGTATGAAGGATATTTAGACCCCGACTTAACACCTCCGCCGCAATAATAAAAAGAGTCGGGAAATAGGATCCCCTTGTCTAAGGCCACGGGAAGAATGGAAAAAACCACTACTTTCGCCATTAACAAGAACAGAAAACCAACAGGAGGATATGCATCGAAAAATCATGTCATTCCACACTTCATTGAACCCAAACTTCCTCATCACTTTAATTAGAGAAAACCAAGATAAACGATCATACGCCTTTGCCATATCTAACTTTAAAACGACATTAGATCCCCACACCTTCTTCTTAAGAGAATGCATCAATTCTTGAGCAAGAAGAACATTTTTGTGGATTAGCCTACCTTCGACAAAACCACTTTCTTTGCAGGAAATAATTCTTGGGAGGATAGGGGCAAGCCGAGAATTAAGCAGTTTAGTAATAACCTTATTAGAAAAGTTACAGAGACTGATAGGTCTCAACTCCGAAAAGGAAGAAGGGAAAATAACCTTAGGGATGGTGACAATAAGGGTGCTAGTCCAACTCCTTGGCATTGCATGGCCAGCAAAGAATTCCTTTATAGCTTGAATGAAGTCATCTTTGATAATATCCCAACAAGATTTATAAAACGCACCCGTAAAACCATCGGGACCAGCACTTTGTCCATTCATGGACCAAACAACCTGCTTAATTTCTTCCAAAGAAGGCATAGCCGTAAGCATCAAGTTATCCTCCTCCGTGATCAAGGTAGGAATAACATCTAGGATGTCATCCCTAGGAATATCAAGAGGCTTTTGAAGCTGAGCCGAATAGAATTCCACAGCCTCCTTTTTAATATCTTCCTTCGAATGAATCCATCCTCCATTGGAATCCCTTATGCGATGAATGAAAAGCTTCTGTCTCTTTTTACGCACATAAGAATGCAAAAACTTTGTGTTCTTATCACCTTCTTTAATCCAAGATATATTGGCTTTTTGACACCAAAATTCTTCCTCCATTTTGAGTTTACCTAGCAGCCTCGGCCTTTAGCTACATTCGGCGCCACAATATGCTCATCCGAGGGATCATTCTCGACTCACCAATTCACAAATGAGTGACATTATCTTCAGCAATTTTAATTTGTTGACCAATCTTCCCAAAGGATTCTTTATTCCAAACTGAAATCACCTTCTTAAGCCGAGAGAGCTTTTTTGCAAAACGAATCATAGGCCTCCCATCCATATATTCTTTCCACGAATCTGCTACTAGAGAATGGAAATTGGAATGCTTCAGCCACACATTTAAAAAACGGAAACAACCTTTAACATTATCAGCCTCGGTTTGAATTTGGATTACAAGGGGAGAATGATCCGAATAGGTTCTATTTAAATGGGTGACACTAGTATTATGGAATTTAGCTAACCAGTGAGTATTATAGAACGCCCTATCCAGTCTTTGAAAAATATTAGGGCGTCCACGAGGCTTATCCACCCAAGTGAAGACATTACCCCGATATCCGGCATCAATCAGGCCAAGAAATTGAACCATAACCACCAGAAAAAACACCTAGGGGGAGTTCTTACACAACCTGTAAGATCCTCAACAATAAAAGGGGGGGGGGGAATCTAGAAACAAAAGAAAATACATCAATAAAAGATAAAACCTACCGCCTAATATTAGGATACGAGATCCGATCAAAGTAGAGAAGGCTCTGGCATGGCTTGGGACAAGACTCCAACGAAGTAAACTGAAAATCCGTTTGCGCAGCAGCCGAGATATTAAGCAAGAAAATCTGCCACTTTATTATCTTCTCTGTAGACATGAGTTACCTGAATAGACACTTCCTCCATGAATCTGAAAATGGCTTGAACGAAGTACCAGATCTCCCAAGGAATATTGCATTTGCGAAGTAAGATGAGAGACAAAACTTCGGAGTCCACCTCGAGCCAAAGAGAATCAAACCCCATAAGCCTAGCTTGAGTAATTCCATCAAGAGCAGCCCTAGCTTCAGCAACCATGTTAGAAGCATTACCATAAAAATGAGAAAAAGCAAAAAATAAAAGACCCATCATGCTGACGTAAAATACCTCCACCCGAGGCAATGCCCGGGTTTCCACGAGACGCTCCATCTGTATTAACTTTAACTTGTCCCCCAGAAGGAGGGGACCAATGTACAAGCTTGACACGAACAATAGATGGGGTGGCCATAATAATATTAAAAAATAGAGCAATATTTACCTACGAAGGAAGAACATGAAATGATAAGCTGTGAGCACGAAGGATATCACTAATTTGGAATTGAATATTATTATGAACCTTTTCCCAACTAGGAATCCCATCATCAAACCTGCATTTATTCATGTGCTTCCAAAGCTCCCAACAAATGAAACTCGGAAGGATTTCTCCTAGCCATAACACAACCCTACTAAGCTTGGAATTTTTACAAGCATGCCAAGCAATCATCCTTTGCATAATAGTAGAGCCCGAGATTTGGAAACCAATTAAGTTTCCAAAGAAATTCCACACATGAAATGCAATATCACCATGAAGAAGAATGTGCTGTAAGGATTCAATAGAAGGGCTAGAACAACAATGACAACGAGAGACAATAGAAATACCTTTACGAGATATGTTGTCATCATCAGTAGGGAGAGCAGCCTTAAGGCATTTCCACATGAAAATGGACACCTTAAGAGGAATATACTTATGCCAGCACCAAACAAAGACCCTACTCCGAGTACGGGACATTCTACATTCCCTCCAAGCCGAAGATATAGAAAATCTGCCCGAAGAGGAGGGGGACCAAAATGGCTGATCCCGATCCCCAACAAGCCGAATACCATAGGATTGAAGCTCCATCAAACATTGCTGCCCAAAAGTATTACGAATATAATCTTCCCTTAAAACACCACCCTCAAATAAAGAAAAAATCTGATCATGCCGATTATCGAGGAGAGAAAGATCATGAGGAAGCCATTTTTCTTGAATAGAAATATCACCACAGCCCACACCCCAAGCAATACGATTCTCCACCAAATCCTTAGCAGCAACCATACGCTTCCAAATGTGGGAGCAACCCAATCTAGATAGAGCATCCATAGGATGAGTATCACGGTAATATTTGGCCGCAAGAAACTGAGCCCAAAGAGAGTCGGACGTGCGAAATCTCCACCAAAGCTTCATAGAAAAAGCAATAGCCATCTCCTCAAATTTTTGGAGACCTAAACCCCCTTCCTCAATAGGCCAGAAAAATTCATTCCGAGAGACCCAATGACATTTATTTCCCCCATCAGAACTACTCCAAAAGAAATTGGCAATAAGGCGATTCATGGCATTAACAACACACTTCGGAGGATCAAGTGAGTAAAGAGATATATTAAATGGGAATAGCTTGGAGGCAGGACTTAATCAAAACAAGCTTAGCACCAGCCGAAAGTAATTTACCTTGCCACGAATCAAGCTTATCCCGAAGCTTCTGCATGACAGGATCAAACAAAGATTGCACTTTCCTACCGATATAAAGAGGACACCCCAAATAAACAATAGGCAAGCTTTGCTTTTGGAACCCCGTAATAAGAGAGATAGCATTATCATGCTCAGCCACATTCCGCCCCGTCAGGAAACAAGATTTAGAACTACTAACAAGCTGGCCAGAGAAGCGTTGATAAGACTCCAAAAACTCCATATGACGCTCAAGAGAAGGAATGCTTCCATTACAGAAGATAATAATGTCATCAGCATAGGACAAATGAGAGATAACAGGAACATTAAGGTTACCCGTATGGAAGGCGACATGAGGGTGAAGAAAATGGAGGTTATTAAGACCTCGACTTAAAACCTCAGCAGCAATAATAAAGAGACTAGGAGATATAGGATCCCCTTGTCGAAGACCACGAGTAGAAACAAAGTAACCATTAGCAGTACCATTAATTAGAACCGAGAACCAACAGTAATTTATGCATCTAAAGATCATGTCCAACCATTCTTCAGCAAAGCCAAATCTCCTCATCACCATAATCAAGGCAAACCAAGAAAGCCTATCATACGCCTTAGCCATATCAAGCTTAAGAGCAACATTAGACCCATACACCTTCTTCTTAAGCGACTGAAAAAGCTCCTGAGCAAGCAAAACGTTTTCATGAATAATACGACCTTTCACAAAGCCACTTTGCTGAGGGGAAATGATACGAGGAAGCACAGCTTGAAGGCGAGAGCACAAAAGCTTGGTAATAATTTTATTAGAGAAATTACACAAGCTGATAGGCCGCAGCTGCGAGAAAGAGGTAGGAGCTGCCACCTTAGGAATAGTAACAATAAGCGTACTGGTCCAGCTCCGAGGGAGAAGAAACCCTGAGAAGAACTCAAGGACAGCATTATAAAGATCCATACAAATAATATCCCAGCATTTATGATAGAATTCTCCCGTAAAACCGTCCGGACCAGCAGCACTAGTCCCACTCATACTGAAGACGATATCATGAATCTCTTTAAGCGTAGGGGGAGTAATAAGCATCCTATTTTCCTCATTAGAGATCAACCGAGGAATCACATTCAGGAGCTCATCAGGGGGATCGACATTAACATTAGGATTTTCATTAAGCTGGTCCGAATAGAATCTAACAGCCTCCTCCTGAATCAGATCCTGATCCATAATCCAATTCCCATCACTATCCCGAATTTTGTGAATGTAAAATTTTTGTCTCCTTTTTTTCACGTAAGCATGAAAGAACCGAGTATTATTATCCCCATCATTAACCCAAGCTAAGTTAGCTTTTTGCATCCAGAACTCCTCTTCAATCTTAAGCCGATAGGAGAGGTTAGCTTGGGTAAGATGAAGGGCAGCCCTATTATCATCACTAGAATCTTGTTCAAAAAGAAGCTCTTTAGCATAAACTTCATCCTCAGCATGTTTCACAAGCTGGTCAACTCTCCCAAACGTAGAACGATTCCAAAGCTGAATGTCATGTTTGAGGCGAGTAAGCTTCTTACTAAACTTGACCAACGGCCTACCAAAGATTCTACCATCCCACGAAGAACGAACCAAAGGAATGAAAGAATTATGACAAGTCCAAACATTGAGAAATCTGAAAACACCCTTACGAACTTCATCAACTAAACGAATATTAATAGCCAACGGAGCATGATCAGAACAAGTCCTATTAAGATGATCAATAGAGGTTTGGGCGAAACAACGCAACCAATTATCATTATACAAGGCACGATCAAGCCTTTGAAGAATAGTGGCACGCTTCGATCGCTTGTTCCACCAGGTGAAGATATGACCTCTATACCCACCATCAATAAGATTAGAAACCTGAATCATATCAACAAACTCAGAAACCCTAGAATCTACCACAGGCCTACCCCCAATCTTCTCAGATTGATCCACAACAGAATTAAAATCCCCTACAATTAACCCGGGCTCATCAAAAAGCTGTGGGAGATTAAGATCATCAACCTTCATTAAAAAAACACACACACGCACTAAAATTCTTTTCTCTCTAAAAATTCCCGTAGCCCTAATTAGGGCGGCTGCTTGCTGCCGTTTTTTCATGCCTTGCTGCTCTTCATTCCGTTTTCTTTCTACCTTGGCATAACCCTAATTAGGGTTAGCCTTTATGGCTGCCTCCGGTGGCCTCATGGCGGGTCTACATGCTGCTCCTTCCTCCTCTACATCTCCGCCTGCTGCTGGACTTGGTGCGGCTGCTTTGAATGCTAAAGGGACTCCTTCCGGTCTTGGTAATGTTATTCCTAATCCTAGTGGTAATGTGCTTCCTAATTCTAATCATAATGCTGAGAATTCGTTTCCTAATCCTAATATGCCGCCTCCTCCTATTTCTCCTACAAAAGCTAAATCCTTTTCCTCTTTGTTTAAGGACTCTCCTCATGTTAATCCGGTTCCAGCCATGAATCTAGTGCCCATGTCAATTCATAAAGGAGAACCAGCCCTTAAATTTTCAAAAGAGATGATAAATTCATTGGCTCAACCATTTAAATTCACTCTTGTTGGTAAATTCTCTCATGGTAGACCAAACATGGAAATCACTAGACAACATTTTTTAAAGTTTGGATTGAAAGCAGATTTTTCATTGGGTCATGTTGACTCTAAGCACATTCTTATTCGTTTAATGCATGAGGGAGACTTTAATAGGCTTTGGGCTAAAGAACAATGGTATTTAGGCAGATTTCCTATGCGTGTTTTTCGTTGGTCTCCTTCGTGGCACCCAGAAAAGGAATCATCATTGGTTCCGATATGGGTTGGTCTTCCGGGATTTCCAATCCACATGTTTAATAAAGTATGTTTGTACTCCATTGCTAAAATTTTTGGGGAGCCACTTTCTATTGACAAGGCCACAGCTGAACTATCTCGGCCTAGTGTGGCTAAGGTACTTGTTCAAGTTGATTTACTTAAGAAACTTCCTTCTAGGGTTTTCATAGATTGTGGTGATGAGTTTTCAAGTTTTTTTTCAAAAATTAGAATTTGATAATCTTCCCCAATATTGTAAGCATTGTTATAAACTTGGCCATGATGTCTCAAAGTGTTTTTATCTCCATCCTAAAGATAAAGTTCAGAATAATATGGCTGATGATAATAATAATAATTCGAACCCTATTATTTTGGAAAAAAAAAAGATGTTTTTGTGGAAACTACTACTAACGTTGGCAATGAAGGTAATAGCAAACTTGATAAGAACACGGGGCTGGCCAAAAAAGATCAAATATATGTCGCAAAGCACAAGGTTCTCGAAGGTGTTAATGGAAAATCTGCTCAACAACAAGCCAATGGTGGTACTCAAAAAGAGAATGCCTCGCTTGATCAACGTCAATCTACAACTATGGCTGGAAATGGAAATGCGCATGGTAAGAATGCAACTATTGCTGGAAATGAAAATGCGCATGGTACTAATAAAATTCAGAATAATGGTAAGCAAAAAGAGATTGTTTTGGGCAATTCTGCTCACGTGATTGCTGATCGCCAAGGTACGTCTTCTAATTTTTCTATGAATGTTGTTGGTTCTTCTTCTATGGCTCAAAAACCCCCCATCTCCCCTTGGATCAAAATTTTTTGGTTCCAACCTTGCTACTCATGGATTTAGCTTTCTTCATCTCCCCTTTTGGCTTCCTCGTAATCTTCATCTTCTTGATAATCGGCATGATCAGATTTTTTCTTTATTTGAGGATGGGGTTTTAAGAGAAGATTATGTTCGTAATACGTTTGGGCAGCAATGTTTGATGGAAATTCAATCTTATGGTATTCGGATTGATGGAGATTGTGATCACCCTTTTTGGACCCCTTCCTCTTCGGGCAGATTTTCTATATCTTCGGCTTGGAGGGAGTGTAGAGTGTCCCATACTCGTAGTAGTGTCTTTGCTTGGTGCTGGCATAAGCATATTCCTCTTAAGATATCCATATTCATGTGGAAATGCCTTAAGGCTGCTCTCCCTACTGATGACAACATATCTCGGAAAGGTATTTCTATTGTTTCTCGTTGTCATTGTTGTTCTAGCCCTTCTATTGAATCCTTACAGCACATTATTCTTCATGGTGATATTGCTTTTCATGTGTGGAATTTCTTTGGAAATTTAATTGGTTTCCATATCTCGGGCTCTACTATTATGCAAAGGATGATTGCTTGGCATGCTTGTAAAAATTCCAAGCTTAGTAGGGCTGTGTTATGGTTGGGAGAAATCCTTCCCAGTTTCATTTGTTGGGTGCTTTGGAAGCACAGGAATAAATGCAGGTTTGATGATGGAATTCCAAGTTGGGGAAAGGTTCGTAATAATATTCAATTCTATATTAGTGATATCCTTCGAGCTCACAAATTAACATTTCATGTTCTTCCTTCGGAGGTAAATATTGCTCAATTTTTTAATATTAGTATGGCCACCCCTTCTATTAGTCGTCCCAAGCTTGTGCATTGGTCCCCTCCTTCTGGGGGACAAGTAAAAGTTAACACTGATGGAGCGTCTCGTGGAAACCCGGGCATTGCCTCGGGTGGGGGTATTTTACGTCAGCATGATAGGTCTTTTATTTTTGCTTTTTCTAATTTTTATGGTAATGCTTCTAACATGGTTGCTGAAGCTAGGGCTGCTCTTGATGGAATTTCTCAAGCTAGGCTTATGGGGTTTGATTCTTTATGGCTTGAGGTGGACTCCGATGTTTTATCTAATATCTTACTCCGCAAATGCAATATTCCTTGAGAGATCCGGGTACTTCATTCAAGCCATTTTTCAGATTCATGGAGGAAGTGTCTATTCGGGTAACTCATGTCTACAGTGGAAGGTAATAAAGTGGCAGATTTTCTTGCTAATATCTCGCCGCTCAAGCGGATTTTCGCTTACTTCTTTGGAGTCTTGTCCCAAGCCGTGCCGTAGCCTTCTCTACTTTGATCGGATCTCGTATCCTAATGTTAGGCGGTAAGTTTTTTCTTTTATTGATGTATTTTCTTTTGTTTTTAGATTCCCCCCCTTTTTTGTTGAGGATCTTATAGGATGTGTAAGAACTCCCCCTAGGTGTTTTTATTCTGGTGGTAAAGGTTGTCATGTCACCCACCATGTTTGTATTTTTATTTTTCGCTTTTTTTATTTTTTTTTTATTTTATTTATTTATTTTTTTTTTGATTACCGGCCCCTCAGTAATGCTGGCGGAGGTAAATCGCGGATGTGCCAAATGCAGCCAGGGTGGCAGCACCCTATACTCGGGCCCCTAAGGGAGCCCTCCTACAACGCGGTAGTCAACTCCCCACACCGAGGTTGCAAGCCCAAAGAATGCCGCTTCCTTAACTGAATGGATGTGTCCGGGGGACTCCTAAGGACCCTGAAACCCAAGATAGGAATTAAACCACATTGATTCCCCTTGGGGGGAATCGAACCGGTGACCTCCCCTTCGGGAAATCACCCAAGATACCATTGGACCAAAGCCACTTAGGTATTTTTATTTTTCGTTATTAATAAAATCTAGGGAGTACCGTCTCCTTTTGCCAAAAAAAAAAAAAGCTATTAATATGGAAAAATCTGCTCCTAACGTTAATCTTGGTGGTAATCATATAATTATTGAAGATGGGTCTATCGAGCTTGAAGAAGAGCTTGAACATAATAATAATGATTTCATTGAGGTTAATAATGTTATTCCCTCTTCCGGCCCATCTTTGGCTGGGGAAGATAGGTTCATGCATTTAGAGGATGGTAAGTGTGATTCTGACTCGGAATTGGAGGTGATAGATAATACTATTCGTAAATGGCCTGGGGAGGAGTCAATTGTTAATCTTCATTTATCTCCTCGTGGCCCTCGTGTCACTTCTCAGTTTGATCTTCAAGAGGTCTTCAATGAAGGTAGGGATCCTTTATTTGATGGGAATGTCCCAAACTTTGGGAAATCCAATGATTCTTTGGCTTAAAAGCCATCTCTCTTTCTTTTATATTAAAAGTGTTTTAATGGTTGGGGCTCTAAGTTGGAATATCCGGGTATTGGTAATGCCACCTCGGTTCGTAGAGTTAAGAGGTTATTAAGGATTCATGATGTCTTTATATGTGGTATTTATGAGCCTAAGGTGGATCCCATCTTACTTCCTTCTTATGTTCGTAAAATTCGTTGTCTTGGAGGTGTTGTTAATGATAAGGGAAATATCCTGGGTCATGGTGGAGGTATGGCATCACTTGTGATGTTATTTTTCATGACGATCAAGTGATCACTGTCCGGGTGTCTCATTCTCTTTGGCCAAATCCCGTCCTTATGTCCTTTGTTCATGCTAGTTGTAGCAAATACACTAGAAGGGCTTTATTTTTTTTTTTTTTTTTTTTTTTTTTTTTTTTTTTAAAAACGAAAGGAGACGTAGCTCCCTAAATTTTATTAAAAAAACGAAAATAATACAAAGCATGGTGGGGGACATAAAGCCTAAACCACCGGATAAAGAAAACTAAAATATGGGGCTTAAAGCCAACAATAAAAGCAAGAAAACTAAGGGGAGGGGTACAAGACCAAATGGACCGACCCATTACAAAAGGAGGGGGAGGCGAACAACAAACAAAAGACCTCAAGACAACTTGATCCGCAAGCACCCACAAAAAAAACAAAAAATCCATTAAGAGTTATTTGGAGGAGAGACAGATCTGCTTCTTAAGGGAGACCATAGTGAAACCATCTGCATTAGGGTTAAGCTTACTCGAGGTGGAAAAAGGAGTAGATCCTGCCATATCAGTAACGAAAGGCCCCATTGTGGGGGCTCGAGGAGAAAGATTTAGACCACCTAAACCATTACGACCCTCATGAACCGAGCTAGACTCCGGGGCAGCCTCAAAAACCGTAGGGGGATGTGTCTCTCTATGGAGGGCAATGTTACGAAGAATCTTTTCCGTGTCATTAGCTGCAGTTTCCCTTCTTATCCATGTCCTCTTTGGGGGAGAATCCACACAACCAGCATCCTTAATGTTATCAACATTTTCAACCGAGATATTTTTTTCCTTGAGAAAATCATCACAAACCTTTTTTAAAGCTTTATTTACAGCTTCAGGAAGCTTCTGACCCCTCTTAGCAACTCTAGGGAATTTTGATTCTTGTTGTAAGTCACTTTTAGCACCATCTTCCTTTGCATTGCTCGTGGCGGTACCTGCACAAATGTAATCTGGCTGTTCATCCGCCACTTTCTCATCATTTTTGGCCGGAATTTCCAGCCCCATATTATCAATTTTTGGCTGCTGTTCCAGCCCTATAACCGGCTGTTCAATCACCAAATTTCCATCATTTTTAGGCAGCTTAGTAGTCGGTTTTTCGCCATTACCAGCCCCCTTCTCACCATCCTTTCCGAAAACCCTTTTTGACTCACCCAAACTAGGATTCGCCTTTTTGCAATGGACAACATCATGCCCAAACATAAGGCAATGTTTACAATACTTGGGAAGATTATCATACTCAATCTTTTGAGTAAAGCTCGGCCATTCATCATCACATTCAACAAAAACCTCCTTGGGCAACTTCTTCACCACATCCACCTTAATTAACACTTTTGCAACACTTGGTCTTGACAAATCCAAAGTAGCCTTATCAAGAGCAAGGGGAGACCCAATCAAATTCGCCAAGGCAAAAAGAAAAGGCTTATTAAACAAATGAATGGGCAGCCCCGGGAAACCAACCCAAACAGGAACAATAGGAGATTCTTGTTCAGGCCGCCAAGAAGGGGACCAAGCAAGAGTAATCATAGGAAATTTTGTCACATACCATATATCTTTCATAAACAACCTTCGATAATCTTCCTCCGTTGTCAAGCCCGAATTAGTAAATGCCGAGCATCTAAATTACCAAGCTTGTATTGTCCCTTCAATTGAAACTTTGCAAAAGCCATGCGAGTTTCTTCCATAGTTGGCCGACCATACTTGAACTTCCCAACAAGCGTGAAAGCAAAGGTTTGGCAAAGGCAGTAATCATATCATTTGACAATTTAATAGACGGCATACCTTTGTGATTCCCTGTTGGAATAACCATTGAAGCAGCCTTGTGCGAAGGATCCATTCCATTAGGCTGCGAAAATAAATCTGCAAAAGATTTTGTTGAATGGTTTGAAGGCGTCGGATTAGGGTTAGCAGCCTTAGTGTGTGACGGCGCTAGGGTTTGGGGGATGGAGGTCGGCGCTAGGGTTTGGGGGATAGAGGCTTGCGGCATCAACATGGTAGGGATTACCAAATTAGGGTTTGAAGATTCCATGGATTTCGATCGGTTAAGATCACATTCCATCACCATAACATCATGGACATTCATAATAATGAACAAACAGCAAGAAACAAACACGAATCAAAGGGGCTGCCGCCCCTAGGGTTGAAGCCCTAGGGCGAGAATGAGAGAGAATTCTAGAGAGAGAATTCTAGAGAGAGAATTCTAGTAGAAGGGCTTTATGGGATTATATTATTGATGTGAGCAATACTGATGATCCCTGGTTAATTGTGGGGGACTTTAATTCTGTTGTTGATCAATCTGAGAAGCTTGGGGGTAGGCCTGTGGTGGATTCTCGGGTTTCTGAGTTTGTTGATATGATTCAGGTTTCTAATCTTATTGATGGTGGGTTTCGGGGTCATATCTTCACCTGGTGGAACAAGAGATCGAAGCGTGCCACTATTCTTCAAAGGCTTGATCGTGCCCTGTATAATGATAAATGGCTGCGTTGTTTCGCTCAAACTTCTATCGATCATCTTAGTAGGACTTGTTCTGATCATGCTCCGTTGGCTATCAATATTCGTTTAGTTGATGAGGTTCGTAAGGGTGTTTTCAGATTTCTCAATGTTTGGACTCGTCATAATTCTTTCATTCCTTTGGTTCAGTCTTCGTGGGAAGGTAGAATCTTCGGTAGGCCGTTGGTCAAGTTTAGTAAGAAGCTTACTCGCCTCAAACATGATATTCAGCTTTGGAATCGTACTACGTTTGGGAGAGTTGATCAGCTTGTGAAGCATGCTGAAGATGAAGTTTATGCTAAAGAGCTTCTTTTTGAAAATGATCCTAGTGATGATAATAGGGCTGCCCTTCATCTTGCCCAAGCTAACCTCTCCTATCGGCTTAAGATTGAAGAGGAGTTCTGGATGCAAAAAGCTAACTTAGCTTGGGTCAAAGATGGAGATAATAATACTCGTTTCTTTCATGCTTACGTGAAAAAAAGGAGACAGAAATTATACATTCACAAAATTCGGGATAGTGATGGAAATTGGATTGTTGATCAGAATCTGATTCAGGAGGAGGCTGTTAGATTCTATTCCCATCAGCTTAATGAAAATCCTAATGTTAATGTTGATCCCCCTGATGAGTTGCTGAATGTGATACCTCGTTTGATCTCCAATGAGGAAAATAGGATGCTTATTATTCCCCCTACGCTTAAAGAGATTCATGATATCGTCTTCGCATGAGTGGGACTAGTCTTTCTTTGGTCAGGACGGTTTTTACGGGAGATTTCTATTATAAATGCTTTGGGATATTATATGCATGGATCTTTATAATGCCGTCCTTGAATTCTTCTCGTGGTTTCTTCTCCCTCGTAACTGGACCAGTACGCTTATTGTTACTATTCCTAAGGTGGCAGCCCCTACCTCTTTCTCGCAGCTGCGGCCTATTAGCTTGTGTAATTTTTCTAATAAAATCATTACCAAGCTTTTGTGCTCTCGCCTTCAAGCTGTGCTCCCTCGTATCATATCTCCTCAGCAAAGTGGCTTTGTGAAAGGTCGAATTATTCATGAAAATGTTTTGCTTGCTCAGGAGCTTTTTCAGTCGCTTAAGAAGAAGGTTTATGGGTCTAACGTAGCTCTTAAGCTTGATATGGCTAAGGCGTATGATAGGCTTTCTTGGTTTGCCTTGATAAAGGTGATGAGGAGATTTGGCTTTGCTGAAGAATGGTTGGACATGATCTTTAGATGCATTAATTTCTATTGGTTCTCGGTCCTGATTAATGGTTCTGCTAATGGTTACTTTGTTTCTACTCGTGGTCTTCGGCAAGGGGATCCTATATCTCCTAGTCTCTTTATTATTGCTGCTGAGGTTTTAAGCCGGGGTCTTAATAACCTCCATCTTCTTCACCCTCATGTCGCCTTTCATACGGGTAACCTTAATGTTCCTGTTATCTCTCATTTGTCCTATGGTGATGACATTATTATCTTCTGTAATGGAAGCATTCCCTCTCTTGAGCGTCATATGGAGTTTTTGGGGTCTTATCAACGCTTCTCTCGCCAGCTTGTTAGCTTTTCTAAATCTTGTTTTCTAATGGGGCGGAATGTGGCTGAGCATGATAATGCTATTTCCTTATTACGGGGTTTCAAAAGAAGAACTTGCCTATTGTTTATTTGGGATGTCCTCTCTATATCGGTAGGAAAGTGCAATCTTTGTTTGATCCTATCATGCAGAAGCTTCTGGATAAGCTCGATTCGTGGCAAGGTAAATTACTCTACCGGTGCTAAGCTTGTTCGATTAAGTCCTGCCTCCAAGCTATCCCCATTTACTATATTTCTTTACTTGATCCTCCGAAGTGTGTTGTTAATGCCATGAATCGCCTTATTGCCAATTTCTTTTGGAGTAGTTCTGATGGGGGAAATAAGTGTCATTGGGTCTCTCGGAATGAATTTTTCTGGCCTATTGAGGAAGGGGGCCTTGGCCTCCGAAAATTTGAGGAGATGGCTATTGCGTTTTCTATGAAGCTTTGGTGGCGTTTTCGCACGTCCGATTCTCTTTGGGCCCAGTTTCTTGCGGCCAAATATTGTCGTGATACTCATCCTATGGATGCTGTAGCTAGGTTAGGTTGCTCTCACATTTGGAAGCGTATGGTTGCTGCTAAGGATTTGGTGGAGAGTCGTATTGCTTGGGGTGTGGGTTGTGGTGATATTTCTATTCAAGAAAAATGGCTTCCCACGATCTTCCTCTTCTTGATAATCGGCATGATCGATTTTTCTCTATTTGAGGATGGTGTGTTAAGGGAAGATTATATTCATAATGCATTTGGGCAGCAATGTTTGATGGAGATTCAATCCTATGGTATTCGGCTTGGTGGGGATCGAGATCAGCCATTTTGGTCCCCTTCCTCTTCGGGCAGATTTTCTATTTCTTCGTCTTGGAGGGAATGTAGAATGTCCCGTACTCGGAGTAGGGTCTTTGCTTGGTGCTGGCATAAGTATATTCCTCTTAAGGTGTCCATTTTCATGTGGAAATGCCTTAAGGCTGCTCTCCCTACTGATGACAACATTTCTCGTAAAGGTATTTCTATTGTTTCTCGTTGTCATTGTTGTTCTAGCCCTTCTCTTGAATCCATACATCACATTCTTCTTCATGGTGATATTGCCTTTCGTGTGTGGAATTTCTTTGGAAATTTGATTGGTTTTCAAATCTCGGGTTCTACTATCATGCAAAGGATGATTGCTTGGCATGCCTGTAAAAATTCCAAGCTTAGTAGGGTTGTGTTATGGTTGGGAGATATCCTTCCGAGTTTCATTTGTTGGGAGCTTTGGAAGCACAGGAATAAATGCAGGTTTGATGATGGGATTCCTAGTTGGGAAAAGGTCCGTAATAATATTCAATTCCATATTAGTGATATCCTTCGTGCTCATAGTCTATCTTTTCATATTATTCCTTCGGAGGTTAATATTGCTATATTTTTTAATATTATTCGCCACCCCGTCTATTGCTCGTGGTCAAGCTAGTTTATTGGTCCCCTCCTTCGAGGGACAAGTGAAAGTTAATACAGATGGAGCTTCTCGTGGTAACCCGGCATTGCCTCGGGTGGAGGTATTTTACGTCATCATGATGGGTCTTTTATTTTTGCTTTTTCTCATTTTTATGGTAATGCTTCTAACATGGTTGCTGAAGCTAGGGCTGCTCTTGATGGAATTACTCAAGCTAGGCTTATGGGTTTTGATTCTCTTTGGCTCGAGGTCGATTCTGAAGTTTTGTCTCTCATATTACTTCGCAAATGCAATATTCCTTGGGAGATTTGGTATTACATTCAAGCCATTTTCAGATTCATGGAGGAAGTATCTATTCAGGTAACTCATGTCTACAGGGAAGGTAATAAAGTGGCAGATTTTCTTGCTAATATTTCGGCTGCTGCGCAAACGGACTTTCAGTTTACTTCATTGGAGTTTTGCCCCAAGCCGTGCCAGAGCCTTCTCTATTTTGATCGGATTGCATATCCTAATATTAGGCAGTAGTTTTCCCTTTATTTTATTGATACAGTATTTGCCTTTTGTTTTTAGATTCCCCCCCCCCCTTTATTGTAGAGGATCTTACAGGTTGTGTAAGAACTCCCCCTAGGTGTTCTTTCTGGTGGTTAAGGTTTTATGTCCCCCACCATGTTTGTATTTTTATTTTTCGTTATTAATAAAATCTAGGGAGTACCGTCTCCTTTTGCCAAAAAAAAAAAATAACCAGGGCTCATCAGTGCTACTAAAATCAATTAAATAATCCCATAAAACCCTTCTAGTATACCTGCTACAACTAGCATGAACAAAGGACAATAAGACGGGATTAGGCCAAAGAGAATGAGAGGCCCGAACAGTGATAACTTGGTCATCAAGAAAGAGAACATCACAAGTGATGCCAAACTTCCAAACAACCCAAATATTCCCCTTATCATTAGCAACACCTTCAATACAACGAATTTTACGAACGTAAGACGGAAGCAACAGGGGATCTACCTTAGGCTCATAAATACCACAGATAAAAACATCATGAATCCTTAATAACCTCTTAACCCGACGAACCGAGGTGGCATTACCAAGACCCTGGATATTCCAACTTAGAACACCAACCATTAAAACGATTTTGATAGAAAAGACTAAGAAAGGGCTTTTAAGCCAAAGAATCATTGGATTTCCCATAATCCGGGACATTCCCATCAAGCAGTGAGTCTCTACCTTCATTAAAAACCTCTTGAACATCAAAGTCAGATGTAACTCGAGGTCCACGAGGAGATAGCTGAAGATTATCAATTATCTCCTCACCTGGCCATTTACGAATATTAGGATCGACCACTTCTAATTCCGGCCCCTCCTTGAACAATGGGAATGACAACAATTACTATTCATGACATTATGATTCGTACTTTCTAACTTTGTATCAAATAATACAATACACTAATATATTTTAACGGCTTTAAAAGTCCTAATGAAAATATCACATGGCATATGATATCTTATCTTGTTAACCTAGTCAACAATTTTTAGGGGTAAAAGTGCAAACATCTGTTAAAAACTAAACGAAATATTCTTTAATCATCCAAAAAAGTAACGAGAGTTTCGTCTATCATCACTCTGCCAGCAACCACCGCATCCCTTCCGGTCAGCAACTACCACCATATTACTTAGGCATAATCTGAAATATGGGCATGGAGATCGAGGTCAGAGGTCGAAGGTCATGTTCGGTGGGGCAGACGACTGGGCATGAAGGAGGAGGAGGGGAGGAATGTAAAGAGGTGAGATGATGGAGGGTATGGGGTGGGGTTGTGGACTGTTGGACTAGTTGTGAGTGAGAGAAGGGAGAAGAAGATGGGGTTGTGATGGAGGTGGGGAGAGGGAAAGGAAAGGGATGGAATGGGATTTTATGGGGTGGGGGAGAAAGAAGAAAAGGTTTATTGGGATGGGGAAAAGTTGTCAAAATGTATGGAGAAGTGAGGGGGGGGGGGAATAAGGAAGGGGGAGACGGTGGTTTCAAGACATTTTTTTAAGTTAATAAATTAACTATAGTTGGATTCGTCAATTATTTAATGGGTTTTAGTTATATTTTGATTTGATTGAACCATGTTAACCTTCCGTCAAAAAAATTTATCGTCATCTGTCAAATTGCTTGTACATTGCATTCATTGAAAGTAATTGTGAAAGTATGTTGAACAATGTCAGTAATAGTAAGTATGTTTTATTAATTGATAATTTAAGGTCGGTACACTGCATCCGGTTGATAATTTTCCGTTTGTTCTTCTATTATTACTTACTCCCTTCGTCCCACTTCAAGGATCCTAGGGTAGTATTTCACGCTTTTTAAGAAAATTTATAAAAAATGAATAAAGAATTGAAAGTGGGTAGAAGATTAGAGGAGAGAGAATGTAAAAGTTAAAACATTTATGATAAAACCTCATTTTGATTGGTTTTTTTTGTAAATATGTTAACATTATAAGGCCATAATGAATGATTTTTTAGTAAATATATTTACATTATAAGGGTATAAATGTCCGAAACACTGTTCAAAATTTGCCATTTATGGAATGGGACTCTTAGTCTGAGACGGATCAAAAGTGAAAGTAGGACTCTTGAAGTGGGACGGAGGGAGTATTACTTATTACTATACTCCCTCCGTCCCTACATTGATGTCTAATTTTTCATTTAATGGAGATTCTGAAAATGTGACTTTCTAAATTTTTAGTTTTGCTAGTATACGATGAATAGTGAATAAAATCTGATAAAAATTTATTTAGGTACAAAGTCTTTTTTGAAAAAAAAAATCATTAATTTTGGGACAATTTTTTTTTTGAAAATGACGGTGGGAGTAATTTTTTTTTGGGTGGTAAATATGTGCATGAAAAATGATGCCAATGGGCAGAACTTGAACAAAAGTGTTAGCACATTTGCTTGCAAATGGCTCTAGGTAAACCTTCTGGTTAGTCCAACATGACTGTGCCTTTCTCCTAGTAACTTTTTCTTATTTCACTGTGATGTGATTATGAAAAATGGGTTTGGTCCTGATCAGTAGATGAGGTCCAGCATGGCGAAATGGGCCAACTGGGTCAAATACGTATAATATATATATATATATTAAAGTGGGCCCAAAGTAGTGAGGCGATATGTGTAGGGGCAACATACCTAGACCGGCGTGTGAGAGTAAGGCAAGCGAGAAGTATTCAGTGGTTATGAGTGCCATGTACTGATAGAACCAATAGGCGAGAATGTTGCCTGAGTGGAGGATAGGATTGGCGGCAATATGGGGATTGTCGCCTATTCTTGGATTGTTGCCTGGGCGACTTACTTGACTGGTGATGTGGAATGATGATTGGACTGCCACGTGTGTATTCCCACTATAACCGTCAATATGGAGTGATTTGACAGGGTGAACAGTATATCTCCACTAACTTTGGAGTGGTTGGCACCTTGTGTTGATGATTGACAAGTGTCCCCCATGTGCAAGGCACATGGTGCATGGGAGTATAAAAGCAACATGAAAAATATTATTTGTAAGTCTCTTTCTCACTCTTCAAAGCTTTCTCTCTCTAAGAACTCCATTGTTATCTGCTTATTAAGACCAGTCAACTTACTCTCACACCGGAGGGGTTACGCCGGAGACACCCCCGGCCTAGTTGACGTTTGTGCATGTGTGTAGGTGACCAATCAAAGAGGACAGCCGGAGTATCCCTTTTTTCTGTTCAAATCAGTTCCTGTGCAACCGCTTTTAGCTTGGTAGCTTCGCTTGGTTCCGTTGTCTGAACCGATTTTCTTCTTTGTTGGTCCGGTGAAGTTGGTGGTTGTTCGTAGTTCGTTTGAGTTGGTGGTTGTTCGTGGTTTGTTTGAGTTAGTGGTTGTTCGTGGTTCATTTGAACATGTTTGCTATTCTTATTCTTGAGTTAGAAACCCAGAAAACCCTTCCCCGTCCGTTGTCGCGCCCGTTTTCTGTTCGTGTAACCCTTTTTTTGTTGGTATATCTGTTGTAAACCCAGAATAGTTAAAAGATGGGTCAAGATAAAGGAGTTCCTTCAAAGGCTGCCCAAAATTTGGCGTTAATGACCCCAAACTCTAAGGATGCTCGTATGGCAAGAGGGTCTGAAAGGGAAGGTGACGTACAATCTACCGAGAATGAGTCAACGATTAAGCGTGGGAGAGAGCGGGAATCAAAGGGGCGAGCTAATAAGGCGAAGGTGAGAGCTGAAGGACAGGATCCCGCCCCTTCGAGAAATGATGATGTAAGGACGGAGGCAGACCAGATAAGGGCCGACAATGATTTGTTGTTGCAAATTCTCACAAACAAAAAGAGGTTGAGGGAGATGAGGCGGGAGCCTTCTCAGATTCCACCTGATGTATTGGCAAGGGCAACTGGAAAGAGCCCAGCGACAGAGCAGGCGGCCAGCCAGAGTGTAGCTAAGAGGGAGCCAAGGCGAGCGAGGGATATGTCGCCGCCCAAGGAGAAGATTAGGGAGCCTAGGCGAGAAGTCGCCAAGGCCAGATAAGAGGGAGGCATTGTGAAGAGAAAGTATCAAGAGTTTGAAGAGGGGGGAAAAAGGAAGAAAGTATACCACAAATCTGGCGACTCGCGAGAAGAGTCTTATTATTATGAATATGAAAGTGATGAGCTAGATAGTGGATCGACTATGGACAAGACTTACACGCCTAGTCGTTCAAAGTATTCAGATGAAAGGTCGTATAGAGGTGAAAGGTCGCATCATTCATGGCATTCTGAGAGGCTGCATCATGAGGAAAGGTGTTTCGGATGTGTTTGGCTCGTGTTTGGCTTGGAAAATGTGGTTTTCATGCAAATCGAGGTATTTTTGGGGCTCGGGAGGGTGTTTAGGTTGCTGAAACCGAGGTGAAATGCTGGGAGTAAATATTTTTGGACCTTATTTACTGAAGGGGAAGGGCTGCATTTATAGGGGGTGAAATCGAAGAACAGCCGTCCACCGGATCCTCAATTTCAGGACTTCTTGGGTATTTTGAGATTGGCCGAGACTGATTTGTTAAACCTAAAGAACATGCCATCCGGCCAGTCACTCAATTTGAGGGCATTTTGGTCTTTTCAGCCTTGAATTTGATTGATGTTGACAAGAGGGAGCTTGCATGTAAGCCACGTATCCTTGCTTAGTTATTAAGCAAGCCCATTTGCTCTGTTAAGTCTAGTTTTGACTGTTTTTTAAATAACTGTTCGGATAAATGTTCGGAACAGTTCCAGAAATTGTGTATTTCTGGAAAAGTGGTATTTTCACGTGTGCGAACGTGTGTTGAATACACTTTGGATTTTGGATGCATGGGGCAGTCCTGGAAAGTCTCGTTAACTTGGAAAGTGTGAGTTAATGGATTCTCGTTAACTTGGAAAGTGTCAGGTAACAGATTGTAACGATCCGGATTTGGGTACTTACAAAGAGCCCCTAGTGGGACGTCACTTACCGAGGAGGTGGGGTCATCGAAAAAGATAAGGATCCCAAACCGAGGAGATGCCTTATGAGAGACCCTGGACTCGGTCAAATGGTCAGACCCTATAAGCAAGGATTCCTACGTATCCACAGGGAATCAAGCCAATCGTAGTTCATGTTGGTTAAGTGTAAGGGACTTAACAAACTAACGATGGATCACGAGATCTTCCATTGGGGATCCGACGAAGTGACAGGAACGGTTGTGTTAAACTGGCGCTTTTAACAACACGGTCTGAGTCATGAAGGAAGGATTGACGTTCTAACGACGGGGTTAGGAACGAAATGACAGGAACGGTTGTGTTAAACTGGCATTTTTAACAACACGGTCTGAGTTTGAAGGAAGGATTGACGTTCTAACGATGGGGTTAGGAACGGAATGTAACCTCGGGAGAAGATGGTACATTGCTTGGGAAGAGTGTCCAAAGTTCTAACAAAGTCGGTTAGGAACTGAGGAGATTGATTGACGTTCCTTTAGAAGGATGGTCTTACGATCCTGCTGGGGAGGAATGTTCGGGCTTACGATGGCGGCCGAAGAAGGATTGTTGTGCGGGCTTACAATGATTGCCGTTGAAATGAGATGGTCGGGCATACGATTGATGGCCGGAGAGAGATTGTTGATTGGACCGTGAGAGGTCGCGATCTTGAGACTGGACCGTGAGAGTTCGTGATTTTGAGATTGGACCGTGAGAGGTCGTGATTTTGAGATTGGACCGTGAGAGGTCGCGATTTTGAGATTGGACCGTGAAAGGTCTAACGGGAATTTTAACCTCAGGAGAGGGGCGTTAGAGATGTCAAACGGGGAATTTTAACCTCGGGAGAGGAGCACTAGAGATGTCTAACTGGGAAATTTAATCTCGGGAGAGGGGCGTTAGAGATGTCTAACTGGGAAATTTAATAACCTTTGAGCAAAAGTATCAAATTTGAAAAGATGAGAGGCTGATTGGTCATTTGGGCCAAAATGGCCCATCCTGTAAAATAGGTCGGACGGCCACTTCCTCAGTTTGGACAGATTTAAGGAGCCGTCGGCCAGAAGGAAGAAAGGGAGAAAATTTGAAGCTTTTGGCCGAGAAAAGAGAGAAAATCTAGTGATTTCTTCCATTCTTTGTCAAAATCTTGAGAGATTATCGCTATGGAAGCGAGATTGGGATGAAGGAGTCGCCATAGGAGGACCGACAACGAGAGGAGGAGGATTAGGAGGACGGTGCGGGCGACCGAGCTTCCTTTGGATCCGATCGAGTTTTACAAAGCTCGGGATTTTTTTTTGGTGAAAGGAGACGGTACTCCCTAGATTTTATTAATAACGAAAATTAAAAATACAAACATGGTGGGGGACATGACAACCTCAACCACCAGAAACAAACAGGGGGGGAGTTCTTACACAACCTGTAAGATCCTCTACAATAAAAGGGAGGGAGCTAAAAATAAAATATACAACAATAATTAAAAGTACAACCCACGGACCAAAATTGGGGAGTAAAGCCCAAATGGAAAGGCCCATCAATTTGGACCGCTTGCACCATCTACCCGCATAAGCCATGGACGCCCAAAAATGCCAAGAGCACATCAGATACCAAACAGCAAACATCAGTGAAGCAAGCAAAAAATCCACCATCAGCAACTCGAAAAACCAGCAGTAATTAGAGCCTAATATAAGGAATAGATGCTCTATCCAACCTATAAGCACCACGGAAATCATGAGGGAGGTCCTTTGGAGAGTAGAAAAGAGAATTTGATCTAGAGAAGGAAGCAAAATTAGCTAGACCATCAGCCACACGATTTCCCTCACAAAGAATATGTGAAACTCTAACACGAATCTGCAACATGATTTTTTTTTATGAACTTCATACCAAATAGACCATGGAATATGATAATCCAAAATCAAAATCTTCAAAAGGATCTCCGAATCAACTTCGAGCCAAAGCGAAGACATACCAAAAGATACAGCAAAGTTTAAACCATCCAAGACAGCTTTAGCTTCCGCCACCATATTAGTTCCCACTCCATAGAAATTTGAAAACGCAAAAGCAAGTTTCCATGAGAATTTCAAACACACCTCCCCTCGAAATCAGCCCAGGATTACCCTTCGCAGCCCCATCCGCATTAAGCTTAAAACACTCAAAAGAAGGAGATTTTCACACCACAAAACGCAACAGCTTAGAAGAAAAAGAGCTGGAACTTATAGTAAAGTGCCTAAGAATATCAATATCTCCATCAAAACACTTGAATTTAATCTGAAAAGCCTTGACAACAAGAGATACTTGATTAATAACAGCCCCAATGATTGATTCGACTTTCATATCAATATTCTCAAATCTAGCTTTATTTCGACTTTTCCAAATCTCCCAAACAATGAAACAAGGCAACACCCGACAAAGCCACTTAAGACCCGGGCTAAAACCCCTCGATTTACCAAACCACCAGCTAGAAAAGATAGATCGAATGCTATAGGAAAAGAAAGGAACCCCCAGCATATTAGCAAAAGTTGACCACACTTTAATTGCAATAGTGCTATGAACAAATAAATGATCCACATCTTCAAGAGATCTAGCCATGCAACAGACACAACCTGAGGCCAAAAAAACACCTTTTCATTGAATAGCAACATCAGTGGGGATACCTTTATGAAAAAGTCTCCACAAAAACACCGAAATTTTTATACGGACATGCTTATGCCAGCAATGCTCAAACACAATATCATGAGTACCAACCTCCCTACAAATATTCCAAGCAGAAGAAATAGTAAACTGGCCTTTACTTGAAGGAAGCCAATATAATTGATCCGGAACATTGGAAATGGAGATAGAATTATTTTGAATAGCTTGCAACAACTGGGGGCCATAAACCTCAAGAATATGATCAACCCGAGGACTACCATCTTCAAATAAAGAAGACACCTCCAAGTGATTCCCAGGAAGATGCCGAGACCCATCAAACCAATTTTCATGAACAGAAATTTCCCCACGCCCAATTCTCCAACCAATATTTACTTCAACTAAATCTTTAACTTGTAACATACGGCACCAAATATGCGAAGAGAATGAGGTTTTAACAGCATCCATAGGATGCGTACCAAAGCAATACTTAGCAAGCATAAAATCAGCCCATAAGGATTTATAACCCCGAATCCGCCACCAAAGTTTCATTGCAAAAGCTTTAGCAATTTCTTCAAACTTCCACAAACCTAAACCCCCTTCACAAGTAGGCTGAAACATTAGAGATCTACGAACCCAATGGCATTTTTTGTTCCCATCTTCATCGCACCAAAAGAAATTGGCAATAATTCGATACATAGTTGCGATAACTCCTTTTGGAGGCTCAATAAGGGAAATATAGTATAGAGGGATTGCTTGAAGACATGACTTAATAAGAGTGAGTTTGGCACCAAAAGATAACATTTTACCTTTCCATGAAGCCAATCTATCTTTCATTTTAGTAATAACCAAATCAAAAAGAGAAATTTTTTTCTGACCCACAAATAAAGGGCAACCAAGATAGGAGAGTGGAAGAGTTTTTTTGGCAAAACCCGTTGCTTCAGAAATTATTGCATCTCTATTTTCATCTTCCACACCCAAAATATAACAAGATTTAGAAATGATAACCAATTGACCGTGAGAAAGATTGATACCATTGTAAACATCTCGTATGAGCTTCCATAGAATCTTTCGACCCATTGCGTAAAAATAATGATATCATCTCGCATAAGCTAGGTGTGAAATCATTGGAGTATTGATGTGAGCTCGATATCTAAAATGAGGAAAATTAGCCTGAAGCATATTAAGTCCCCTACTAAGAACCTTAGCCGCCAATATAAAAAGAGTTGGGGAAATTGGGTCACCTTGACGAAGCCCTCGAGATGAATGAAAAAAACCACACGATTCCCCATTGACCAACACCGAAAACCAACAAGAAGAGATACACCGAAAAATTAAATCAATCCAGATTTTAGAAAAACCAAACTTTCTCATAACTTTAATGAGAGCAAACCTTGGTTTGCTCTCATTAAAGTTATAGGTTTGCTCTCATTAAAGTTATGAGAGCACTAACTTTGGGAAGCATAACAATGAGAGTAGCAGACCAACTCCGAGGAAGAGGAAAACCAGAAAAGAATTACGTGATAGCAATATCAACGGATCAAACGATCCGGAAGGTAAATGACAATCAACGAACCTAACGGTTCGGACGCTAAAAGTGCGATCGACGAACCAAACGGTTCGGACGGTAAATGACATAAAGTAAAAAAATGGGGCTCGATCTCCGTTTTAACCCTAAATTACTTTTCTCGAGGGAGAAAAGATGATAGAGGACTAAAACGTCTCGAGACCCGTAGACAGAGTTTCGTCTACATTTTGGAAACTTTGATCGGATCGAAAGTAGCGTATGACGCGTAAAATGAGGCGAAGCGGAGTTTTGAGAATGAAAGTGTTACCAATGGCTAGGTGTTGACTCTTTTGCTCGGGAGGATGTATACGGGATACGAAAAGGTGTTTGAAAGGTGTTTCGGATGTGTTTGGCTCATGTTTGACTTGGAAAACGTGGTTTTCACGCAAATCGATGTGTTATCGAGACTCGGGAGGGTGTTTAGGTTGCTGGAACCGAGGTGAAATGCTGGGAGTAAATATTTTTGGACCTTATTTACTGAAGGGGAGGAGCTGTATTTATAGGGGGTGAAACTGAATAACAAGCCGTCCGGCCGGATCCTCAATTTCAGGGACTTCTTGGGTATTTTTAGATTGGCTGAGACTGATTTGTTAAACCTGAAGAACAGGCCGTCCAGCCAGTCACTCAATTTGAGGGCATTTTTGTCTTTTCAGGCTTGAATTTGATTGATGTTGACAAGAGGGAGCTTGCATGTAAGCCACGTGTCCCTGCATAGTCATTAAGCAAGCCCATTTGCTCTGTTAAGTCCGGTTTTGACTTCTTTTTAAATAAATGTTCGGATAAATGTCCGGAACAGTCTCGAAAAGTCTCGAAAATTGCGTATTTCTGGAAAAGTGGTATTTTAACGTGTGCGAACGTGTGTTGAATACACTTTAGATTTTGGATGTACATGGCAGTCATGGAAAGTCTCGTTAACTTGGAAAGTGTGAGTTAATGGATTCTCGTTAACTTGGAAAGTGTCAGTTAACGGATTGTAACGATCCAGATTTAAGTACTTACACCTACCCACAAGATGAATCTTGCGTCACTATCCTACATTCCGCCCCTATCCTGGATGGGAAATCCATTCAAAAGACTGCTTTGAATCTGAATGTGAACCTTGCAAGCGAGAAGGCCATTGCTGCAAGGCTATGTTTGAAGTATACAGTATGCCTTCTCGCCTCAAACTTTAATTTGCTTCTCTATTTATTTTCTTTAAATAACTTTACTTCTTTCTTTTCACATAATTTAGATCAATGTCGGTCTCCCAAAGGCGATATGCTTTCTCCAATGTTGATGGCCGCCGCAAGCGGATTGCCGAGGCTAGGCAAGCCGCTTTATCTAAAACTGTTGAGAAGGAGATTCCCATTTCCATCCATGGGGATGATGCTGAGGCCATAGCACGGGAAAAAGCCAATGCCGCCATGGAAAAGGCCGCTGGGAAAGCACCTGAGACTTCCCAAAAGCGCTGGAAATTCAAAACCCCAACGCGGGATTCCAGACTTAATCTAGCTAATGAAGATGAACAGGTGGAAGTCAATCAAGAGCAAGAAATAGAGCCACTGGAAACCTTTGCCGCCCTCAAACGATCCCGCCCCGCCCATTGAAGGCGTATCTTCTTAACAAACTGAAGAGCCTGCCCCTACTAAATCCACTGAACCCCATATCGCAAGTTGGTTCCAAGAGGGCTTCCAAATGCCCACATATGAGGGTAGCCTTTTTAAACTCAGCAGAGAAATTGGCGATGTCCCTGAGTTGCCCAACTTGGACCTCTGCTCTAGTGACCAAAAACTATAACATGCTTGGAGGTGGCATCGTTCAACGTTCTAGTGTGTCACAAAGGGTCCAAGAGTATGAGGACATGGAAGAGGACTATGCTGCGAATGATGCCGGCCTCAATCTCAGGCGTAAGTCCTCATTCTCATCGCCATTACATTTATTCTGTTTCTCGCTATTTTACTAATCACACTTAGTTTCACTTTGAATAGGTTTCAAGCGTTCTTTACGGGTTAAGGAATAGATGCCGCCGATTGTCAACTGAGCTGGAACCAAGCGAGAAGTCCCTTAAGCGGGCTCGCAATGACAAAGAAAATACAAGAAACGGACTTGTGCGGGGAACAAGATGTCGCAGCTCTTAAGGCTGAGAAAATATTTTTTTTTAATCGAAAGGAGACGTAGCTCCCAAATTTTATTAATAAAGTAAAAATTACAAATCATGGTGGGGGACATAAACCTAAACCACCGGAACGGAAAATAAATATTAAAATGTGGGGCTTAAAGCCAACAATAAAATTAAGAAAACTAAGGGGAGGGTGCAAGTCCTTCGGACCGCCCCAATACAATAGGAGGGGGGGTTTTAATCCCTAAAACACCAACTGAAACAACCCAAGAATGGGTTTTGCAGAAACCATAGGTGAGCATGACGACAAGGAGCGGTCGTGCCCAGAAATCAACATCTCCGCGTGACCACTTAAGCCAGGGGGTTAAAAACCAGAAAAGAACCACAGAACCCATCAAGAAATTTAGGCAGACCTGTAAATGTTGTCAATTGAACCAAAAAATCCAAAAGTTGATGAAGCCGTGAAAAAATTTGAACAAACTGAGAAAAAGCTCCGAGGCCAGATGGAAGCTCAAAAGCTAGGGCTGGAGGAGCAGAATGAACGCTTGGCCGCTGAGCTCGCGGCATAAAAAGAAAGTGATCTAAAGAATCAGTCTTTGATTGCTAAGCTGAACGATGATCTAATTGAAGCAAGGGCCAAAGCTGAAATGGAATCAATGGAATTATACGACAAAGCCTTGATCCGCTGCATGCGAACGACAACGGCAAGTGCAGGTGACATTCCAACTCTTACTTCAGATTTGATCTCTAAGTGGGGATCTGAACCCCTCTATAGTGACTTTTGTCGCATGGGGCACAGCTTGGTTCCGTACGAGGAGGAAGAACTTGAGGAACTCGCTGCCGAGGATCAGCTTCTGGGTAAGCCCGTTTGGGAGGTTCCTACGATTCTTGACAAATATACCTTGACCCTTTGGGCTGACTTAATAAGCGAGAAAGGCACAACTCTCAGAGACGCAAAGGAAGCTGCGCGAGCTACCTTAGCTGCCCAGGCCCCTTCTAGCGGCAACCAAAATGCTCCGGCCTCTTAAAACATTTGTTCTTTTAAAAACAATTGCACCACTTTAATTTGGGGTCTGTACTAAACAATTTTACATTTATGTCTTAACTTTTATTTTTCGCATGTTGGATGTCGCGGTTTGCGACTTGACTTTTACTCTGTCACATTTTGGAAGTCACAGTTTGCGACCTTGCTTCTAGACTTTGATTCAAATGACATTATTTTGCTTTCTGTAATTTGCTTTAAATTCTTATCTTTTATATGTCGCCTGCTTTACTTTTTGATACTTCGAATTTTTGCTTTTATAGTTTATCAAATATTTACTTTACACATTTTACCTCTATATACATACTACACCCTTCAAAAGAGTGAGGCTTCTCTTAGGCAGCCTTACTCCTCAGTTATGCTTCTCGCCTTTCAGATTTACTTAGCTTTGTGGCGACTTGACCCAAACCGCTTATCAAAACCGCCGGCGGCAAACCGCACTTGATGCAAACCGCATCAACCTGGAAAACGCATTTAATGCAACCCACATTAAATGGCAGCTGCCTTTGATGCAAACCGTATCAACCTGGAAACCGCATTTAATGCAATCCGCATTAAATGGCAGCTGCATTTGATGCAAACCACATCAACCTGGAAACCGCATTTAATGCAACCCGCATTAAATGGCAGCTGCACTTGAGCCGAATCGGGTGCCTTTGACCACTTGGCCAAACTATCTTGTTCCAATCTTGTTTATCTTTTTGCTTGGCACCTTTAAGCCGGGTCTTTTCGTACTGTTAAAACCAGGATTTTCTATGCCTGGCACCTTCAAGCCAGGTCTTTCTGTGTCTGGCACCTTTAAGCCAGGTCTTTTCTGTGTACGGCACCTTTAAGCAGGTCTTTTCTGTGCTTGATACCTTTAAGTCAGGTCTTTCTATGCCTGGCACCTTTAAGCCAGGTCTTTTCTGGGCTGCAACCTTCCTCACCGCCATCTTCAAGCGGCAACCTTCATGGCCCTATCTTCAAGCGGCAACCTTTA
Source organism: Adenophora triphylla var. japonica (assembly GCA_022495995.1). Classification (NCBI taxonomy): domain Eukaryota; kingdom Viridiplantae; phylum Streptophyta; class Magnoliopsida; order Asterales; family Campanulaceae; genus Adenophora; species Adenophora triphylla. The sequence continues at coordinate 470,032 of JAFEMH010001368.1, forward strand.
TGGCCGCCATCTTCAAGCGGCAACCTTTATGGCCGCCATCTTCAAGCGGCAACCTTTATGGCCGCCATCTTCAAGCGGCAACCTTCATGGTCGTCATCCTGTGCTTGATTTTTGCTCCTCGTTTCATGAAACACAAAGTTAACATTGTTAGAATTTGACAATTATTCGACAAATATTGTACCAGCATGTCGCCAAGAAAATTCCGCCATCTATCCAATAATAATGCGTCAAAATACATTATCTAAGAATGACAAATTTTACATAACTTTCCCCCTTCCTAATCGGGTGACAATCATAATGTTCGTGTTACAAGAGAAGTTATATAACCTTTGCTATCTTAAAGCATGCAACAATTGAAATAGCTGAAACTAAACAAAAAGCGACAACTTCACTGATAAAACTGCTTCAAATGATCAACACTCCATGCATTTTTAATCTCCTCGCCATCCTTCTTCTTCAACTTATAAGTTCCTTCTCTAACGACCTTGGTCACTTGGAACGGACCCTCCCATTTTTCATTCAGCTTTGTAAACCCCGGCTTTGGCCCAGTAGCCTCCACACTCCTGAGGACCCAATCCCCCAATATTGAATGATCTCTTGTTTACTCTCTTGTCGTGTTGCGCCTTCATCTTCTACTTATAATTGGTCATTCTCATTCTCGCCTGAAGCCTCTTCTCGTCGCCGGATCAAGGTCATTGGCAGCCCCTTTCGCCCATTCCTAACTTCATCAAAGTAAGTCACCCTGTAAGTCGGCAGGGCCATCTCGGCTGGCGCCATTGCCTCTGATCCATAAGTGAGCGCAAATGTCGTTTCTCCAGTTGAGCCCTTTACAGTTGTTCTAACCAAGCTCCACCTCTTCCTTCCAAATTCTAGCACAGGGCGACAATGATTTGTTTGTTTGCCGCCTCAGCCTGCCCGTTGCACTACGGCCTATAAACTGCCAACTTCCAATGCTTCACATTTAGCCTTGCACACTATGCAGAAAACTTTTTCCCAAACTGGGTCCCATGATCTGAAATAATCGCCCTTGGCAGCCCATATCTACACCAGATGCTTTCTTGAACAAAATTTATCCCATTATCCTCACTGATTGTTGACAGTGCCTTCGCCTCTGTCCACTTAGTAAAATAATCCACTGCGACAAACACATGCCGACATTCGCCCTTGGCCTTCGAGAAAGGCCCTATCAAATCAATCCCCCACTTATCAAACGGTGACCCATGCCGCCATAATAGGAGTTTGCTCGTGTCATTGGTACACTCTACAATGTCAATTAATAGTGTCTCTGGTATTTCTCGCATTTTTTCACATAAATTTCTCGCATGCCTCAAGCCGAGGACAATAATACCCATGAAACAAAAATTTGTCCGCCAATGTTCTCGCCCGGATGGCCTCCACATACCCCTTCGTGAATCTCGAACAAACCTTTCGCACCATCTTCGGCTCAACACACCTCATGAGCGGCTTTGTAAAAGATTTTACGTAAAGAATTTCATCTTGACTGTAAATCTTGGCTAGGTCATCTTAATCGCCTTGGCCTTATCCTCATACGGCGGCAATTCTCCCTTATCAAAAAAATTCTTTCATTTCAACAACCCAACTCTTCTCCACCTCATCAAGCTCCACGATAATTGGCCTATTGATTGCCGCATGTCTACATACTCCACCATTGGCTCAACAGGCGGGTTCTCGCATGTCGCCTCCTGCTCGACTCGCTCAATGCATCTGCTCTTGAATTGTCAGATCTGTCAATCGTACTGACTCCCAAAAATCAAACCCTTTCAAAACGTTTCGCCATATTGCAAATACTTCACCAAATTTAAAACATCAATCAACGCCTCATATTCAGCCCAATATCTCTTGCCGGTTCAATTCCCGCAATCAACGCCTCATATTCCGCCCTTTGATTGTTTGAAACAAAGCAAATTTGAACCTCAACGTCTTCTCATACTTGCATTCTTCCTCAGGTGAGACCAATGTGATTCCCTCTCCCCCTCTATCCTTCGCTGATGAACCATCTACATGCAAATTCCAACAATCTGATGGCCTCTCTTTCTTCTCAATCAGACTGGGCACAAATCTCTTTGTTGCCCTCTTTTAATTCCCTCTTCAACCAACTCCGCCTGCGACTTTGTGAATGAAGTCTCTACAATAAAATCAGCCAAAGCTTGCGCCTTTATCGCTCAGCGAGATTAATACCTTATATCAAATTTCGTCAGTTCAATCGACCATTTTAACAATCTTCCCGCATCCGGTTGCTGCAAAATCTTCCTTAAAGGGGCCTCAGTCAGTACTACAATGGTGTGCTGACCACAAAATAGGCCCTCAGCTTTCTCGCGGCAATCACTAAATCATATGCCAGTTTTTCGGCATTGAAGTATCTCGCCTCTACCTCGCTCAGCACCTTGGATACATAATACACAGCCTTTGGATACTTCCCTCCTCTCTTACCAACACGGCGGCAACCCCATAATCTGAAGCCGCAGTAAGCAAACAACTCTTCTCCCTCTACCGAAGCCGTACAACAACGGCGGCTTCCCAGATATCCCTTCATCTCGCTTCGAACGCGACATTGCATTCCTCATCCCAAACAAACTTCTTTCCTCCCTTCAAAACTTTAAAGAATGGCAAACATCGCTCTGCTGATCTCGATATAAATCTCCCCAAAGCAATAATTCTTCCATTTAAACGTTGTATCTCGCGGATAGTCTTAGGTGGCGACATATCAAACAAAGCTTGTATCTTTTCAGGATTTGCCTCTATCCCTCTCCTCCGTTTCACTCAAATCCCGAAACTTTCCCGCCGTCACCTAATGTGCATATATCGGGGTTCAACTTCATAGAAAATTTTCAAATTATCAAAAGTCTCTTCAAGATCCAACAAATGGTCATTTTCCTTTGTCTTTATTACCATATCATCAATGTACACTTCAATATTTCGCCCAATCTGTGACTTAAACACCTCATTCACCATTCTTTAATCCAAAAGGCATCATCTTGTAGAAAAAATTCCCCTTAGGCGTCCTGAAGGCTGTTTTTGCCCTGTCCTCTTCAGCCATCTTGATCTGGTGATATCCCGAATAAGCATCAATAAAACTGAATACCTTGTGTAACAATCTTGGGCAATGGATAACAATCCTTTGGACATGCCGTATTCAGATCTCGTAAAGTCCATACACATTCTCCATTTCTTGTTCGCTTTTAAAGCCATGATGGGGCAGACCAACCAGATTGGATACTGGATTTTCTCAATGATTCCCGCTTTCAATAACTTATCAACTTCCTCCAAAACTGCTCTTTCCTTTTCCAAATGTGACAAGTACTCACTTTTCGCTTAAACGACTCAATGTTGGGGTCAGCATTCAAGCAATGCATGGCGACATCATCATCTATGCCCCTCATATCTTCCGATTGCCATGCAAAACATTCAAATTCTCCTTCAAAATTCAATCAACCGATCTCGTTCATTTCCCACCAATCAAGCTTCCCAATCTTGATTTTCTCGCTTCCTGGGAAATAACCGTTAATCTCCACCTCCTCTAACTCTTTCTAAGGCTTGGATGTCGGGCTCATCCTCACCCGCAATGTATCCACCTCAATCCTCTTTCTTTTTCTCGCCCTTGGCGATAACCATTTTTCTTGGATCAAGAAAACACTCCCTGTAGGCCGTCCCCTCTCAATCTTCCACCTCAATTGATTCACACTCTTCATCTCGACTCCTCCACAACCTCTTCAATTCTTGGCTCTCTCATCCGGGCGAACCTTACAACCCACGCATAGCTCGATTGGGACTCACATTCACCATTTCCATTGCAAAATTGTTCTCGCCGCCACGCTTCCAGATCAACTACCTCTTCTTCAGCTTCCCGCACTTGCTCAATCTCAATCTCTACATTCTCTGGGGCTTCCCTTGCCGCCTCGACTATCATGGCCGTGTTGTTCAACATACTTTCCGTCACTTCCCAATCATCTTCCACTGCCTCAACAACATTGATTCTCAACTGGCGAGATGCCGACTTTGTCGTCAATGAGCTTGTGCTTGCCGACTTGTCCTTTGGCATTTCCTTTTTCTTTCTCATAACCGTGATCACTTCACTTTTCAAACACCCAATGCCGTTTGGGGTTGGATACTTTACTCTGATGAGGAATTGACACAACCATCTCGAAACTCGCATGAACAGATCCCCACTATTGCATTATAAGGGTAAACCAAGTCAATCACCATAAAATCCACATTCTCGGTTCTCGCCATTCTTCCTTCTCCCACTTCGACTTCCTACACTATGGCCCTTCACCTTAACAATATTATTTGTAAACTCTTCCAAAAATCCATTATAAGGCACCAAGTTCGCTTCTGTATATATCTCATCCTCTTAAAAGATTCATAATACAAAAATATTTCTATCGGCCCGTAATTCCACCAATACTCTCTTCGCACAATTTTGTTTCCCGGATAAATGGTGATCACCACAGGCTGGCTTCCATGACTCTTCGTAACTGCCAATTCTCGCCTAGAAAAACTGATCACCCTATCTTACTTGCGGCATACTCAGGGACGTTGAAGCTATGCGATAATGTCATAATTTGGCTATTGAGCTGGGCCACACTGGGAAGAGGATCCTGAATAACATCAACCAAATTTCTCTCTGGTCTCGCCTCCTCATCTCGCCCCACGTTCTGCTCAAGAAACTCCTTCAAATCACCCCCATCAATCTTCATCTGAATCACCCTCCTCAGATTATAACAATCATCCGTCAAATGCCCATTAGCCAGGTGATATTCACAAAATCGTTTCGATCTCTCGGCTCCTATCGTACCTTCTTTAATGGGGTAAGCCGCTGGCAAGTTCACCCTTTTCAGGATCTCGCTTATACTGGTGTTCACTGCATACTTAATAACTCTTCTTTGATAACAGCCTCTACCTCGCCACCACTTCTCCACTCGACCTTCGCCACACCCACCTCGTCTCCCCTTCCTTCATCTTTCACAAACTCAATTCTCTCTTTCACATTCTTCTTCGCCGTCGATGTTGTCCCAGCGTCACTTTTTGCGTCATCATTATTATCGCCGACAATATCCTCACTCTTTCATACAACTCGCCCGCCGTTTCGGCAACCTCATACCCAATTCTCGCTTGAAATGGCTCCTAAGAACAAACAGTGCATTGTAGAGCATATTGATGTTGCTTTGCTCTATATCCGAAATCGGTAGGCCACCTTCATAAACCTCTCCGTGTAACTCGTAATCCCTTCCCCGTCTTTCTGCCTGATCCCGCACAACTCTTGTTTTCTAACGGGCTGCGCTCCTGAGGCACTGAATCTCGCCAGAAATTTCCTCTTAAAATCTTGGTAACCAGTGATTGATTCTGACGGCTGGGCCGAAAACCACTCCAACGCATGATCAGTTAGCGTGCTCGCCAACGCCCTACACAAAATGGCTTCACTTTTCATCAACATAGACATCGTGACTTCAAACCCACTCACATGGGTTCTCGCCCTGGAAATTTCCAGAATAACTCGGCCGGAAGGTAGGATCTGGTCGGCACTCTGAATACTTTTCACAAACGGGGCTAAATAAGAATCCTTTTCTTCCTCCGTCTTGTTTCCCGCTCTAACTCTTTGATTTTCTTAATCATCTCCATTTTCCAGCGATCATCTTCCTCTCTCTTAGCCTTCTCAACCTCGGCGGCCTTCTCGGCTTCTACAGCCTTCTTGTCCCTTTCCTTTTCATTAACCCTTTTCACGCTCCTTTCATACCACCTCTGGTCTCTATCTCGAGGCGACCTTTCATCACGGTGCGCTCTCTCTGAATGCCACGGCCTCCCCAAATGATGCGACCTTTCTCCCTGGTGCGACCTTTCGTCTGAATACTTTGAACGACTGGGCCGGTAAGTCTTGTCCATAGTAGACCCACTATCCATCTCGTCTTCCTCATACTCATAATAGTAGGAATCTTCTCACGAGTTGCCAGACTTGTGATGTACTCTTCTCCTTTTCCCATCCTCTTCAAACTCTTGATACTTTCTTTTCACAACGGCTCCCTCTGATCTGGCCTTGGCGGCTTCTTGCCTAGGCTCCCTGACCTTCTCCTTGGGTGGCGGCATATCCCTTGCTCGCCTTGGCTCCCTCTTAGCTACACTCCGGTTGCCGCCTACTTATCGCCGAGCTTCTTTCCAGCTTGCTCCTGCCAACACATTAGGCGGGATCTCGAGAAGGCTCTTGCCTCATCTCTCAATCTATTGTTGTTTGCGATGAATATGCAATAACAAATCATTGTCGGCCCTTATCTCGATCTCGCTCCGCCCTAACATCATCATTTTCTCCAGGGGCGGGACTCGCCTTCGGCTTTCGCCTTGCCTTATCAGCTCGTGCCTTTGATTCCCGCTCTCTACCCCGCCCGATCATCGACTCGTCTCGCAGGGATCGTACATCACCTTCCCTTTCGCACTTTGGCCACACGAGCATCCTTAGGGTTTGGGGTTATCAACGCCAAATTATGGGCGCCTTCGATGGGGTCCCTTTATCTTGACCCATTTTCAACTACTCGATTTGCAAACAGTACTCAAATAATACAAAGCTTACACAAGCAAGAACAAAGCTTACACAAACAGAAACAAAGCCGACAAAGAATCGATGTAAAGGTTTTCTCGGGTTTCAAAACAAGAACAAGAACAACCTAACAACTTCAAACGAACCAAAAACCACCTGAACTTCACCGACCAAACAAAGAAGAAAAATCGGTCCGGCAATGGAACCAACTGATGCTACCACGCCAAATGGTTGCACAGGACCTTCAAACACAGAAAAGTAGGATACTTCGGCTGTCTTCTTCGGATGGTCACCTACACACATGCACAAACGTCAACTAGGCAGGGGCCGTCTCCGGCGTTACCCCTCGGCGTGAGAGTAAGTTGACTGGTCACTAAATAAGCAAATAACAATGGAGTTTTAAGAGAGAGAAAGCTTAGATAAATAACAATAGAACTTACATAATAATATTTTCTTGGTTTCTTTTATACTCCCATGTATCATGTGCCTTGCACATGCCTAGACACTTGTCAATCATCAACAAGGGGTGCCAACCACCCCCAAAGTTAGTGGAGACGCAGTGTTCATCCTGTCAAATCTCTCCATATTGACGGTTATGGTGGGGTTCAGATGTGACAGTCTAAACGTCATTCAGAGTCACCAGTATGTCGCCTCACTATTTAGGGCCCACTTTTTCATGTATTAAACGTATGTGGCCCATTTCGTCATGTTGGGCCTAATTTACTGTTTCAGGCCCGAATCCATTTTTCATAATCACATCAGTAGCCCCCAAGTTCGAGACCTGGACTATTCATGGTCCAGGTGAGAAATTCCAGATGTCGCTCAAGATTCCCTCCCTCGTCTATCAACAGGCGAGATACAGGTTTCGATTGAATCCTACACGGCCACGTGTCACTCCAGGGTTGATGGGTCAGAATGGTGCGACAGCGCCGTAATACGACTTGGAATTCGTGCTTCCTAATAAATGGCCTAGCTACATTGTAATCTGTAGGGCTCTTAGGAACGAACCTACCATTTATCTTTTTGTCCACTTGTTCAAAGGTTACACTGCTGTCTCCCAGCGAGATGGCATTGTCGAAAAACGCCTTTCCATCAAGTATAGGAAACCTAAGAATCTCACTCCTCTACCTCATAAAGTCCATAATTGGCAATCTAAGCATCTTTTCATCACTTCTCGCATTAGGTGGACACACTCTGGCGACCTTAGGGAGATCATCCCCAAAGTTGAAACCAAAAAAGCCCTTGTTTCTGGCGACACTCGTCTTAAGGATCGAATCTTAAAGGTTCTTGTTGATTTCGCCGATACTGGCTTGGCCTTGTTTTCATGCATAGAGATCCGTTCTAGCCAATCTCTTCTCCGAGAATCCAGATTTCCCGATTTTACCTGCCCACAAGATGAATCTCGCGTCACTATCCTACATTCTGCCCCTATCCTGGATGGGAAATCCATTCAAAAGACTTCTTTGAATCTGAATGTGAACCTTGCAAGCGAGAAGGCCATTGCTGCAAGGCTATGTTTGAAGTATACAGTATGCCTTCTCGCCTCAAACTTTACTTTTCTTCTCTATTTATTTTCTTTAAATAACTTTACTTCTTTCTTTTTCTTTTCACAAAATTTAGATCAATGTCGGTCTCCCAAAGGCGAGATTCTTTCTCCAATGTTGATGGCCGCCGCAAGCGGATTGCCGAGGCTAGGCAAGCCGCTTTATCTAAAATTGTTGAGAAGGAGATTCCCATTTCCATCCATGGGGATGATGCTGAGGCCATAGCGCGGGAAAAAGCCAATGCCGCCATAGAAAAGGCCGCTGGGAAAGCCGTTAAGACTTCCCAAAAGCGCAGGAAACTCAAGACCCCAACGCGGGATTCCAGGCTTGATCTAGCTGATGAAGATGAATAACTGGAAGTCAATCAGGAGAAGGAAATTGAGCCTCTGGAAACTTTTTCCGCCCCCATTACCGAGACCGCCGAGCTTCCCCAAAGTCCTGCTTCTCGCCCTCTCAAACGATCCCGCCCATTGAAGGCATATCTTCGAACAAACCGAAGAGCTCGCCTCACCGAATCCACTCAACCCCATGCCACAAGTTGGTTCCAAGCGGGCTTCCAAATGCCCAGCATTTAGGCTAGCCTTCGGAACTCAGCAGAGAAATTGGCGATGTCCCTGACTTGTTCAACTTGGATCTCCGCTCTAGTAATCAAAACTATAACATGCTTTAAGGCGGCATCATTCAACGCTCCAGTGTGCCACAACGGGTCCGAGAGTATGAGGACATGGATGAGGACTATGCTGCGAATGATGCCGACCTCTATCTCAGTGTCGTAAGTCCTTATTCTCGCCGTCATTACATGTATTCTGTTTCTCTCGCTTTTTACTAATCACACTTAATTTCCCTTTGAACAGTTTTCCAGTGTTCTTTATGGATTAAGGAATAGATGCCGCCGATTGTCAACTGAGCTGGAAACAAGCGAGAAATCCCTTAAGCGGGCTTGCAATGACAAAGAGAAATACAAGAACAGACTCATGTAGCGGGAATAAGATGTCGCAGCTCTTAAAGCTGGGAAAATAAAAGTTGATGAAGTCGTGAAAAACTTCTGAACAAGACCGAGAAAAAGCTCGAGGCGAGATGGAAGCTCAAAAGCTGTGGCCGGAGGAAAGCAGTAATGAACGCTACGGTGCTAAGCTCGCTGCATCAATAGAAAGTGATCTAAAGAATCAGTCTTTGATTGCTAAGCTGAATGATGATCTAATTGAAGCAAGGGCCAAAGCTGAACTGGAATCAATGGAATTATATTACAAGGCCTTGATTCACTGCATGCGGGCGGCAGTGGTAAGTGCAAGCGACATCTCCGCTCTTACTTCGTATTTGATCGCTAAGTGGGGATTCAACCCTCTATAGCGACTTTTGTCGCATGGGGCGGCCGCCTTGGTTCCGTATGAGGAAGAACTTGAGGAGCTCGTTGCCGAGGATCAGCTTCGTAAGCCCGTTTGGGAGGTTCCCGCCGTTGCCGACAAATATACCTTGACCCTTTGGGCTGATTTAATAAGCGAGAAAGGCATAGCTCTCGTAGACGCAAAGGAAAGCCGCGCGAGCCGCCTTAGCCGCCTAGGCCCTTCTAGCGACAACCAAAATGCTCCTGCCTCTTAAAACATTTCCGTTTCTTTTAAAAAAATTGCACCACTATAATTTGGAGTTTGTACTAAACAATTTTACATTTCTATCTTAAATTTTATTTGTCGCATGTTGGATGTCGCGGTTTGCGACTTGACTTTTACTTTGTCACATTTTGGAAGTCGCAATTTGCGACCTTGCTTCTAGACTTTGATTCAAATGACATTACTTTGCTTTCTGAAATTTGCTTTAAATTCTTATCTTTTATATGTCGCCTGCTTTACTTTTTGATACTTCGCCTTTTTGCTTTGATAGTTTATCAAAGATTTACTTTACACATTTTACCTCTATATGCATACTACTCCCTTCAAAAGAGTGAGGCTTCTCTTTAGGCAGCCTTACTCCTCAGTTATGCTTCTCTCCTTTCGCCTTTACTTAGCTTTGTGGCGACTTGACCCAAAACCGCTTATCAAAACCCCTCAAGGGAAAACCACACTAGATGCAAACCGCATCAACCTGGAAATCGCATTTAATGCAACCTGCATTAAATGGCAGCTGCATTTGATGCAAACCGCATCAACCAAGAAACCGCATTTAATGCAACCCGTATTAAATGGCAGATGTACTTGAGCCAAATCTGGCGCCTTTGACCACTTGGCCAAACTATCTTGTTCCAATCTTGTTCATCTTTTTGCCTAACACCTTTAAGTCGGGTCTTTTCGTGCTTGTTAAAAACCAGATTTTCGTGCCTCGCACCTTTAAGCCAGGTCTTTTCAGGCTCGGCACCTTTAAGCCATGTCTTTTCTGGGCGGCAACCTTCATGGCTGTCATCTTCAAGCAGCAACCTTCATGGCCGCCATCTTCAAGCGGCAACCTTCATGGCCGTCATCCCGTGCTTGATTTGTGCTCCTCGTTTCATGATTTTTTTTTTAACGAAAGGAGACTAACTCCCTAGATTTTATTAAATAAATAAAAATTACAAACGAAGGTGGGGGAACCACCGAAAAGGAAAATACATTGGGCTTAAAGCCGTAGAAGAATAAAAAAGAACCATCTAACGAGTCACTCAAAACACAAGTAATCCATTATCTTTGGTCTATGATAAGAAAGCAGCTTCTCCCGAGTTGAGTTAAGCAAGTACCCTCCTTGAGGGATTTACTCGCGTTTTCCTTGGAAGTGACTTTTTAATGAAAGCCTTCATCATCAGCATTCTTTTTATCTCTGGGCCAAGCATATGGAGTAGATCCAGCCCATTTCAAGAACAAAATTCTCCCCCTCACATGCGCAGCCCTTGGAGACTAAATTCAAGCGCAAGAACAACATCATTTTTCTTTATTAAGCCATCAACCTTGTCTTCTTGTTCCAGCCACAATGTTAGCCAAGCCTTCGACCCACGCATACGGGCATCATTAATATTTGCGTTGTTTGACAAGTCACGTTATCATTGACACACCGTTGAAGAATTCTTTTGGGAACCATCAATCCCGCTTCACCAACATCTTTGAAACCTTCACAGAATTTGATTAACAGCATTGGAAAGAGTGGGCACACACTCTTCGAGCAAGTGATATGGGAAACAGCCCCCTCCTTTGGTTTTTCCCCTGGCTTTGGTTTGGAGCTTGAATTACACGTATGGCTGTGAGAACCCACACTAGTTGGATGCGGTAACTACTTCTTGATTTTTTGGAGTTTCACAGCTTTGAGGCTCATTACCTTCAACCTTCTTCTTTTGAGTACATGCAGCCTCTTATTAACAACTTCCCCATTCGATTTCTCTTTAGTGGGACATGTGCTTTTCGCAAATGAGGATTAGCACGCAAACAATGTGAGATTTCATGCCCCAACATAAAACAATGCTTACAATACCTCTGAATAGAAATCATATTCCACTTTTTGGTAAAAAACTAGGCCACATGCATCTCCCACATTCCACAAAAATTTCATTAGGGCAATTGTTTAAGCACATCCAAGCTTGGATTAAAACTTTTTTGCCATACTAGGTCTAGATAATTCAGCCGTTGCTTTGTCTACTTCGATAAAGGGGAACCAATTGTTTTATCCTTCTGTGCAAACAGAAAGTCTTATTGAAGAGGTGAACAAGAAGGCCCGAAAAACCTACCCAAACAAAGTAAATAATGGAGGATTCTTGATCCAAGCTTCTAAGAGGGGGTCCAAGCAAGGGCGCGCATAGGGAATTTAGAAACATACCAAACAGCTTCCTTCACGAACAATCGCATAGTCTCGTCTCCGTTGATAGCCTGAATAAGCATGTGGCTCGGGAGTCTAAATGCCCAAGCTTAAAATGGCCTTGCAACGAAATTTCTGGCAAACGCCATCCGTGCTTCATCCATTGAAGGGTCTCCCATGCATGAATCTTTCCAACAAGTGTGTGAATTCTAAATGGTTTAGCAAAGGCAAGCAACCATATCATATTGAAAGCTTAATAGACGGAATTCACAGGATCGCCAATTGTATGGGAGTGCAATATCTCGACTGGAGAAATTAAGATTTATGCGGCTGAAATGGTAGGGTTTGCGGTTTTGGGTAGGGCAAATAGATCAGCAAATGATTTTGTTGGTTAAGGTGAGGAGGAAGGATTTTGGTGTTGCCGCTTGAGAAGGATTTCCAAAGGTGCTGGATTAGGTTTTGCGCAGTTGATGAAGAGGCTTACTATATAGTATGGCGCTCGCAATAGGGGTTTTGATGATTGGGGTTGGTGGAAGCACCTAAGATGAACTGAGCCGCATTAGGGTTGGTTATTGCTGAATTGTTGTGGCCAAATTCCATATTCATCACATCAAAATCAACCATGGCAGCCATGATTGAAACAAGGAACCAAGAGGGCTGCCACCCCAAAGGTAGAAACCCTAGGACGGAAAAGAGAGAGAATTTCCTAGAGAGAGAAATTCGTCCACTACCGTTCTCGCGCTTCCTCGTTTCATGAAACACAAAGTTAACATTGTTAGAATTTGACAATTATTCCCGGACAAATATTGTACCAAAGATGTCGCCAAGAAAATTCCGCCATCTTTTCAATAATAATGCTGGTCAAAATTACTTTGTCTAAGAATGACAAATTTTACTTAACTTTCCCCTTCCTAATCGGGCGATACAATCATAATGTTCGTGTTACAAGAGAAGTTATATAACCTTTATTATCTTAAAGCTATGCAACAAACGAAATAGCTGAAACATAAACAAAAAGCGACAACTTACCGATAAAACCGGCTTCAAATGATCAACACCTACGCATTTTTAATCTCCTCGTCATCCTTCTTCTTCAACTTATAAGTTCCTTCTCTAATCGACCTTGGTCACTTGGAACGGACTCCTTCCATTTTTCATTCAGCCTTTGTAAACCCCGTGCTTCGGGGCCCAAAGGCTGGCCTCCCACACTCCCGAGGACCTAATCCCCGACTCTTGAATGATCTCTTGTTAATCTCTCTCTTGTCGTGCCTCGCCGTACCTTCATCTTTTGCTTATAATTGGTCATTCTCATTCTCGCATGAAGCATCTTCTCGTCGGTCCGATCAATGGTCATTTGCGCCGCCTTTCGCCTCATTCCTAATCTCATCATAGTAAGTCACCCCGTAAGTCGGTAGGGCTATCTCACCTGCACCGAAGTGCCTCTCGATCCATAAGTGAGCGCAAACGCCATTTCTCAAGCTTCGAGCCCTTTACGCTTGTTCTAACATACCACAATGTCAGCTGATAATTCTTCTTCCAACCAAGCTCCACTCCTCTTCCTTCAAAATTCTTGCACTGTGGCGGCAATGATTTGAGTTTGTTTGGCCGCCGCGCCGCTCTGCCCGTTGCACCGCGGCCTACAAACCGCCGACTTCCAATGCTTCACATTTAGCCTCGTACACTTCCGTAGAAAACTTTTTCCCCAAACTCTGGGTCCCATGATCCGGGGGCCAATTGCCTCTCGCAGCCCATATCTACACCAGATATTTCTTTGAACAAATCCTTTATCACATTAGCCCTCACTGACAGCACGCGTGCCTTCGCCTCCGCTCACTTAGTAAAATAATCCACCGCGACAACTACATGCCGACACTTCGCGCCTCGCCTTTCGGGAAAGGCCCTATCAAATCAATCCCCACATATCAAAAATGGCCATGTCGCCACAATAGAGTTTGCCTGTCGCTGCCGCCTTGGAATGTTGCTACAATGTTCCTCTGACGTGCCGCATTTTTTTTTTTTTTTTCACATAAATTTCCTCGTAACCCGCCTCAAGTTTCCGGGCCAATAATACCCATGAAACAAAACTTTGATCTCGCCAATGTTCTCGCTCCGGGATGGCCTTCACATACCCCCTTCGTGAATCTCTGAACAAAACTTTCTCGCACCATTATGAGCCCAGTTTCAACACACTCATGAGCGGCTTTGTAAAAGATTTTCTATAAAGAATGTCGTCTTGGACTCAGGAATCATGGCGAAAGGTCACCTTAACTCGCTTTGGCCTTATCCTCATCTCGGCGGCAATTCTTCCTAGTCCAAAACTTCTTTCATTTCAACAACCCAACTCTTCTCCACCTCATCAAGCTCCATAATAATTGGCCTAGTTGGATTACCGGCATGTCTACATACTCCACCATTGGCTCATAAGGTGTGCTGCTCCCCCGCATGTCGCCTCCTCCCGCCGAAACTCGCTTCAACGCATCCTGCTCTGAATTTTCAGATCTCACAATCTCAGTATCTCAGCCCCAAAAATCAAAGCCTTTCAAAACGTTCCTCGCCATATTGCAATACTTCTCACCACATACAGATGCAACACCCCATACTCGCCCCCTTCACTGGGTTCTTCACAATCGACTGAATCTGAAAGTGAATAACGATCTTTTCGGCAAATTTAATATTCTCTCGCCAGCTCAATTCCTATGCAATCAACGCCTCATATTCCCCTGGGCTTCCGATTGTTCAAATGAAGCAAATTTAAACCTCACTACTTTTCCTCATACTTGCAATCTTCATCGTGGTGAAACCAAGGTGATTCCCGCTCCACCTCTATCTTTTTGCCGATGAACCATCTACATACAAATTCCAACTATCCGGTAGCCTCTCTTTCTCCTCAATCGACTCGGGCACAACTCTCTTTGTCGCCCTCTTTTTAATTCCCTCTTCAACCAACTCCGCCCTCGCGACTTTGTGAATGAAGTCTCTACACAAAATCAGCCAAAGCTTGTGCCTTTATCGCTCGGCGAGATTCATACTCTTATATCAAATTTCGTCGCTCAATTGACCATTTTAACAATCTTCCCGTCGTATCCTAGCTGCCGCAAGAAATCTTCCCTTAAAGGGGCCTCGGGCCAATACTACAATGAAATGTTCACCACAAAATAGGCCCTTAAGCTTTCGCCATGCGGCAATCACTTAAAGCATATGCCAGCTTTTCGGCACTGGCAGTATCTCGCCTCTACCTCGCTCGCCGCCTTGGATACATATAATACACATGTGCCTTTGGATACTTCCCTCCTCTCTTACCAACACGGCGGCAACCCCATAATCTGGAAGCCGCTTGGCAAGTAAGCTAAACAACTCTTCTCCCACTACCGGCCGTACAACAACGGCGACTTCCCTGGGGATATCCCTTCATCTCAAGCTCGAACGCGACATTGCATTCCTCATCCCAAACAAACTTCTTTCCTCCCATCAAAACTTTAAAGATTGGCAAACACGTTGCTGCTAAGCACCGATATAAATCTCCCCAAAGCAATAATTCTTCCATATAAACGTTTGGATCTCGCGATAGTCTTAAAGCAAAGTGGCGACATATCCAACAAAGCTTGTACCTTCCTCAGGATTTGCCTCTATCCCTCTCCTCTTCACCTAAACTTTAAACTTTCCCCGCCGCCACCCCAAATGTGCATTTACTCGGGTTCAACTTCATTGAAATTTTTCTCAAATTATCAAAAAGTCTCTGCGAGATCCAATGAGATGGTCATTTTCCCTTGTCTTTATTACCATATCATCAATGTATGCTTTAATATTTTGCCCAATCTGCGACTTAAACACCTCATTCACCATTCTTTAATCCAAAAGGCATCATCTTGTAGCAAAAATTCCCCTTGGACGTCCCGAAGGTTGTTTTTGCCTGTCCTCTTCAAACAACTTGATCGGTGATATCCCGAATAAGCATCAATAAAATTGAATACCTTGTGGCCAGCAA